>JAABNY020000019.1:13197404-13230360 GCA_015164015.2 Brevimyrus niger
GGTCCTTCTTTTCCTCTCTAGGTCCCTTTTCATCCAGTTCCTGCTCAGGAAACTCTGTTCTTACTGTACATGGTTTTGTCAATTGCTTCCTTGGGTTAAAACTGCTCACATGCGCTGCTCTATGGCCATTTGGTAATCCAGTGTTTTACTTGTAAAACTGACCCACCAGTCTGTTTGTTCATTTAATTGCACTGAATCATCTTCTAATAATAATATAGATTGATTAAGTGCACTATACTTAAGTACTAATCAAAACTGTTTAATAAAGAAACATGCTTGGACACATAGATATTGGCATGGAAAAGAGGTGTGGAAACGTTGGGCAAGGAAACTCTAGAACAGGGGTCACCAACTAAACTGGCTTCTGATGAGCCACACCTGCAGGTATTTACCTGAGAATCAGAAGCCAAGTATGATAGAAAACCTACTGGATAGTAGCTCTCCAGAACTGGAGTTGGAACCCCTTGCTCTAGGGAGTTTACAGGAGTGCTTTCCCACTACGACAATCTTCTGGCTTCTGTTGGTATGTTTTTGCTGCACTTGTAATGTCGAGCTGTGCTGGCAAACATATGACATCTGACAGATGTGTGGATTATCACTATATTCCATCGTTCAGTCCAGGACCATACCTGTTATTATAATTTAACATACTATTATGAAGTATATAAAAGTCACATCTATAAAAGTCACATCTTAATAGGACCTTGTGTGGTCTATTAAACACACATGAAATGCTTTAATTTGTTTATTACGGCTATAGTTTGGCATGTTTTGCAGACAGTTTCACTATGAGTTCGTGTACACTCTGTCTATTGCAACAGCTAAATATAAACTGTTTAATGCCTTTGCCATTAATCTTACATTCCATTTTGTCAAGAATCACGGATTATACAAGTTGGTGCTTCTTATTTTACGACAGTGTTTTAGCAATTTATTCACTCTTTACTTTTTTTCTGCACCATAGTCGGTAACACAAAAATTTGATAAAAGCACAAATGCACAGCAGGATAATAACCAGAACAGCCAGTAACACCAGCATTACATCCACGGAGTAATAGACATACCAAGGCATCTTGTATGACTCTGTTCGCAGGTGAGAAGCACCTTTGTGTCTCATGACAAACTCGATCCAGAACATTGCACGGTCTAGCGGCTTCATTGGTTGGTCGTGGTGAAGCATGGAGAGCTTCCGCATATTCGTTTTGTAGGATGGGTCATTGAGCACCTCTTTTATGGCCTCCAGGAAGATGTTTCTGTCTACGGTGGTGATGTCCACAATCTTTGCCACGGCCTTTGCCTTCATCCTGGACAGGTTGTCAGGCTGATCAAAAACGAGAGGGAAGCCAACAAGTGGAACGCCATGGTAGATGGCTTCCTGCAGGCCATTTGTCCCCCCATGTGTTACAAAGGCCCTGGTCTTAGGATGGCCCAAGAGGTCATTCTGTGGCAGCCAGTCAACTAGTAGGGTGTTGTTACCCAGATTAGCTGGTCTTTCTCCTGTGTGCCTCCAGATGACTTTTTGGGGCAACTGGGAAAATGCTGCAGCCATCTCGTCGGTGATGTCGCGTGGAAGTTGACCGATTAGCGTACCTAAGGACATAATAATGATGCCGTGTTCCCCAGAACTTGCAACAAAATCTTCTAGGTCTTGAGGTAGGGGCTTGGAAGGCTTGCACTGAAATCCACCGATGTAGACAACGTTGGGCATAGTTGGGCGAGGAAATTCAAAGACAAAATCATTCCTCATTAGCCATATGTCAGCCGATTGAAAGAGTGACAAGAAGTCCACCTCCGGGCCAAAGTAACGACGGCACACAGACATATAACAAGCTCTTGTAATCAATTCAATTTGGACATGTCCAAAGAGGGAAGCGAATACGTTTTGGACTCTCTGGAAAAAATCCATTTTGTCAGTCAACTCTGCTCCAGGAAAAGGGACATAGGAGAGTGGTGAAGGAGCAAGAATAAAATGTGCTTCTCCCTGGGCAGTCCATCTTACATTGAAGACAAGGGGGAGGCCTAGGTGGTGTGCCAACATCACCCCCCCACCAACAGCAGGGTCTGTGAGAACCAGGTCATATTCAGCTTCCCGCAGGGACTGTATTAACTTATGGTCCTCAAACATTTTAACAATCAAGTCAGCCATGTGGTAGTGTAGCTTAAAATATAGCTCCATTTCCAGCTTCAGACGTGTCCAGATATACGCACCCTCCCTTCGGAGCTGAAGTAACCTGGACAAGTACCAGTCAAAAAAGCTCTCGTCAAACACGGCTGTGTCGGGGATTATGACTGGGGTGTAGTGAGGGGACGTTTCGTTCAGGTACCAACTGCTGGAGGCACGTATGACTGTAACATCGTGGCCCCTTGAATGTAACTCCTTTATAAGGATTTTCATGTTGACCCAGTGGCTTCCATCCAACGGGAAGACGAGAACCTTTCCACTGTTGGCACCCGGAGGTAGGCACAGCCAAAGCTGCACTACGGCCAGCAGCAGGAGCTGCATCTTCCAGAAGAATCCTTTCATTTTATCTGAAGGACACACAAGAAAATAAGCCGTTGATATCAAAGTATGTTGAATAATCTCCAAATCACAGGATCAACACATGAGCAACCTAATAAAGAATTCAAGTGGACAAGCATTTTAAGAATGGCTTCTTATTCATTATGGATGATCTTAAGTATCATTGATGCTTTCATTTCCTCATGTAAGATTTTAAAAACTTCTAGTTTAATTTATATTTGTCCATTCGCATGCAGATCAGTCACAAAAAGCACCTTATCCCCAGGATTACCAAATATGAACATCTGCTGCACTTGACGTTTATCTGAAAGCCACTTTTTCTTGTTCTAGTACTGAATTCTTATTCCCCCGTACGTTTTCACAAACCCACCAGATAAGATATATTTTCAGATAAGTCCTGATATCCTTCAGGTGTATGGTAGATACTTGGTATACATGTAACATTCTTTAAAAGAACTACTGTAAGAAGGATATATGTACGATCTATCAGGCACAACAAAAAAAACTGATTCACCCTCATGAAATCACATCAGGTCATGCAATAATGTGCATTATGGATTCTCACCTGAAATAATCGCGTCCTGCTATAGCAGCTGATGTGAGCAACACCTTTGACTTGAGGCACACTGGCAAACAGTACAGCATATAACCTTTGACCGGCATATGACCCGATTAAAATGAGCGTATCCTTTTTCAACTTTGTTTATAGCAGCCTGCAGTAGAACTTAGTAACTAAGTGGCAGTAAGTAAAAAAACATATCTGTGAGAAACCTACTGTAGCAAAGGTAAGGCTGTCCTTGGAGTGAACACAGCTTATCTGAGTAATCGAGTCCAAAGGTTACGGCCGACTCTTCAGTCCCGCCTCTCTGGCATCTCTGTACTCCAAAAGAACAGAGAGGATTTACATTATACATTTTTCAACACACATCTCGCACAAGTGATATTAACAGTTGTTTATTTTTATAGTTTAATGCTAACCACCATTCTAGCCTGTAAGTGACCACCTCTTCATCGTGAGGAATTTCAGTATCTTTATTGCTATTGTATATGTACAATGAAAATTAATATGCTTTCTTTAAGAATGCTCCATCAATACAATGCACACACACTACACTATATGGACAAAAGTTTTGGGTCAGCTATAACAGCTGCTGCTCTTCTAAAAAGGGTTTCCACAACATTTTGAAGTGTGTCTGTAGGAATTTTTGCTTATTCATCCAGAAGAGCAGGTGTGAGGTCAGACACTGATGTTGAATGTAAAGGCCTGGCTCACAATTTTCATTCTAGTTCATTCCAAAGGTGTCCAGTGGGTTTCAGGTCAGGACTCTGTGCAGGCCAGTCAAGTTCTTCCACACCTACTTCATCCATCCATATTTTTATGGACCTTTGTGCACTGGAGCAAAATCATACTGGAACAAAAAAGGGCCCTCCCCAAACTGTTTCTACAAAGTTGGAAGCATAGAATTGTTCAGAGTGTGCTGGTACACTGAAGTATAAAGGGTTCCTTTCACTGGAACTAAGGAGCCTAAACTAACCCATGAAAAACAATGTCATTGGAACTCTCCAGTTATTGAGTCAACAGTGTTGTTGATTTTTATGTACCATTTGTCTCACAGCTTTGTGGCGTAGCTTACTACAATTAACGATGCGACTAACTGAACTACTTTTTTCAGTAGCTTATTAGTAGTGTGGCTAATTTTTTAATGTTGTAGCTTTTCCAGTAACTAACTTTTTTACAAATAGTTTTCGGCAAATCATTAAAAAATACTACGGGTCACTGTAGACTTATGACCTATATGACTTAAGACCTATGTGATTTTCGACTGATTGACTTATGACCGGTCCATGACCACACATATGTGGCCATGACTGGCCCCGCGAATCGTCCCCGCATGAGTGTATGACAGTTTCCACCCCGACTGCCAGCAGCGTGAGCCACAACACGCCCATTCAGTCATCTCATCTTCAGGCTACTGTTTGCGGTGCTTTAAGTACGATCATATCTATTTATGTGACATTGATGAAGTAAGAAAAAGGTGATAAAAAGTAAAAAAAAAAATCAAAAACAATATTACTTAAATATGATATAATTTAATTGTACAGTATACTATGCATATGATGATTTTTGCCTATAAAATAAAGGGCTGACATAATCAAATTGACTTAGGGCCAGATTGTAGTTGAAAGACGGTTTTTGTTTTATAATGTCCTTCTGGTTATTATCTCAATGACAACCTGTATTATTTTTCTGTCTGTACGAAGATGGGTATTTTCAGTTATCAGGTATTTCTGATTGGTGTTTTTTGCTTGAATTCTCTGGGGATGGATGTTGTATCACAAAACCAGGGAAGAGGCAGACCCCGTGATGCAGGAGAAGGGTTTATTAAAGCAAATGCCGGGTGCAACCAAAACCAAAAGGGAAATCCAGAAGAATAGTTGGGTCCATCACGGGAGGTCCAAAGCCGGTGAGTTGAATCCCACGAGTAGCGACGGGATGAGGAGATGATGGGATGGAACGGAGATTGCACACAAACCGCGAAGGCAAGGCAGGGCAGGCAGGAAGGACCAGGGAAGCAGGGCAGGCGACAGCAGGGTATGGCAAGGCAGGCAGGGCAATCGGGGAAGACACAAGACAAAGAAATGCACAGTAATGGTCATAGGTATGGCAACAATTTTTTGCGAGGTCGGGTAGTTTGCTTTTGCTTTAAATAATGGTGTGGTAAAGTGGTAATTACTCACCACTACGATGCCCCACCCCTGTGGGTGTGATAGTTCCCCCCCCCGACGGCTGCTTCCTTGAGGCCGAAGAGGGCGTTGTGGCTGACCAGCGGAGCCCGGCTGCGATCGTCCGGAAATCGAGAGCAAACAGCCACAGTGCTCGCTCCCTGTTTAAGGTCGAACACTCTTCCCCCAGGCTGTGTCTGACAGTAGGCCCTTAAATGCCTGCTGGTAATCACATGCTGAGTCTAATAGAGTACTGTCGTCCATCCACAGCGCCGTGGCCCACTCTCGTGCACGTCCAGTGAGGAGTGAAATCACAAAACAATAAATAAAGCGATCTGGGTGTTCCTCCACATCGTATCAAAAATGCCTGGCAGTGATCCTGATCCGGGTTGCCATCGTACTTCTCCGGCATGGCGACTGGAACTGGAGCGGATGCCCTGGGAGGTGAATCAGGTAAGCCGATCGGGGCAGCTCTGGCTTTCATGAGCTGAGAGACCGGAGTCATCAGGTGATCAGCCTGCTGCTGCAGCCTCTGATTCTCTGTGAGGTCCATGCTTAGGTGAAATATTCTGCTGTATTGCAAAACCAGGGGAGAGGCAGACCCCGTAATGCAGGAGAAGGGTTCACCCTTCTAAGTTTCACACTGTAATTGTGAAGTACTCTTGGTTTACACCAAACAATCTTTTTTGAAACCTTATTGTGATTTGACGTTACACTGTTAAAAATATAGATTTTCATATTACTTTTAACATCATGTTTCACATTTTTAAATTAATTTGCTTTAAAAGTATCCTAGACACACACAAATATTAAGTATTACGGGATGAAATGGATTTGATGTAGTTAGTTATTTTATGCTCTGTAGTTTGTACTGAAGCTAACTACTGTATTACAACAGTAGCTTGCTTGTAGCTTAGCTACTTTTAACCATAAGTAGCTTGTATCTTGAA
Organism: Brevimyrus niger; assembly: GCA_015164015.2. Lineage (NCBI taxonomy): Eukaryota > Metazoa > Chordata > Actinopteri > Osteoglossiformes > Mormyridae > Brevimyrus > Brevimyrus niger. The sequence continues at coordinate 13,203,600 of JAABNY020000019.1, forward strand.
AAGCTACCTATTAAAAGCAGCTTCCCCAACACTGGTGCCTCGGTACTCGGCGACCCCTCTGATACTTTACGTGGTCTGCCCCATTATGTGGCTGAATTTCTGTTGTTCCCAAACACTTACACTTTGCAAAATTACCACTTACAGCTGACCGGGTCATAGGTCTTGTCTCCTACATTGCATTAGAATTGTCAGTTGCGCCCAAAGTTCCTCACACAAACTGTGTGCAATCTCATTAGAAACAGCCTGTTCTAGTCTGGTAAGGTCCTCCCTCATTCTCCTAGTTGGTGGTAGCCTACTGGACCCAAGATGAATCTTCAGCATAGCAACAAGAAGTCTGTGGTCAGAATTCACAAACTGGGAACTTCTGTGGAGCCTGAAGCTCTGCAGGAGCCTCCAGCATCTGCAAATGAGGATGTGATCGATACCCCTCCCCACGCCACCAGTACTGGAGTACCAAGTCCAACAATGCAGCTTAGGATGCTGGACCAATGACCTTCTGCAAAGTGAAGGAATATGGAGCCACTTTCATGATGGTCGCCAGAGCCGCGGGGACCAACACAATCCTCAAAGCCAGCCCTGTCAGTGCCAGTGGTTACACAGAGGTCACCCGTGACCAGTGGGGTGTCACCTCATGGGCACCCATCAACTACTTAGTAAAGTTGCGAGTAAAATGTCTCCCTCATCGAGACACCACACACCACGGTGGGAGCATACACTGAGACAACAGACAAGGCGAAGAGCAGAAGAGAATCCTGTCTGCCTGGTCAAAGCTGGGTGAAGTTTACAGTTGCTGGAATGACAATTCAGCCACCAACTCCCAAATTTTTTCCCTGCAACTTGGAAGACTGCTTGCAGGGCCAGGTACAGTTTAACTTCATACCCAAACCTCGAAAACTAATCCAGAGTGATGCAAATATCAAGTCAAAATCACACCCAGAATATAAGGTCAAGAAACAGGCAAAAGTTCAGAAAGGCAGTCAGACAGACAGAAGCTGAGTTTTAAAAGGATCAAACTCAGTACTACATAAAATTGCCTTTTTCAGAGAAGGTTAAGAAATGTGCAACAAGTGTATCTATAATTCTTGTGAGGTGGACCTAGCTGGGTGTGGTCAGATGATGGGTGTGGCCTAGTTGTGTGTGGTTGGCAATTGGCTGTGGTATGATCTGGTGATAGATGTGGTCTAGCTGGATGTGGTCTGGTGATGGGCATGATCTAGTTGGATGTGATCTGGTGATGTGCGTGGTCTAGCTGGGTGTGGTCGGGTGATGGGCGTGATCTAGTATTTCAGGAAATGCCCTTAAGGGTTAATTACTTAAAAAAATCACAAGTTAAGATTCAAGATTCTTTATTTGCCTTCTGTACATCAGTACATAGGAATTTTTATTTGCAATATCCAGTCACTAACATACATCTAACAGAATTAGCACAAAATAAAACAAAAGCACTCAAAACATCAAAAAACAGAGGCGTAGCACCAAATTTTGGGCCTGCCCACCCTCCATTCCCCAACCTCAAGGACAATAAGTGTTACAGAAAAATAAATAATGTATTTATTATGTTATATTTACTGAGTAGTGACTGGTGTGTGAGTGTGTGAGTGTGCCCTGTCCAGGGTTGTTCCCTGCCTCATGCCCGTTGCTTCCGGGATAGGCTCCGGACCCCCCGAGACCCAGCAGGATAAGCAGATTGGAAAATGGATGGATATTTACTGAGTAGGTTGATGGAATTTATTTAAGGCCTAAACAGCCAACAGCTATTAAGGTAAGTGTACTTTGAATCATACATCTTGCTGCATGCGGATTAAACTTAGTCTTTGTTCGAAGCAATGCAATTAGAGAGGAATTCAAAAGAGAAAAAGAAAAGTAAGCTAATATACAATATAAACAGCTCGTAAAAACAAGGCAAGCATGCTTCAGGAATCATACTGTGGTTAAATGAGGATTTTACACTTGCTGACTGTTCAAATTATGCATGTCTGCAAGCTGACGTACTTTATTGGAACGTATTTACTGTTTGGCACTTTCGGCTCACCTGTTTGCCAGCAGTTACCTGCCCTCTTTTAACTTTCTGCCTCGCTCCCCGCCCTCCTCGCGCTTCCGAAATCCTGGGATTTTAGTTTCGGTTTCATTTCGGATTTGCCAACTGGAGGATCAAACCACTATTGCTTTTGAGCTGGGGGAGGGGAATATTGAGCGGTGGCGTGGAGGCTGGAAGCAGTCAGTTAAGCAGATAAAGGAAATAACGAGCAAATAACCAGAACCTATAAAGAATGTATTAGTTTATGTAATGGCAAAGTAATCATATTGCAAACCAAAATGAAATCTCTTCCGATGCTTTTGGAGCGCCCCCATCCAGTGAACCAGGTCCACCATCATCTGCGATCCGACGATAGTGCGTATGGAATATTTATGGAGCAAAAACATTTAATAAATGGCTGAAACAGAAGATATGACAAAATAAATGATTATTATATAATGTACATATAAAATAAATAGAAGGAATGACTGAAATAGGAATATGGCAGAATAAACCTCAATGTGCAAAGTGTTATCTGTCTAGCAAAGTGATCTGTGTTGTGATGTTATCGCTCTGTTCAGAAACGAAGGCGTGGCGGCAGTTCTGATGCTAATATATCGTCAATCGGACCTCAGTTTTGAGAACAAACTGTGACGAGGGTGACTCGGGTCGCGTATGTGGTTTGGTAGTGTTTCCTAGTTCCTGTGCCGATTAGTTTGATCTCTTCCACGTGTCACTTGTTGTCTTGCACCTTTTGTGATTGGTCAATTGAGTTATTGGTTCCCATCTGTTCTGCATCATATCTCATTACTTGTCTATTATCTCATTACTAGTGCTTTTGCCCTCTTTTTGTTTTTTGTTGTGTCGTTGTGTTATGTTACTGTGTGGATGTCAATCTGGGTCCTTACCTGGTTTTGTTTCTGGCTTATTGTGTTATTCTAAGTGATCTTGCATTAATAGTAGGGAGTCCCAAGCTGGGCTCTTTTTGGCAAACTAGAGTGCTGGTCTGCCAAAATTCCGCTGCCCCCAGCTGCGGACCCCACAGGGTATGCTTAGCATGTGACATGGCAGCAGTGTCAGATGCCCAGAAGTGACTGGAGAGGCAGAGTTAAGGGAGTATGGGAGGGGGCTTCTTATAGCCATATGAAATCCTCCCTGCCCTCCAAAGGTACCAGAGAACCCAATGTCATGCGGGGCAGCAGAAATACATGTTCGAGCAAAATCGGCATATCCCTCCTACGCAGCACACCTTAAAGAACTGGGTACCTCCCCGACAACATTCCAGTATGGCTTCCCCGTTGATGTGTGGAGTGGCGTACAGCATCTTTCTGCTCAAAGTGAAATCCTCCTTCCTCTCCTCTTCCCTCCCTCTGTTCTGCCTCCAATATATGCCCTCATCTTCTGTGGATCGTTCCAAATAAGCAGTCAGTATATGTCACTCTGGCGTAGGCTGTGTGCTTCCACCCATTAGGTAGCACCAGTGGCCCACGGCACCGTCCTCGGCTGCAGGTCCGTGGCTGTGGTGCTTCCATTGAATTGAATTGCTTCTTGTGTTTTTCTGAAACTCTTCTGCTTACCTGCATTTCGTCAAGCATTTATCCATGAAGCGTTTGAAAGTCATTGAATAACTGGAATATTGGGTAACACTTTGATGGGACACAAATGTAGTAGAAACCTTTTACATAATGCATTAACATACTAATCCCATATTTGTTCATGATTAACCAGTCATAACAGTTCATGTATTTCATGCTCATGATTTGAGTTACTAAGTTATGTCTGTCCCCTCAAATAAAATTTTAAACATTTATGGTTCTGAAACCTTTACAGCAATCCTATAAGATTTGCATATTCACATTCTGTCCAACCAAAACTTACTCTATTTCAATGTTTTGTTTTGATTCTGATCTTCTCTTAATTTAATAAACTAAGGTAAAATGAACATTTTACCTGTACATGAATGTATTTTCCTTTTTTGATTATTGATGGTCAATTAAGTATCCATTAACATTCCCTTGATACATTATAAATTAAATGTGTTCTCAAAATATTTATAATGTTAACAACCAACCTCCATGTGCAGCAAAAACAAAAGTTTTTTGAGTCAGATCAAAGGTGACAGTATAACTGGTAGTTACCGCGCAACTTTCAAGTGCAATTCAGGATGATTATCACTGACAATGCTGCATCATTTTCTGCTGCTCTTATTGGAAATTACACTGATTGAACACTGGGTGGAGCCATTCAGCTTGAAATTCGGACTTGTCCGAACAGGAAGGACTCCCGTGCAAAGAGTAAATATTTTAAGACCTATACCACTAACGAAGCTGACCCAGACATCCATCTTCGAAACAAAAAATGTTCCAAGCACGTGTTGGAACATAATTCGTGCCTTTCAATAATTAATGTTTTACAATTGCTTACAATTGTTTGTTAAAAGGAAAAATAAAATTAAAAATCCCTCTTTGTAAAGCTTAGCTGATACAGCTGCTGCCTAAAAACTGTTCCTACTATTGCATAAAAGTATTCGTTAAATGACTAAATCGATGACCAGTTAAACTGGCACTGAGGTATTTAAATTCCAAACAATGACAAATGTCCATCTTCTGCCCCTAAGTCAGAGAAGATGCTTCTCCTGGTCTCCTTATTCCCCTTGCTTCTCCTCCAGCGACAACCCCACACTCATCTCTGGTTTGGTCACTTTGGCCGTAGGCGATATCCTCTGGTGCCGGGAATATATGAAACACTGGTTATTTTTTCAACACTTTTTTCAGGAGTAGACTTAGAACTTTGACCCGAACTAATGAACTAACGTTGAATTGAGAGGATAAAGTCAGCTGGGCATGACTGGGCTGTTTCCATTGGGCCACTGGCATCCATTAAGTGTCCAGGACACTCTTTGCTTTTGCAGGACCTGGACATCCTCCAAAACGCTTAAATTAATTCTCTCTCTCTTTTTGCAGAGACAAACCCTAAGACAAAAAGCCAAGGAAGCAGAGTCTTCCGTGTTTTAATCCATCTTTCTAAAGCTGTGCTCCTTTCTCGCAGGCAGCCGCTAATCTTGAACCAGGCTTCTGCAATCAACATTTTTTCCAAGAGGCCAGTACCGCTGTAGTGTTTTGGACCAGGAATCATAGTTTCTCAATCAGCACAAAACCTGGGAAGGTCCAAATTCTGCGTTATTTCAGGTTATGGCCATATTTTCTGTGAAATGACTCACTTCCATTTTGTGCCTTGACATCATGACCGACTGCATATTCATTTAATTACAGCACCTTTATGTGCATCAAAGCTTTATTCATTCTGTGATGAGAGTAGCATTCACCCACACAGGAGATACTCCACCCAGACGCACAGCAGCAATCTGCTGCCTTGGTGTTTAGAGTGCAGCTTGTATTTGGAATATGTGCAGAATCGCACACAGGCAAACTAACAACCCACCTCTAGGGGACAGCAGAGGCAAAATTGGCTTAATAGGACTCCTACTATAGTCTACAATGGAGGTAAAGCAACATCCAGCTTCTGGCCTCTGGATAGTGGTGATACGTTTCATTTAGTGAATTAACATTGATTAGCAGATTCTAAGAACTTTACATTCCACAAAAGGAATCCAGAAAAACATCGTGAGACATATTCCCATAGCTAAAGATGTGTAATTTGCATAAGTAAAAATAAAATTTACAAAAATTATCACTCATATAAATGATTACTTTATTTAAAGCCAGATTTGGGGGCAAAAAAGAAAACATCGCAAGAGAGAATTACATTAAGTACACAAAAAGTTAAATGTTCACTGTATTTTTAAATATTTGCTTTGCAGCATTGCGTAAACCTGACAAATGATCTCCAGGAAAATGCAACTTCAGTCACTGAACTAGACTAACTGTGTGAAAAGTGTTACATTCAGAAACTGGGCCAGATGTTCTGTTTACTCTAAAGGTCACAAACAGACATGCGATCATAGTTATTTTAAAGAAATTAAATATGGAGGATTTGTGTTCTCCCTGCATTTTCTCCTTGTAATTATTCTTCCAAGTGTAATGTTAATACACAACTAATGTTAATACAACTTTGTGGTGCAACAAGTTAATTTTGCCTCCCATTTGTCAAACTATTGGCAATTTGGAATATTCTTATGATTCTGACTTAAGGACCTTTTTCACGTAGCTATTTAGTTGCCTGGCTTTCTTGAGAGACACGCTGATTAAAGACGTTATTAAGCTTGGTAACCTGGTCACAAGCAGATTCAGCAACATAGAAACATGAATCATCATAACATTATGAGAGAATTATAGTTACATAAAGTAAAACTGAGAGGGTCCTTTGTAGAGCACGGCTGCCTTCCGTTTAGCCTTCAAAATAATGGCCCCTAGAGATGCACTTCAGCCAAACACCAGCCTGGAGACGGAAAGCTGCTCATATATGGGGTAAATGGGATTATAACGGCATGCCCATTAATCCTGCTTCCTGAATTACAATCATGACCTCTTGCTTGTAGACAGAACTTCCAGCTTCAAAAGATCACTGCTGCAACAGGAGCATTTCAGATTAAAAAGGGGTCTCTTCTTGACATCTCCATGTTGGATTGCTGCATGGGAGGGCTTTGGTTCTGAAAGAGCGGCTGCAGGAAAAGCCCCAGGGTTCCCACCACACAAACGATGACAAAGATCCAGAGGAACAACCTGTCCACCACCATGGCTACGTACTTCCAGTCATCAATCACCTGGAGAGGAGGTGGAGAAGGTGTGGAGCCGTGACAGAACAATCACACTGCAAACAAGCAGCACAAATAATGTGGGGCAGTGGAAGGACTAATTGCAATAAAGTATTTCAGCAAAACATGGAAACTATATTTTACATTACAGATGGAAGCAAATGGCCCTAAAATACGTCTTTCCATTTTCTGTGACTGTGCTACAGACGTTCCCTGCTCACTTCATCAATAAACCGATTGAAGAAATTAACGCTTCATCACAAAGAAAGGTTTCTGGAAAGTTCACTTACACTCTGGTCATTGTCGGCACCCATCATGTGATCTGCAACAAAGCACACACCCTGGACAGCCTCCTGCAGGTCGTGTCCCCAGTCTTGGGAGTCAGCAAACTTATTGGTCAGGAACTCTACTGAACGCAGGTCACCCTTTCTCAGCGTCTGACTGAGGCTTGTAGGGGCTCTGCTGAAAAGCTCTCCCAGGGAATGTGAGTGGTGTACGGTGGGGGTGGAGGCGGAGGTGCCGGAGGGGGGACCAGCGCAGTAGCTCATCCCTGCCCTGGACGCTCGGAGCTGCCGCTGCTGCCGGAATCGCTGTCGGGCCGAGAAGTTCTCCGGACGCCTCATGAAAAGCAAAGCGGGGAGCTTGACCAGGAAGAGCAGCTGGACCCATGAGGGCATGGTGTGTGTGCTGGGGGAGCGGTGGTGCACGTTAAGCACGCACACGCTCGTGATTATGGAGAAGGTCACCAGGACCATCGTGAACATCAGGTACTTGCCAATCAGGGGCACATCCAGGGAGGTCGGGGGGACGATCTTGGAAATGAGCAGCAGGAAGACAGTGAGCGCCAGCAGCACGGAGATGCAGAGGGTCATCTTCTCACCACAGTCAGAGGGCAAGTAGAAGACCAGGATGGCGAGTGAGGTTATGAGGATACAGGGGATGATGAGGTTAATGGTGTAGAACAGGGGCTTCCTTTTGATCATGAAGTCATACGTAACATCTACATAAGTGGGGTCTGCTGGGTTGACTGTCCGCCTTCCTGGCAGAGCCAAAATGTCCCACTCGCCACTGGGCGTAAAGTCATCCATACTGGCCACTTTGCTCTTGAGCACCAGGTCAATCTCGGTATGGTCGTACGTCCAGGACCGGAACTTGAGGGTGCAGTTCTGCTGATCGAAAGGGAAGTGCTTCACCTCAATCTTGCAGGCACTCTTGTAGATTACAGGTGGAAGCCAAGAAACACTACCGTTGAAAGAGATGATTACATTCGTAAAGACAGTCACCTCATAGGTACCATCCGCACTGCAGATTTGGAAGGAAAGGGAGAGATTTACAAGGATAACTATGCAGACAATTGACTAGTTCGAACAGATCAGCTTTATTGTTTGTGAGATTCGCACTTTTGCCACACGTGGGCGCCAACAGTACCTACTTGTTATACAGAACTATATCAGGGAGCCACACATGACGAGAGGGAATCCGCAGCTTATCAATTCCATCGAATTTGGAAGGGTCCCATGACAGTCTGTAATCGACCCAATCCTACAGAAAACAATTTTAATACTGCTTTCTATTCATTACTTTAATTTATTTATTTAATAATTAAATGCCTCTCGGCCACTATTTACCCAAACTGACAAAACAGCATTAATTTCCTTTTTTTGTTTCAGATAAAAAAAAAAGGGAAAATAACGGTGAGAAGGATGAGTCTTCACCGTCATGCCTACCTGAGTTAGCCACACATTGGTGGTCATGATCTGTTCTCTCTCGTTCTGTGAAAAGGCAGAGGGTGGGGCTGTATTAGGCAGGACGTTGCCGTGCGGCTGCGTAATTGCTGGGTGACGTATGGCAGACTTCCGCTCGCTTACCACACTGATGAGCTGCGCCAGGGACACCAGGAGCTTAATGGTGACCCGTTCGGTTCTGTTAATAGCCGGTCGGATCAACTTGTTGTAGTGGTCCTCATGCAGAAGCTGCTCCATTAAGCGTTCCTCCGAATCCGCTGCGCGTCCGCCTGCCCAACGAAACGACTGCTGCGTGATCTATTAAGTCTTATTTATATTTTGCGTCTTCTGGACTGAGAAAGAAGTAAAAACAAATAAAATGATATGAAATGTATGATATGTCGTTTAGGTGCACTGTAACGCATCATGAATCTCATCCTGACTCGTAACACATTGGGTGAGATATCCGTGTAACGTTTCTTCTGTATGTAACCAAATGCAGGGATAAAACTTCAAATTACAGGGAAGTTCCGATGAGTTTTTTTTTTTTTTACACCATGCTGTCCCAATCCAGATACTAAATAAAATAAAACGGAACATAATTCATCATATCTACAGCTTTCATTTTAATGGTTTTTATATAGTCAAGGAACGAGTATTGATTCACCTGACAGACTCAGTAGATGCTTCAGCAAATCAGTATTAAACTTCACAGTTAATTTGGGAAATGGTGAGCTGGCGTAGAACCTCAGGATAAATGGTGATCGTGGATGTTCCAGTATCGTTAATCGAACTGGCATTCAAGATGGTCATGATATAAATTATTTCACCGGCAAGTAGGACAGTACATCTTTTCGCTCGCTTTTTGCTGCTCTTCCACAAAGTATGTTAAATCATACAATTCAGAAAAAAAAGCTTTTGGATAAACAAATATATACAACTCCGGACCCTGCTGAGAAAAAAATCATTACAAAAGGATGGATGGATGGCTAAAATGGTATGAGAAAAAAGAAACCGAATTCATTCACGAATCAGTAACTCGCCCCCCAGGACAGCAGCACACGCGTCTCTGTCGAAAAAAAAAATACATAAAAAATACAAATCTCATTTCTACTATATGAAACAGGATCGGGGAAATTTACTCTAAAGGTTTCTTCAGCAATTCATTAGTAAATCCATGCAGCCACACTTTTCGTATTTCTATTCAGGGACCGAATGTGAATAAAAATGTCATTAAATATTACATTTAAAGAGAGAAGTCGAAATAGTGAATATAAAATGATGGCTTATATACCAGCGACAGCTTTCTAACAAATTAGAAAGCAGTCGACATAACAACAAATTACACGTCTGTTATGGGCAGGGCTACTCGGTACTCCTGACGAAAACTCAAGTAATGCAATATCCCACCTTAGCTCTAAATATGGAAACGTTTTCTTTAGATAATACGATTTGTAATGCACAAACAGCCGTGCGAATAGCTAAAAAAGTGCACTTACTTTGAAAAACAAAAAAAAAGTAAAAACAGTAATTCAGAATCTGTATCATATCGGGAAGCTGTCCGTTTGGGTCCTTGTCATACAGCCGACGTGAACTTCACTTTGAGGTAAGCCCAAAGCATACCCCAAGCAGGCGGAGACTGCAAACCTGCGATCGTGTGCGTTGCTTTTACACGAGTTACAGCAAATTTCCGCAGAAAACGGACCTGGAACACCGAAGATCTCGTGCCGCCTCGAGAGGGAAGCAGAGCGTTTTAAGCGCGCGCGCACTGGCACCTTGCGTCCTGCTTTTTTTAGTTGCATAATTTTCGTTATTAACCGTAATTTTTCTTAATTTCCTGTTATATATACGTTATGTTTATGACGCGGTAAGGGTTGTGTAATGAGTTGTATTATACTACACAATAAACTGTTGATGCGATTTTATGTGTACCAGATATCTTACTTTTGTTATACATATTATTAGGATTTACTTCCCTGTATGGATTTCTAAACGTGAAAATGGATTGTGCTGTACATGTAGTTGTGCGTTTCAATAGTAATGGGCTAGGAAGGCCATTCTTGTGTAATTCTTAATACGAAATGTGTCTTAGGAAATGTATAATGGTTGAGGTCTCCACCCATTTAAGGGGGCCCAGGGGGATGCATTGGCTGGTTTTTATCACTGTGGGGGTTACAACCCCCATCCCCACTTATTTCTTCGTGCCAACATGACTACTGCATATTACACTATAGAAAACCTGTCCAATGACAACATTTGTCAACATGTGATTAAATAAAAAAGGCTTCTCTTTGTAACATGACTGATATCAAACGGCACTCTCAGGTTTGCACGACATGTTATCTCTACTGAACATGGAAAAGGTGACACACAGGGACATGGATGCCTTGTCAGACCAGGAAAAAAGATAGCAGATGTTTTATTACATTGAGGAAGGAGCGTATGACGTCACAACGTCAAACGCAACAGCCTGAGGAGCAAGAGGAAAACGGTTGGTAAATAATATTGTACACGTACGATACAGAAGTCATAATAGATTATGAACATTATATTTTATTTTGGAAAGTAATATCTCCTTAGCTATTTCTTGCAAGAGGAAAATATGTTTCGTGCTGCTGACGGGGGCGGTGGGAGGGAGGGGTTCCAGCAGAATCTCGCCAGAGCGCCCAGGGACACCTCCACCCCCACCCCCACTCCCCGCCCCACCGGACAGACAGGTGGCCACTTCGTCTCCGCTCATTCTAACTAGGTTTCTTAGTGCTTCTCCTCTTACAGTAGAAACTGGGAAGACCAGTTAAAAACCCATCATGCGAAACCCCTTCTGATTCATGTCCATTGAGGAGATCATAATTACCCATACCATGTGTGGTCTAAACAAAATTAATTTTAATAAAGTGCTCAAAACTGTATTTGCTTTTACATCTATCTAAGCCTTTATTTCCGCTTGTTACTGAGGACATTTTTCCTTCACTCATTAGACAGGCAGTTATACCGTCCACAGCATTAATTGTTCCTGGCATGTAGCGGCGATGGCTGCAGAGAGTCATAAAGACGGAGCCCATAAGTCACACTCGGGGCTTTCCGCCGTGACATTACGCTTGGTGGAGAGCAGATGCTTAACAGCAGGGCAAGACTGCTGTCACAAATGCAGGTTCTGGTGATCTGTCATAAGGCAAGACAGGCAAATGAAGGACAAATGACGACCAAAGAACGACAGGTTTCTGGGAGGGACACTCCACAAACACTTAACCACTGTTAACTACCTGTTTTACTAAAACAAAGGATTACTTGTCATTTCCTTCTTATACCGCACTTAATACCTAGATTGGCAGGTATAAATATCCATTATCTTCCGGAAACCATTGGTCCTGTGTCAGACTCCATGCATATACTCCCTAAAATGCATGTATTCCCTAAAATACTGTCCTATTGACAGTCGCCAGGGTATTCATCAATATCTCTTACAGCAAAATCAAACGTGTCCAGAATAATTGAATTACTGACTTTGCCATAGACACATATCACTGTTATGCTCTAAAGTAAAAAAATGTAGGCGGCAAACAAGTATTCTTCTTATCTCTACAAGAAGTACTTTTATATAATTAATTATTTGACAAATTTCCCGGTATATTAGTATAAAGAGATCTTGGCCAGAGATGGCTCAGAGGGACTTTATACAGTAGATGGGGTGAGTTGTCATGTTCTGACATGGCCACTAGAAGGAGCTTTGGAGCAGCATTAATTTTTATTTTTCTTGCTTTAATTCACCGGTTAGGGCAGCGTGGTGGCGGTCCTTTCTGTGTTCGTGTGGGATTTCGCCAGGGGCTCTGGTTTCCTCCCACGGTCCAAAAGCATGCATGATAGGCTAATTGGTGAGTCTAAATTGGTTGTGTGAGTGTGTGTGCCCTGTGGTGTGTTGGTCACTGCCCAAGGTTAGTTCCTGCCTGTGCCCATTGTTCCTGGTATAGGCTGTGGTCCCGCCTAAGACCCCAGTTGGGAATAAGTGGTTTTAGAAAATGGATGGATGGAGTTCACCTGCTCATTAGTTAATTACCTATAGTTAGTAGAATGCCTGTAATTGTGCCTAGATATGTGTTCCCTGGCTACTGGTGTAAATGTCCAGAGTAATCAGGGTGTGTACAAATATACTGGTTTTCCTATGAGTTTTGGATTCTGCACCCTTTGAGGATTTTGTTTTTAGGTATGATGTTGCCTAGTGAAGCGTTGATAGAAATCTACTAAATGGATGTTTGACATTTTCATCTGCATTTGTTCTTTGGAAAATAGGCTATTAATCTATAATTTGGTTTGCAACTACCTAGGGAGAAATTTTCCAGGAAACTTGAGCAAAGAGTAAGAATGCCCTGATCTGCTCATACTGACCGAAACGATACACCACCTCAATAATATAAGTGGCGATGCCACAATCTGTCTTTGAACTCTTAATACAGCATTGACAATGTTCCAGGCCACATATCTACCAAAAAAACACCATTCCAGATAAGCCATAACGGAAGACAGGTAGATGAAAAATAAAATACATTCTTGACACCTGTAAAACAACCACATGCTTTTTGAACTATGTCACTCTTCAAGAGTGCAAGCTGAAAATATAGGATTGTGAAATATGCTGTTATAAGTGAAAGCTAAGAAACACTAAAACAGCAAGAAAACACTGCTGAGTTACCAAACACCTATTCAACGATCAAAAATGTATAATTTATTCAGTCAGCTGTATTTTGAATAGGACAGGCAAACACACTAAAGACTAAGCCTGTCCAAAACTTCACATACACCATGAATTCAAGCTCAGCGCATTTGAAAAAGAATCGACATTTAGGCTGGAAAACTGAATAGAACTTGTGTGGTGATGATGGGTATTGATTGCATTTTATTATGTTTTTTGAAGTTGAAAGGAAAATGTTTAGTCATTTCTATGAATGCCACGTGTATAAGAATCAATGAAAACATCCATAATACATTATAATGCATCAATAAAGCATTACAAATATGTATATAAATATTTGTACAAAGACACAACACATTACAGCCATGTTAATTATGCGTTATGACCAGGGGTACACATAACTGGTACGGAAGCTCGAATTCGCCTTTAAGAACGATACGTGCGACAATCGATTGTTTGTAAAAGCACAAATGCGTACTTATTTTATGTGCATTTGCACTGCTTTGGCAAGAAAATACCGTGCATTTTAACCAGCATACGGCAAATGAAGTCGAGTTAGCATATAAAGATTAAAATATATTATATTTTGTTTTCATAGCAGCGCAAATGCACATAAAATAAGTATGCATTTAGTAAAGTATTTTTTTTTTACTTTAATGCTATAATAAATAATGTGTTTCTTTATAGAGCAGCTTAAATGGGTCCCATCACTGAATCTGTTGTAACTGATTATATTATTTATTAAAGAAGTGTTGGGCCCTGATGAAATTTCTAGCAAAGACAGTAACGGATGGATGTTGTATCTAGAGTAATACATGAAGGACCTGAGCCTGCTGTTGAGCCTTTCTGTGTAATGGGTCTTTCTACAGCTGATAATAAAGAGGCGGTTAAGTGCTTATATAGAAGATGAACGGGTCAAAGCTTTTATATGTCGCCCTGAGCACAATGGGAAACGAACTGCTTAGGTCAGGAGCCGCACTTCTGGGCAGGCACCAATTTTATTTTGGTTTCAGCGTTTTTCCTAATACTTAAAACGATTCAAACTATATATGATATTAATTTAATGCGATTCCTGCTCACCTGCCAAGACCCAGAACTACCGAGGTCGGCTTGGCTTTTCTTAAAGCTGCAGAGCTTTTTGTTTAATAAGCGAAGAGAATTAAATGTCCTTAACAGCATAAAAAACACACGATGTATGAGGGTACAATGTATCATTATAGACACATCAAATGGTGAAAGACTAAGGAGTAACTGAGAGCAGCTGAAACTGTGATTGGGCCAGCAAACCTGAAGGCCTTATGCCTTATAGTCAGCCACGAGGTGATGATGTCAGAGCTTGGAACAATATAAAGACAAGAGCCACTGGAGGCTGATTCAGAGGACACTTAAATCATGTCAGTTAAGCAAGGCGATCATTATACCCTCTGTGCAAAATGCCTCCTTGATGTTTGATTGATGTCTTGAAAGAATATCCATTCATAATCCACTGGGCAGTAGAGATGTCCTAAGGAGCTACACACACGCCTAGAAGCTGCTCCCCAGAGCAGAATCAAAAACAACTGTATCACCTTAATTAACTGGGGATGCTACATTTCTGAACAATTTGCTAAGGTTCTGAATTCAATGCACAGAACAAAATACATACAGTACACTATACAACACACTATATAATACACTGTACCAGGGCCATTTAAATCACAATACTCAAGGTCTGAGCACTGCTGGTTTTCCAGCTTTCCTTTACCTGTAAGCCAGGTGTGATGCTTCTGGTCAATCAGAGTCAGAAATTATTAAAATGACTACCTGGGAGGAGTGAAAATAAGGCATTGATTTGAAATCCAGGGCCAGATTTGAAGCGCCCTGCACTATTCAATACACTATGCAAGCTTTGTTCAATATGACCCTAAAAGGCTATATGGCACAATGCACATAGAAAATCTGTATGTACAATACAAACAGTAATCAGTGTGCCAGACAGTGCTGATAAGATCACATGGAAGCTGTCTATATGTCTATGCTGCAGTATGTTATACCATTTTGGAAAATTCTCAACCTGAATTGATTCAGTTAATAAAAATCTTTGAAGTGCTCTATCCAGAATGGTCAAAATCTATATGAGTCGTAAGTAATGTTTCCTCATACCTACGAATAAAAATTTGGATGAGTGTCTGACTGATTGTAGTCGGGGACTGGGTGTTGACTGGCAGAGCTAAGATGAATGCTGTATGGGCTTGTGACAATGAGAGATCGCATGATTATTTACTCTTGGAAGAAGCCTTTATGAATGGCTGTGGTCTCTTGAATTCTAATCTATCTGGTGATATTTACTTGCGATACGGCGATGAGTAGCTGATTATCTGTGATAACTTTGGTGTTACTGACAGCCTGTGACAGGTCAGTAATTCCACTGAAGCACGTCAACTTTTCTGTAAGCTGATTTTGACCTGTTCGCGCCTTTGCTATGCTGCTTCTAGACTCTTGTTGTCAACTTGTCCGTCAATGGCTGACTGACTAACCGCAGTGAATCTGCCCAGTGCACGCTGTCACCCAGCACATCTGCGAGGCAGAAAATGGATTATGCTGCAAATCTGATTTGGCCATGTTTCCAAAGCGTGTGTGAGAGAGTGAATCCACCAGCCTATTACGGATTACAGAAAACTGTTATCCAATTTTTTGGGCCGGCACAGGCCTGCTTCCTGTTACCGTTTCTTAAATACTTATGACATATGTGAGCAATCGGTGACTGCTGATGATTCACAGTATATGTCACCAAATTTTATTGCTTTTAAGAAAATTTAAATTCTTAAAGACCCCTAAAACCTACAGTATGTTTGGGCCCCTTGGCAACACAAGTGCTGTCAAGCTAACTGCTTCTGATACTCCCTTTACATGTTCCAAAACTTCCTACTAACCGTTGCTCATGTTACAGACACAGAACAAATAAACCTGGTGCAAAAGGGCTCAGGAGTGATTATAGCCAAAATAACAAAAAGAAAGCCCAGCTACCTAACAACCCAAATGTAACTTAACTACGTGCAAGATCAATCAAAGACCGAAAACAACAAGTACCTCATCTCACTCCCTAGCCAAACAACAGCATACACAAGAACTTGCAAACAAAAATGGCAGTCACTCCCTATGCACCTGACACACACGCAGAAGATACACAGGGCAAAGTGTTAGAATCCGAGGGGCGTGCGAAGACATAAATCAAAAACCGGGCAAGAGATCGAAACCAAAAAGCAAGCAAATCAAGGCAGAAGTACAGAAAAGGGCAAAGCGAATAATCGTAAACCAATAAACCTAAATCGTCATACACAATAATCCAATCAAAGAAAGCAAACCAACAATAATCCAAAAATGAGCAGAGCTTCCGAATAATTATTCCAACCGTGGCCTTTTCTTTTCATGTCCCGGAACTGACGAGTGGCGCATCGGAGGAGTCGTGGGCGGGGTCTGGATGAGGAGGAGGAGCAAATATGCAGCCTGCGAATGGTGACGAGGGAGGGAGGTCTGGAGATCCTGTAGGCATCCCCTTGAAACTCACTGCACGTAACACTCATTATCATAGCATTAGTTTCCATGGCAACCGTGGTATATAATTCGTGGCAGCCACTGGCCACCTACAGACACATAGCTGACACTCATATTCAGCCATATTGTGTTTTTCTTCCATCCCTCCACACAGTTATAGTCCCCAGGTATAGGAAAATGATTAGGCCATTTAAGAACATAAGAAATTTACAAATGGGAGGAGGCCAATCGGCCTCATCTGGCAAGAACTTAACTAATAACTCGGAGCTGTTAAAATCTTATCTAGCTCTGATTTAAGGGAACCCAAGGTTTTAGCTTGCACTGCACTAACAGGAAGACTATTCCATACTCTACACGCTGTGTAAAGAAGTGTGCTCTTAAATTCAGCTTAAAATGTTCTCCCGCTAATTTCCACTTATGGCCACGAGTATTTAAACTAATATTGAAATAGCCATTTGGCTGAACAGCATCCAGGCCCATTAGAATCTTATTAGAATTAGGTAATCAGTTGTCATTGTTAACACACCACACAGTGTGCAACAACGGAATGTGCCCTCTGCATTTAACCGATATGTGACTTTTGTGACATAGCAGGGAGCAGCTAATTCAGCACCCAGGGAGCAGTGCTTGGGGATGGTACCTTGCTCAGGTTACCTCAGTGGTGTCTTGCTGGTTGGGAATTCAAACCTGCAATCTGTCGATTACAAGTGCGATTCCATAATTATCAAGCCACCACTGCCCACAAGCTTATGACCCACGCTAACTGGGAATTCCACGTTCGTGGGAAATAATTGCAATCCCCAGCACCTCCCTAACTATCAAGCCACCACTGCCCACAAATATTGGTTGGTGGTTTGAATCCCACACCCCTGAAGAGACTGGAGCCTTAATCCAGCACCTTAGACCGCTCGGCCACGCTACCGTATATACCAGGATCATGTTCCTTCTTAGTCTCCTTTGCTCGAGGCTAAACAGATTCAGCTCAGCTAACCTCTCCTCATCAGACATTCCTCTAAGACCAGGAATCATTCTCGTAGCCCTACGTTGCACCCTTTACCAAGGCAGCAATGTCCTTTTTAAGGTATGGTGACCAAACCTGCACACAATAATCCAGGTGGGATTTTACCAAGGAATTGTATAATTGTAGCATTGCCTCCTTGACTTAAACTCCACACACCTAGTAGATGTAACTCAACATCCTATCGTTTTTTTTTTTTTATTGTTTCCCCAGACTGGCGAGAGTGGGCAATGAAGCATCAATGTACATATTGAGGTCTTTCTCATTTTTCATGATGGATTATTCGGTTTAATTTCTTCCTAAAGTTAAGTCAATAAAAATAATTTGTTTATGATAAACATACTAAAACCATGAAAAAACACCCTACACAATATTTATGATCCAAACAGCTTATTTTTACCAGTCAAACTATCAATAACAACTTATGTAAACCCAATGCATTATTTATTTTTGTTGTTCACTAAACATTTAAATTAGTATTTTTCTTTCACTTCATTCACAGGAGCTGGGAGGGAGCAAAACCCTGGACTACCTGGGGGTCCAAGAAGAGTGATTTGAGAAATGCTGAATTAGAGGAATTGCCCAATTAAGCCACAGTCAAGACAAACACATGAGTATAATTAAACGCACAGTCATGGAATCTCCTGCAACAAACATTAGCAGCAGAGTGGATGGTCATGCAAAAAAGGTTAGTGACATGTTACTTAGATGCCATCTTTCCAGCTAGTCTGGGTTGCCAGTTCTCTGTCCTGCTAGATCTGCCCTTATCAACAGCAAGTACAGAGTTTGTGAAGGACATAATTTCAGCTGTGAAGTGTCTGGGCACACAAGCTCACAGAAAGACCAGGTCACCCGTCATCAATATACAGGCCGAATGCAGTGAATCCAACTGACAATGTTCCAACATCTAATGGAAAGCAGAGGCTAATGTAGAAACAAAGGGTACCAAACTTCATATTAGTACCCTTGTTTCTGCAGTAAGATGTTAGACAAGCTGGTATCCACATACTCTTGGCTATATAGAGTAGATGCCGATGATTGTCTTTGTGATAGCAACAAAAAACAGTTCAATCTTATTGAATGTGTCCTGCTCTTTCATTCATTCACTGAGTCTTCTTCTTAACCTTGGCACAGGATAAAGCTGTCCTGTGCTTTATTTCCTCTGGGAATTTCGAGCCTGATCCATTTAGTAAAAGAAAATTAAATCCAAGGAATAATGACCACCAACCCTCACCAGCCTGCATTTCCAAAAATGCATAATTCATAAATCTGCTTGCAGTAAATTAATATAACTGCGGACTGTTGAGCACTGTGCCCCCTCCCTCCACCTCATTAATCACACCACCAATGTAAGTTTTAGCCCCGAGTGCAATGTTTGTATGAAAACAGCATCTGCAGGTTTGTATTCTCACCTCCCACTCGATTTAATCAAAGTCCATAGAGCCCAGAGGGATGAAATCAAATTTCTTCTACCCACTGGCCTGGAAAACTGCTCCCATCGTCCCTGATGGCCTTGAGTAGGATGCTGTAACCAGGACATGACAGTAATCAACACCATCGCTGACTGGTACACATCATAACACACTGCTGCTCCAATTATTAAATTATACAACTTAGACACCTACTGTTAGAGTAGGTGAGTTGCCATTATATATATTTTTTTCATTTGTAGAGCTGTTTCCTTAAAAAGCACAAATTCCTCAGTCTGGACAACCCTGTAATTACAAGTAGCAGTGACCAGAAGTAATCTCTCCCAACCTCTGGTCTCTGCCTGTCTGCTGGTGCTAATGTGGGTTTACTGTTGCAGTTTTACAGTGGCACAAGTAGTTGTGCCAATAATCCCCTTCTGCCAAACAGCATTGTGCTGAACAGAATCCATCTTGGTGAAGCAGTCCAATTCAAGTCCGAAGAAATCTTCAAGTCTGACTCACCAAGGTTACACTGCCAGTGCAGCAGTTATAGGTTTCACAAATGGATACTTGACTTCCTTATTTCCCCAATACTTTCACAGATGTCACCTGTTAGTGTAACTGAACTACAAATAGATTTTTTGTATTTAATAACGTTTAAAGTGTAGTACTCGACTTCACAAATTAATTTTAGGCCATTTTAAATGGCTCACTTCATTCAAGTGTTAGTTTAATATGTTGTTAATCGTTTTAGTAAATGAGGGTGAAAAAAGTGTTCCAATTGTGTAAGTGTGCTGTTGAAAAACATTTAACGATAAAGAGAGCAGCCTGACATCTATTGGCAAAAATGCAGAACAACATCTTCACTCAACTTAATGTGTTCTTCAGTCATACATTTCCAAAAGTATAGATTTCATTTTTTTTTTAAGAAATTGATGTTTTTTTATTCATTATCAATGCATATCGCGCTATATCTTTACTGAAGAAATTGTTGGAATACAAATATTGTTCTTAACCTTCTTTCTATTTTTTTGTTCGATAATATCATTGAGTGTTAATGGGCTTGGGGGTATCTCTGCACAACCACACTTGGTTATCTTGACAATTTTAATAAGCTGATAAAACTGCAAATTTAAAGGTTTATCAGGAAGCACCCATGGAAATTCAATATTAAAGTGTAAAGGCTATAAACCCAATACATTTAAAGAAATGCATTAGTTTATGAGACATCTGTAGGCTGAGTGTTGGCATGAACTGGGGGGGGCTTTATGCAAGGGAGAAGTTGAATAAATTTGAGGCAGGGCTCAGGTGAAAACCCAGACGATACTACGTACATAATGGCAGGTAAAGGCCCTCTTCCATTCTTTAATAACTTTTAGAAATTTTAATAGTACTTGGGCGGAGGCGCACTTTGACCCATTGGGACCTCAACCTGTGAGCAATGCTGAAGTGTTACACCGGGGCTTCGTTTTGATACACCAAGCTCCCACGCGACCGGAAGTTCATACCGTTCTGCCCCTAATGGGCGCGCATGGCATTCTGGGCCTCTGCGGGCTCAGGCTGCGACGCCATCTTTAAACCCCAGAAGGAGCAGCCGTCGGAAGAAGCGTTGGTATCAGTCGCTTTCGCTGGGTGTGTTCATTAAGGATATTGTGGGGTTTCTGCATTGGTACTTCCGCGAGGGACCGGGGCGGCGCGCCTCTCTTTAATTAGCAGACGCCACAGGCAAGTGTAAAGCCGGCGGAGAGATCGGTAACGCCGGCGGCGGAAAGAGCGGCGGGCAAGCCGAAGGCGTCGTTGTTTAGTCGCCCGTCTAACGTGCTGACTAGCTCGTTAACTAGCTGGTTGGCTAGCCGGTTGGCGTATTACGTTCAGAAGATGTCGTTTTATGTTAAGAAATGCGTCTCTTCTTTGTTATTCCAGCCGCTGGTTGTGGTTCAGGCTCCGCTGCTCGGCCGCAGCAGCTCCCGAGTTACCCCTCCGCAGCCCGGCCGGAGATGAGCGGAAGATGTCGGTGTCGGGGCTGAAGGCCGAGCTGAAGTTTCTGGAGTCCATTTTCGACCCGAACCACGAACGCTTTCGAATCATAGACTGGAAGCCCGATGAGCTCAGCTGCCAGTTCAACGTGACGGGGGAAAAGCTGCTGATAATCCACTGCAATATCACGGTAAGATGGAGCTGCGAGGCCGGGGCGCGGCGTAAAACGGCCCGACAGAGTGAAGGAGGAGACGGGGTAGCTCGTTATGCTAGCTGGTTAGGGTGGACAGACGGTCCATAGCACTATCGAGATACCTGGAGGCTTGTGCGGGGTTTTAACTAATTAGAAGGCGGAGGACTGGACGGGTGGACCAGTTTCATGTCCGGCTACGGCAGTTGTTTTGATCCACCTTAGCCAGCGACGCACTACCGACTACATTAACATGGGTAATCGGCTCACTACATTAATCTGCTTAGTAGGTAATGTGGCCCAGCTATCACGTACCCTAACCTGGTTAATCAATAATTCGATCGAGGTATCGTCACGGTCGCTGTGTTAGCGGGATTCGGCGAACGCTGCCTAGCTGTCCGGCCGCCTTCGCGCGGAATGCTGTAGATAAGGAGAGATCCGTTCCGGCGGACCGCAGACTGCCTGTCTTCCTCATCGATCTCTACGAACGCGGATTCGGCCGTGCTGACGATGTTTACTGAGTGGATCCTCGGCCTAAGCCAGATGTAGTTAACGGTCACCGCCGGAACGATAGCTGGCGGCCGCTGCTTTTCCACCCGCCTTCCCGGCGTTTGTTGGTACGGTGCGGTGGCTGGGTGTCGGCCGTCGCCTGACTGAGCGGGTCAGGCCCGTTTCCAGGTTTAACTACTCGGCAGCTCAGATGCTTCACACTCAACTAGCGTCACAGGCTAACGATATTCGCCCTTGCACTGTTTTCCAAGCACCACCGCACCATCGGAAGTATTTTCAACGCACACTTGCCAGTAAATACAAATATTTACTTCTCCGCCTGTCTTCTCATAAACGTTACTCTGGACACTGAAAATGCCCTGTTTTTGTTTCCCAGAAACTGTATAGCATCAGTCCTGATTTGTACAATGTTGTGTTTTTTGTATGTACATTCTTGTCGGCATTTTCAATTTCTTAAGGGGGTATGTGTATTGCAGGACATGGAACAGGTCAGCCTCATTTGCTTATAATGGGTGAAAGTATACAATTAGTAACTTGCCTAAGTGCACTGTTGGCCTTTCCTCAGACAGGTGTGTTGTTCATATGGACTTAAGTGACTTTTGTGAGATCCTGGTTTTTTTCTGAATGGCGCTTGACACATGCTAACGATCCCACACCTTTGTGTCAGGAGTCCTACCCCTCCACGTCCCCAATATGGTTTGTGGACTCTGATGACCCCAGTCTGGCGCAGGTGCTGGAGCGCTTGGAGGATGTGAGGAAGGGCAGCACCTTGGTAAGTGGCCCTACAGGCCCCACATGCTGTGGCTTTTGGTGTTTCATCCAATCGGAGGAGCTGTAGTGAAATGCAGGCCACTAATGTCATAATCTAGTTGATTTGCCAGTATAAAGTATGAAATCAGCTGCAAATTACCATGGTGCCATGAAGTGATTCAATCCAATGTTCTAGTTTTTAAAGCATTTGAAAGGATCTGAAAAATTTGATTTGCCATTTGCTCGGGTATTGTATGGTTATTGTACGGTTCTCTATCAATACAAAGAGTAGAAAACACGAACAGCAATGGCAAATACACATGGTAGTAATAGCAAAATACACAGGCTTCTATTGCAGATGGAGAAAATCAGTTGTTCAGTCCCAGTGGGTCTTTAAAGCTGTGCAGCACATCTTATGCACCTAATGTTAGCTGCTCTGTTTGTATGGCACTTCTTGGAGGTGAATGCTCTGTGCAGCAGTGGCAATGGTGGATCTGCACACTTGCTGTAGAATGCTGGGAGAATGAGAGTACTGAGGAGCAGCTTTATTTTTTGTAATCGATTTCACATTCTTCTTGTAATCCATGTAGTTTTTTTTGTGGCCATGCTTAATGCCGAGTGAAATTGAGTTTGTAAAATCTAATTGCTGACGCTGACTAGGTGACTTTGTTTAACAATCCTATATGCAATGGGCTCAGTTTGTTCATGCTTTCAGTGATGTACGTGCTTTTTTTCCAAGGGGTGTGTTCCATGTTTAAACTTGTTTGTTGATTCATGTCTGTGTGCTGCGTCATGCTGATCACTAACAGAACGTCACTATGTAGTTTCCTGCAATTAAACAAGTGTGTTCAGTAACCATGCTGGCTTCAATACCAGTATAGTAGTATTAGTAAAACGTTAAACGGCGGCCTTGGATAGAAAACTTCCTTGCACTAAATCCAGGATTTGCAACATCAAGTGACCCTATTGTGACTGAAGGCTTTTAAGCACATTGTTTCTTGAGACAAGGCTTATCTGTCATTGCACCCTCAGCTCCTGCAGCAGCTGAAGCGGTTGATCTGTGACCTCTGTCGGTTGTACAACCTGCCCCAGCACCCCGATGTGGAGATGCTAGACCAGCCGCTCCCCACAGGCCCTGTACACCCTGAGCGGAAGGCAAGTATGCGTTTGCCTATGATGTTCTCAGCATGGTTCAAGGTTTACCGAAAAATTCTTTGATACAGAATAACAATTGTGAGATTGAAACAATGCCCACATACATTTGTCAGAATCTGGTGTCCAGGTAAAGTGTAATCGTTGTCTGGTTTTATTTTTTCCTCTTTCAGCATGTGCTGCCTGACGAAGTAACTTCTGAGGAAGAAGAGGAGGAAGATATGGGAGAGGTCTTTAGCCTTTTGTGTACGTATTTAAGCATGTACACCTCAGCTCAGATAGTCGTTTCTCACAGCTTTGTCTCCTACGGCAGCAGGACATTGAAGATCTTGACCACTATGACATGAAAGAGGAGGAGCCCGTGGATGGCAAGAAGTCTGAGGATGATGGGATCGAGAAGGAGAACCTGGCCATCCTGGAGAAGATCCGCAAAAACCAAAGGCAGGACCATTTGAATGTAAGTGCCGCTTTCCTAAGCCTCCCTTCTCTCTGCTGTACTGGGCCTCTCATGATCATGCTCCTGAGTCTGGGCACAGTTTGCTTTTCCGTACTTTGCTGATAACTGTTTTCTTGTAATTACTCACTCGTGTGTCAAGCCTGTGGTGGTAATTGTCCTTCCTTCAACCTCCAAGATCCTAAGTCATATCCATTAAATTCAAGTCCCCCCTTTTTCAGCCCTTGATGGAATGGTAGTTGTAAGTGTTCTCTTTTGGTATCGTTCGAGAGGCCTCTTCTCTGGGTTTAGGGCAGCAGGTCTGTGGCTGAGAAGCCCTTTGTCGCAGTGAAAAGCAGCCAGGAAGGTGGCGGCAGCCGTCTGCTGTGGCACACTCCTCTCCTGGACGTCTTTATCCCAGCTTGTGCTAAAAATATGCAGAGCAGCATGAAGGGCAGGCCATAGTGCTCAGTTTGACTGCACTGATGGAGGTCGGGTGCCAATGCAGAAGTGCTTTCTGGGTAATGAGGCAGTTAAGTGTCATTGAAATCTGGTAAATATGCCTCTTTAGTTGGAAATGGTTGTGATTCTGATGGGCATCGTCTTTGTGTGCTGAACGCTGACGATAAGATTGTTAAATGACTAGCTGGCTTGATTTAGACTCCCAGCTTTCTGTGGCCTGAATGAGGTGGTGTCCACAGACTGCCCTTCGTCCTGATTCACTGTCAGTTGCTGTTTTTCTGTTTGTTTTTATTTTATGGATATTTTTAATGGAGGTCTTTGCACCAAGACAGTTATTTTACTGCTCATCTACACGTAATTTAGCAATTATAGTAATCCATTAACATAATTTGAATGTCTTTGGGCTTTAATTTTGTCACACTTTGGCCTCAAGTTATTGCTTTGAATGTATGATATGCATGAGATTTAGGACACGACTCTTTCTGTAGAAGTTGTTTACTCTGTCACTTAGCCGTGGATGTTACTGCAAAGTTATAAGCGGCTCGTTTTATATTAATATTGCCAATGTGACCAACAGCATGCAACCAGCCATATAACTTTGGCTGGTGTTCATTGCCCACATGGTTTGAGTTGTAGCTTTTCACGGTGTTTCCTTTGGCTTTGCTTTTTCAGGGTGCCGTGTCCGGGTCAGTGCAGGCCTCCGATCGTCTCATGAAGGAGCTCAGGGAGATCTACCGGTCGCAGAGCTACAAGACAGGTGATGGTGACCGGCACGAGCATGCTGACACTAGTGGCGGCGACACCATTAATCGATGGTTTAGATCTGCCTCGATGTTCTTTGCAGTTGAACTTTATAGTCGGACTTCAGTTTGATTTTCGCTGATTGCGTAGTTGCTGCAATGTGACGGAATTTTCTTGCAGGAATCTACTCGGTGGAGCTTGTCAATGACAGTCTTTACGAGTGGCACGTCAAGTTGAGGACGTAAGTAACACTTGGGTTGGAGAAGTCATTGAAATGGGTCGGGTCTTATTTTGCTGTTTGTAAAGCTGGCTGCAGTGATCTTTAAGATGGCAGTCTATCATTCAGTTTGCCACAGACATCTGAGATTAACTCCTTCTCTCCCCCCTCTCCCAGGGTAGACCCAGACAGCCCATTACATAGTGATTTACAAGTTTTGAAGGAAAAGGAGGGCATGGACTACATTCTGCTCAATTTCTCCTACAAAGTGAGTGTCTGAAGTAGCTTTTGTCTCTCACTTGATGTGTTAGACTCTAACAGATTGTTCTGACCCCCACAGGACAATTTTCCATTTGACCCACCATTTGTGCGAGTCGTTTCACCTGTGCTTTCCGGGGGGTGAGTGTCAAGGCAGTGCTGCAGCTTTTTGCTTCCTGCTCACCTTAGTCATGTGTGCATTAGTGGTGTTCCAGTTCTCAGATTCTTATCGATATACCCATTGGTTAAGGACACAATAGGATATATTTAACTCAACAAATGTTTTTTTTTAATTTATTATATATATATACCCACACACACGGGCCAGGTAGGATGGAAGACTTAACTGGTTTAGTGGCTCTCCAGGACCGGAGTTGGAGACCCCTGCTGTAGAGAGTAGAGATCAATACATTTACAGTATATTTTGTCTTGTTAGTGCACCTATGTTCCAAGTTTTCAGAGTAACTTGTACATATCTGAAAATAGTTTTGTTAAAGTACAAATATGACAATGTGGCAAACCTTGCTACTTCCACGCCTAGCCTTGTGTCGCTTTTTTAGCGGCAGGTAGGGAAAGGTGTTAGTGTTCCGAGACCCACGGCTTTCTAAATGCTGCACGAAGAAGAGGCTGTGTGCTTAATGGGGTGTTGCTGTTGTGTTTGTGCCACAGGTATGTTCTGGGAGGCGGGGCCCTCTGCATGGAGCTTCTCACAAAGCAGGTGTGTGTCGCTCTACGCTCCTGCGAGTCCCAGAGTCATTAGTGTGTGTGTGTGAGAGTCTCAGCACCTCTTCTGTCATCCCTCAGGGTTGGAGCAGTGCATATTCAATAGAGTCTGTCATCATGCAGATCAACGCCACCTTAGTGAAAGGAAAGGCCAGAGTGCAGTTTGGAGCCAATAAGGTGAGTGGGAGAGCAGGCCCACCTCTGTCCCGCTTTATGGCCCATCACCAGCAGGCCCACCTCTGTCC
>JAABNY020000019.1:13235827-13247499 GCA_015164015.2 Brevimyrus niger
GCCAGTGTGACCCCTGTCCCTCCCCCAGACCTGCCCATCCTGCCAGTGTGACCCCTGTCCCTCCCCCAGGCCCTCTCCCAAATCACTGGCCCCAAATCTCACCCTGAGCATGGCTTTGCCTTCGCTAAGGTGAAAGGGGTTGTTTGCACAGACTGGCTTTATAATGCCATGGCAAACAGATGATGATTATTAATAAATAACTACAGTTATGTAGGTCAGTGTTTACTCACTGTTGGCTTTTCTGTGACTGCTGCGGGTGCTTTTTTGGCCACTAGGAGGCACAAGCAAGCCTTTTTAGCTCCATCCATTACTGCAGAATGAAGCTTCACCCTGTGTTTCCACCTGGTGTATTTTATTTGCTGAATGATACAGCCAATCTATCTGGCACTGAATATTTTTTAGCTTAAACTTGTCCTTGAATATTTTTATATATATATATATATATATATATATATATTAAATTGTGGCATTATTGCTATTTGTCATCTATTACATTTTTGTACCCCATTTAATTATTGTTTTTAATGGTGGTATTCACTAGACTTTCACCAGTAAAAACACCCCGGCCTGTAATATATGTTTAATGAAAGTTTTCCTCAGCTGTGACTGTGGTGTTCGCCAGGACCAGCCTGCATACAGGCCGCCAGCTCTAGCTTTCGCAATAGAAGAGACCATCTAGCAGGAACTGTGGGTGGGGCGCTTATCCTCTTACCTAATCCTGAGAACCTCGGCACTGAGTGCATGACTCTGGTTTGAGTAGAGCTGGATAATCTGGTACTGCATCGCTATGGTGATGGTGGGGACAATGGCAGTGATTTTCCTTTGCTGGTGCTATGGGTACGCTCTGAAATATAGGGGTTGCCCTTAACATGACTGTGGCAACCAGCACATTTCTACTGCAACACCCCCAATATGCACACAAACAGGAATGCCCATGGTCAGTGCCCGCTGGGTGGCAGTTATAGTGACATTAAGTGTTAAACACCAGGTGAGATATTAAATGATAGTATTCACACATTAAAAAATAAAAAATGTTAAATCAACCACAGATATTTCTATAGAGACACAGGGGTCTACCTGAAGCATCAGATTCTGCTGTTACAGCAGGGGGGGCAGCTTCCACGTACACCCACCCTGAAGAGCATGTGACCACCCTTCTCGCTGCACTTGGACGACAGCCTGCTGTGCCTTCAAAGTATTCATTTTGTTCTATCACACCTTTAATTTTGAAAGCATAATAATCCCCTCTTCACTAATACAATTTCTGCAAATTCATAATGCGTGATAAATTTGAACTTTTTTCTGTAAATGTCTCATTTGCATAAGTAATTACACCCCCTCTGTTGGAGCCAGTGCCTTCCGGACAGTCTTTCAGCAGTGGTTACCGCCTTTAGTCTTTCTGCCTATGGCTGTATTTTGATTTTTCTTTTCTCAATTCTATCATGTAAATTTAATACAGCGTTTTTTTAGGCTATACTACAGATTTTATATTTAAGCCTGGGTCTTTGCTGGGCCACTCAAATCCTCTGAAGAATTTTCAGTCATAAACCTTTACCTCTAATGCATATCTCTCTCTGATGGAAACGGGTCACCCTGAAGGATTTGCTGGTATTTGGCTCCATCTATCTTGGAACGGGAAGGGACTTGGGTGCTTGGATGTGTAATGCTGTTACCTCACATTCTCCGTTATCATCCTGTAAGACGTTGCTTGTTCGCCCTGATACTGTCACTTATATAGCCTGTAGTTGCACTCCTGATACCTCACAGAGTCAAATAATGCTCTTCACGTGCCTGTATATTCTGGCGTGAAACTGCATGACGTCAGCCTGATTTAAGAGGTGGACTGGGTGAATACGCAAGATGGATGTGCTAGGTAGGTAGAGGAAAGCAGAAATGCTGTGTTTTAATTTAACTCTGCGATTGGATGGGGGAGGGGGCAAATACTTATGAAGATATTTATCATCCCCCAGAAATATAAAAGCTCAGCGCTCATCCTCTCCTTGCGGCCCCATGTAGGATAATGCATCTTGTGCTGCTCTAAACGAAACGCTATCGTTGTGCAGAGACTGTAGCTTAATAAACGCTGCCATTGCCCTCGCCGAATCCCTGAAGGAGTGGCTTATTAACGAAAAACTGCGCTCCCTAGTGGTCTGCACCATTGGCCGCCTGCCCTGAGTGCGATCCGGCTTAAACGTGTGGAGAACATCGCCCCCTAGAGGGACGAGTAAGGTACTGCCCCAGCCTTGGGGTGCATCCTGCTGGGTTATAGTGATTGCAGTCCCCACCCGTCATTCATTGGTTTCCGTTTTTAATTAGGGGGCTCAACTGCATGAACTAGTTGTTGATGCATTCTTTCTGGATCTTGAGTGTCACTCTCACAGGTGATCTGTATCTGTCAGTGGGTCAAGCTATAGGTGTGACATAACTGTCACCCAGTCTCAGGTGTCTTTTAATGATTGGCTGCACTGTACGTAACTGCATGTTAAAGGTGTATTATTCTGAAAAACATCTGATTGTGACCAAGCCCCATTTGTTTGATATCAGCAGAGGGAGCAGTCCTATCCTATCTGTGTGATCTGATGGTCCCTAATTCTTAATGATTTGCAGGAAGTGAAATCTGTTAATGTAAGCACTGCGACCAGCTAAAATATACTTAAATGTAAGGACTCGGGGGGGGTAATATTCTCTAGATGGGAATCAAAAGAACAAAGAGTGCAATGATGTGATATTTCAGGTGAACACACGCATATTACCTGTGCTTTTTCCTCTCTGCTTGTAACACCTTGCACCAGGGAAAATGGCATGTTGTGCTCTTGTGCATGAGTGCTGATGAGCAGCCCAGAGAGGCTTTTCCCTGCTGTACGGGAACGCCCTGCTCCCTCAGGCCTGTCTCCGATGAGCCCGCGTCCCGCAGCTGTGCTCCGCTGCTCTTTCAGCCATGCTGCTGACTTATCGGGCTTCTTGTTCCATGTGTGCTGCAGGATGGAGCCACAGATGGAGCCCATTGGTGACAGGGGCACTTAGGCCCAGTTCAGCCCACTTTTGTGGCTGGATGCTGTGAGTCTTCATTGTAATGGGCAACATGGAATTAAGCTAATATTTATCACAAATAAGTCAAGTAGGTTTATTGTAATTTCAGGATATACACAGTGCACAGTGAAACAAAACATTGTTCCTCCAGGACCAAGGTGCAGCACAAAGGACAAAAACAGAAACAACACAAGACAACATAAGTGCTGGCAGGAAAGAACTATACAGAGTGCAGGGGGAAGAGAGAGAGTGTGCAAGATAAACACAGCAACAATACAGTGCTGTCTGCAAAAGCAGTAAGAGGGCTGGTGTGAATGGTTAGTCTTATGACAGGTTCAGTGCTTCGAGCAGCAGAAGTGTACAAAAAATGCAAGATTGAACGTCTTTTATTTGCATCTTTTTTTCCCTTCGTCTTTCTCTCTGGTGTATAACTTGCCTGCGTTTAAAGGCCCTGTACAATAATGAGGTAATTATGTTGATGCAGTGCATGTATTGAACCAAAATGCTAACCTGCTGATTTGATTACATCGCATTGGATGGCCCATGTTTTAATTTTAATGGCCCTTCTGTCTGCCTGCATGTGCATTGGAATTGAAAATCCCAATCACTAACTCACATTACACATTATTTATTAAATTCCTAGTTCCTAATTCGACCCCTCATAAATATTCAGTTTTAGCACTTTTATGTCTGTCTTATGCACAAAATGGTGTGTAAATAAATGTCTTTTAGGAGGCATTTAATTAATATTCAAATACACAGTAGGATGTTGATTTGGTTTGGTTTATTAAATCTGCCCCAGGCGGTTATGCAGAGTTGTGATTACACAGGCGACATGGCCGTCATTGCAGACTTTTATGCCGTTTCCTCCTCAGCTGATATTCTGCTCTGAAGGGGGTTTATTGACAATGGCGTATGTAAACGACACGCACACCGCAGAGTTAATACAGGTTAGGTAAACACAAGGAAATGTGCAGACATTCACTGATATCCTACTGTCAGCCTGGGGTGTAAACAAAGGTGCATATCTTTAGATTGTAAACAAACAGTCTTAATTGTGATATTGAGCGAAGTGCCAATCAAAACATTTACCTTCAAACCAATAAAGATAAAGTTTTGTTGTACAATACTGGACTGCATTCTCTGGAAGGACGCCGGTGATTTGTGGTCTTTCAAATCCTTTGTAGACGACGAGGCATAGAGGAGGGCACCTGCTTTTTATCTCCCAGGGGGCTGAAGACTGTGGGAAGTTATAGATGGAGAACAGTGGCCCATATCACCAAGCAGGATTTCTTGCTTAGCCAGATAACTTGCTGGATTTAAGGCACCCCAGTTCAAATGGACTTCATGCATTTATATTCAGCACAGACTACCTTAAATCCGACAAGTTATCTAGCTAACCGGTGAATCTTGCTTTGTGATACAGGCCCCCTGTACATTCATCAAAGAAGTAAATAAGCCATAGGATTCCCCCACCCCCCAAATAGAACTTCTGAGGCAGAGACTGAACAGGGCCTCCTGTCTCTCTCTCTCGCTCCTGCCCAGCCAGAGGGTGGGGGGTTGTATGAATTATCCAGAACCTGAAGGCCCGCTGGCAGTGCTGCCAAAGGCCTGCCCATCTGTCAGAGCAGAGCAGTAGAGGTGCACATGCCTCTGTGATGGATCGCCACAGGTGAGCTGCCTTTAAGTGGCTGATAAATAGAAGAGCACCGGTGACAGAATGGCTTCGTGACTCTAACGCTGATAAACAGATGACAAAAACGTGACTCTGTTGTCCTGGACGGTGAGGTGGGGGGACAGAGAACTGTGAAAAAAAACTGAAACGGTATTTTTTTTCTTGTTCTGTGTACATATTTTTCCCTGTAGACTTTGATACAAAAATGATTGCAGACTGCATTTTGCCAGAAATGGAAATGGCCACCCTTATCAACATAGACCAGAGATGCCCAACTCCCGTCCTGGAGGGCCAGAGCCCAGCACATTTTTGGGTTCGCCCTCATTTAACACACCTGATTCAACTCTTTGTGCTAATTATCACACATCTCTTGAGCTGAATCATTTATGGTGGAACAGGGAAAGATCTAAGCTATACTGGCCCTCCAGGACTGGAGTTGGGGCCCCCCTGACATAGATAGTGCTGGAAGACCTGTTTATTATCTACCAGGTGGTGAAACACAAAAAACCATAACTAAAGGACTCTAAAGCCAGCTGATAGGGGGGATGAGTTCGGGCACAAGGCTAATTGGGGACTTGGCATCCATTTAATCAGGGTATTGGATTCCAACAGTAAAGAACAAAGTCCTTGGAACAGAGAAACAGCCCATGGGCGTTTGCCATGTTTGCTAGAGGTGGGATGGAGCAAGGACCCAGGGAGGTGAGCCGAGTCTTATCAGCCTGTGAGGACCAATTGTATCAGCGTCTCAGCCAACCACAGCAATGGACATTTACCCTTAAAAATACCTTCTAAGAAAATGTTTTGTACGATGGCTATGTACATCTTCAGAAATGTAGCAAACTCAATGTGAGCAAGAAGCTCGATATCACCTCTAAATCCGATAGCTTTCTTTTTGTCTCAATAAGGAATTATTCAATGATTTCCAGTTTTTTGTGGAATTTCCGTTTATCATATGCTACTCCTGGGTCAAGGCAGTTAATTCTAATAATTCTTCTATACTGTCAAGGCTCAGTAAATGAAGTCGAAGCTCGTGGCTCACAGTTCATAGGTGTCTCAACCTACTGCAACCGTTGACAGCTTGCCAATACACCTAGAGTAGTGAGTATAAAGTAATCGATGCTTAAATCAGCCCTCAAAATGATAAATATCTTGAACTGGTCCCATGTACGAAAAACTAAAAATGAACAACATGGGTTTTTTTTTAGCATGTAACAAGAAATGAAAACACTTTGGTATAAAGTGGAGTCTCATTCGGTTATGAGAAGAGTGATGGGGGATATTCATGGACGTGTCACTGACCAGGACATGCATTATCACTAACCTGCTCACTTGGCCCCCCCAGGCTGTTGCCTTAGCTTGAAGTATCACTTACCTTATATTGGTTTTCATAGCATCTTGGCTAAAATGCCTCATTTCACATGCATAAACCAGGGCCCTAATGGAAGGGGGGGGGGGTGCCTTTCGGCCTGCGGACACACAGGAGATGGGCTTCGACTGACATCACGGATCCAGACATCATCAATCAATGGGTTCAATAGATTGGCCAAAGGGGGATGGGGGGGGGGGGGTCTTTTCTCATTCCTGAGAGTGGTCGATACCTCTGCACGTCTAAACGAGAGCAATCCCATTAAGGCAGCCAGCGGCGCAGACTTCACAATGGCATTCACCGGCGGCCAACTGGGAAGCGAGACCATCTGTCTGCAGAGAGTGAGGCCCGGCCTGAGCAGCCCTGTGAAGGACTGGCCTGAGCAGCCCTGTGAAGGACTGGCCTGTGCAGCCCTGTGAAGGACTGGCCTGTGCAGCCCTGTGAAGGACTGGCCTGTGCAGCCCTGTGAAAGCTTCCTCTCTTTGTGCTGGGCCTGGAAAGAGCTGAGAAGGCATGAGCATTTAGCCCGTCCTAACCTGAATGGAGTCCACTAGAGAAGTGAAATCTTTGGTGGTTACAGACATGGCCCTCTGCACTGGCTGACTCAGTTTGCACTTAACATGTCGCATTATTACTGTTCCGTACGATTGGATCTCCCTGATCGAGTTACGCTTCACAGCAGTGCTAACAGCAGCACCCTTATGGAATTGGAGACCTCTGCCTTTCAGTCGCGAGTCTCTCTGCATCCTCACAGAAAGTGCCTTCTACTGTCTCTCTGGCTCTTTTGAGAACCTTTTCTGTAACATACAGAAAACATACATGCATGACCATTCATCTCATTGTCTTGTTAGTAGTATTAATAAAGATGCTACTTGAAACAAGCTGATTTATGATGTGACAGAGGAATTGATATTGGGATGCTCACTGCGCGCTTCAGAATGCTCCTGATTTCACCGGTACTTCCTGGACGTCATGTCCCCCCCCTTTTGGTCCAAGTCACCAAACCATCCCCGAAGCTGTCACTCCTATGTCAAACACACCTGTGGCAGGATTTTTATGAGCAATTTGTAAATCATCCTCGTAGTACTTTCCTCTTAATTCCACTTGATTTTTTATTTTCCAAGCTGTAGCCTGTGATGTTAAACATCCCCCGACACAGGTGAGCCAGGTAAAACCCACGAGAATATTTGAAGGTGCGTGATGCATTAGTTGGTAATAGTTGTGATGTTTAATTTATTGCATGTGCTCTCACTGTCTGTCAGTGATTTCTGTAATTAATGATTTGCTGATGGCTCGCCCTTCCCCCAGCCTGTTGTCTGCTATCTTTTAGCTTTGAGAGCGACTCCAGAGAGCCTTGGTGGAACGTGGTCTCAGCTTTGGTCTGGCCACTTCGGAGATGTTAGGGGAGGCCGCTGATTGAATACCATCGTGGTTGTTGCGCTTAATCCCCATATGGCATCGCGGGCTCATTCTGCATATTTATTAGTGCGATTGCCGTTGCTGCTGCTGCCTTCCCTTTTGCCCGATAAATGTGTGTATTTATCCAGGGACTCATTTTACAATCTGCTAGATTAATTTTACATTTGTGCAGATGTATGGTTGCTGCCGTAACGCGGCATCCCTCCCCCCCGTCCCCGAGAGACCCAGGCCTATTTGATTCTGCTCCTGCGTCTTCCCCAGCTGCCGCCACTGAAATGCAGTGCTGCACGCGCTCTGGCTCCGCATGCAGCTGCTAGTCACTGCGCCTTCAGTGCGATCCGGCTTCTCCTCCCCAGTCCCCCAGTGGCCCAGGTTCTGTGATGGGACCCACCGTGTCTGGAAACACTCGGAGCCCAAGTTTTGGCCATACATGGTCTCCAGCCCTTGGAGCATGAGGACGGCACTTTCTAAATTGTATTCTTCTTTACACAAGTTATATTAATGACTGCTTCTCCCTTTAAATAGGCTATTTAAATGCACAGCCATTTTTGGTGGATTCTGTCCATTTTTTAGCATCAATATATTAATGTGCTCGGAAGGCGAGACTAAGACTGGCTCGTTTGCTGGATGTTACCCTTCCTTCATTTTAAGGAAGTGCTCTGCGTCTGTGTGACTGTGTCCGTTCTGTGAATCAGTCTGTTCTTGTTTGACCGGATACAAGACCCCAGGTAACGTCAGTGAGGAATCTTCTCTGCAGCCAGCATCATCTGCAGTTAGAGCCTGCCTTCCATGAAGATGCTATCTCCCTACACTCCGTGATGGCCACCAACCTGGCTTCACCATGCTTTCAGCAGTGCATGGCAGCTTTGTGAATCAGTGTCTGACTTGCCGGCCTTGGTTGTTTTTCCCCTTGTGTCAGGCAGCTGATTTTCCTGAAAGCAGCGTGGGGGGGGTGTGGCTTTTTGGGGTCGGCCCCTGTGCCTCTGATAGGGAAGTAGCTGGTTTAGACTCTCTAATCCTCAGCAGAATAAGTTGGGCTCCTGACTAACTCCCATAACCCCCTGCAAAGTCAGGGGTGCCAGGCAAGTGGCTGAACCTGCACTCAGACCCCGGGCAGCTGTATGTGTACATACAAACATACTTTATATATATATGTCTGCATGTCTGCGCATATATATATGTGTCTGTATAGACACAGACACACATACACAGTATGTATTTGTGTCTTAAAGAAGAGAAGGAGGCATATGTGAAGAAGAAGTCCAATGTTCCTGTACTCAGACTCATACAAAAAGCAGATAAAGCTTCACTTAATTTGAAGAACGTTTGCCTTTACCTCTGGGCTGAGTGGATGTGCAGAGATCTTTAAGGGGATTTGTGTCGATAGTTCTTCACCCACAGATGGAGAGAGAAGGCAGGAGTGTGATGAGGAAGCTGGGCGCCCCCGATGGCAGGTGGCCCATGAGGACGGCGGCATGGCGCTAAGTGCCCCTCCCTGCCTGAAGTGTGCTGCATGTTCAGGTATGATTGGGGGGAGGGAGGGGGGGTTCCTGACAGGGGGGCATAAGCAAATGTGCAGAGATATCAGCAATGATGGAATGCTCGCTGCTGTAAATAACCACGGCAGGGTGCTAGGCTCACGTCCGTGTGTGTGTGTGTGTCTGTGTTAATGGCCTAGCTGGCCCCAGTGAGACATAAGAGGCTGTATGAGGCATTTCCCTCATGATTATGCCGTGGTACATTTGCAGCACAAATAAAGATGTCCATTACTGACTCACGGCAAAATGTCGTTTTATTTGTCCATGTCAATAAGCGATTAAGGTAATTACATAGCACTTAGACCTGCAGTTACTGATGACATCATGCAAACTGAGCGAGAACCTCTAAATGGGCTTTCAGGCAAGAATGAGAACCTTCTTATAATTCCTGTTCACTTCGGTTTTGTGATTTAAATCAAAGTGAGGAGGGATCACCCTGAACGACTTCAGTTGTGTCACCACATATCTTCATGGCTGATGCATTTTTCATGTTATTGCCCTAACCAGATCTTGCATATTTATTCCTAATGACCAGTGTTTAATTTAAGTCCTGTGTAAAACCACAGGACGTAGAGGAGAGAATGGGAATTTGCTGTATCTGTTCTGTTTAAGATGTTAAGTGGTCAGCATGGACCTGACACGCTCCGCGGTACCACTGGCAGGTACCATTCCTGCACCCTGTGATATTAAAACATGCACAGACATCTTTATGTCATTCGTGTAAATGTCTGTTATGCATTCTGTTTGAAAGTGTGACCCCTGTGACGACAGCAATACCTTCAGACAAAACTGCACACTTGTAACTAATAAACTGTCACTGTAAGCCAGTCCAATTAGTGACTCCAACTGGTGTTTTAGCCCTGAGCTGCTGTAGATGTTCAGCATCCAGATGTTCCGGCTTGTCATTCAGACACACATAATCGCCTCCCATGCACATTTACAGATTCTCAGGTTGTTGCTTTTCCACAGTACTGCTGTGCTCTGAAGCCTAATGGTCACTCCAGCAGTTCCCTTCCGCCACCGACTCACTGACCTATTCGCTAGGCCTGTCCGCCCTGCCGCGGACAGAGTTACACCTGAGTGATGCTCCATCAGCTGTTGCTGAGCTCAGCCGCCAACCTCCTAAACCCGCTCACTTTTTGCAGATGCCGGTTTTCGCTGCTGTCTGCACATTACTGCCATCACGCCTTTGGATTTTTAATATGATATGGATTTTTAATATGATCCGTGATATGGAAGTACTCAAGATAGCGTTCAAAATCCAGAGATTTTGCTCATAGTGAGGAGAAATGGTGTTTGAGCGGCGCCTTGCCCCACTCAGGTTCTGACGCGCGTGTCCTGCGGTCCGACCCGTGTTCTACTTTGTCGTTCCTTCGGGGCTCCTGTATGGCACCTACAGTTTGATGCCATCGCTATTTTCATGACCCCAGCACCATTTGCAGCCAAGAGCAGCAAAAAGTGGGGGGGACATTTCCACTCAGGGGCCCTAAAACATTTGGATTATAATTGCTTTGGTCTGGGTTGGGGGGTCCAAATGCATAGGAGTTCCTCTTGGTGTGGTTCATGCTGCTGTAGTCACCTTGGTGATTCATGAGGGGGGGGCTGAGCGGACCTTTGGCGTTGTGTGAATTTGAGCCGTTATCGGACTGTCCCCTTTCCCAGTAAGCCTCTGTGCTCTGGGGGCTAATTTACGAGCGACCAAGCTGGCCCGCACTGTGGGGGCTGGGCTCCACACCGACCCGAATCGATGGCTTCCAAGCAGGCCAAAGACGGCAGGCGGCCTGCCGGACTCCTGGGTGCTTGTGGGGCCAATGAGAGCCACAGGAGTGCAAAATACTGCAGGATCCGCTCGTCATTAAAAGTCCAGTTTAGCAAACGTAATACACATGAACTGACCTTGAATAAGATTACCATCTGCATCCATCACACACTCGCGTCGGTCTTGTCTTACATAGCTAATGTATGCTTTGCTGGCGGACATCTATGGAGGTATTGAGCAATGTGTTCGGTTATATGTTATGACGGTCATGTATGATTACTACGGCTTCTGCATGCTTTCAAGGGCAAATCGAAGCACTGAGGTACATTAACAAGCTATATCTGGTATATAAATGTCCTTCTGCCGAGGGCTCGCTTGTGAATTCTCGGATTGTGTTACAATACTCTATTATAACGTCATTATAAGGAAAATGATATGTTTTGATGTTTCCCCCTGTATGTGTTCGCTCTTATCGTGCATCTGTTATTTTCTGTGAGCAGTATCTTGTTTGAAGCTTTGTGCCTGTTGACGGCAGATAAGGCCGTCCGCTAAGCCAATTACAGTGATAATGGTACTAATAATAATCATTTCCTGGATATCTGGGTGTCCATACCCAGGAATGTGACACCAGCAGGGCCACTGGAGGGCCTCTGAAGGGCCCCCAGCAAGCGACCACAGCCTGACACAGAGGCGAATATCGTCACGCATGCGTTCCGACACCCAGCTTGACGGCCGGTGATTACCGCTCCAAATTGGTTGAATCAAGTCGCTGCCAAGCTTACTTAGTCCCCCCATCTCTCTGCCCCCCCCCCGCCACAGCCCTACCCCATCTCCCATCCCTGCCCCCCCCCCCTATTGGTGCCCCGGTGACCCCCCCCCCCCCCC
>JAABNY020000019.1:13269956-13282484 GCA_015164015.2 Brevimyrus niger
TCTATGTGTATGTCTAGGTGCAGCTGGAATCTATGTGTATGTCTAGGTTCAGCTGGAATCTATGTGTATGTCTAGGTTCAGCTGGAATCTATGTGTATGTCTAGGTGCAGCTGGAATCTATGTGTATGTCTAGGTTCAGCTGGAATCTATGTGTATGTCTAGGTTCAGCTGGAATCTATGTGTATGTCTAGGTGCAGCTGGAATCTATGTGTATGTCTAGGTTCAGCTGGAATCTATGTGTATGTCTAGGTGCAGCTGGAATCTATGTGCACGCCTAGGTTCAGCTGGAATGGATGTGTATGTCTAGGTGCAGCTGGAATCTATGTGTATGTCTAGGTGCAGCTGGAATCTATGTGTATGTCTAGGTTCAGCTGGAATGGATGTGTCGCCCAGTGCCTGTGCAGGCAGCAGTGGGAGGGACATTTGTCAGGAAGATGGGGTTGTTTTCATGAGGGAAATGAATGCCTGATTTGACTTGCAGCCCCATTAAGGGGGGTGCTGGCCTTCATGGGAGACTGGAAATGAACTGGGCAGTAATGGGCAGATAGACGGTGAGCCGGGGGTGCAGGGAAAATGGCT
Source organism: Brevimyrus niger (assembly GCA_015164015.2). Taxonomy (NCBI): domain Eukaryota; kingdom Metazoa; phylum Chordata; class Actinopteri; order Osteoglossiformes; family Mormyridae; genus Brevimyrus; species Brevimyrus niger. The sequence goes on from JAABNY020000019.1 coordinate 13,270,536, forward strand.
TCTTATAAATTCTTAGCGTTTTTAAAGGCCGCTCTTTCCAAATCCCACATTGATTGTAAAGTATGTATATTGGTCTGTTAAATGCATCCCTTCCTGTGTTCTGAGGTAGTCAGAGGAGCCTCAAGAGGAGGACAAGAACAAAAACATCGATTTCTTTTTTTAATGAGCATTCCAAAATGGCGCCTCCATATAAATGTATTGTTCTTGGTTTTTAAAGTTTCGTTTTTGTAGAATTTGTGTGGCAGAAAGCATCATGGGTAGTGATTTACGGTGTGTGTTCAGACGTCGCTGCCGGAGTTATCTCTCTGCTTCTGAATGACCGTAAGAATATGTGACCCAAGCATATGTACACTGGCTTAAAAACAGTCACTTTGTGTTACATGCTGAGAAATGAATCAACGGGCCACTGCTGCAGAACAGTATCTGTTTATGGGAGCGTCCCACCCTGGGCCCCCCAGTACCCGCTGGAAACCCCACGACGACACATGCAAACTCCACAGCTGAAGCCATAGCGGGGGCTTAAACCTTGGTCCCAGAGGTGCGAGGTGATGGTGCTCACCACTGCTCACCACTGCTCACCACTGCTCACCACTGCAGCACTGTGCCGGCCCGACTGGCATGTTAGCGATATTCTTTTTGCTTCCGCCGGCTTCTCTTCCTCCATGCTGATGGCAGTGGCTGCCGGAGACCACAGTAACTCACTTAGTGGACCAGGTCCCATTTCCCGTGAGCTCTGAGCTCCGGCGGTTGAGCTGCTCTCACCGGCTCAGTTGGTAACGGTTCTCGGGCTCTTACGACATCTCCGGAATGGACACCAGCCGAGTCTTTTCCCATAACGCTCAATGACTACGTTTTAATTTCGTCATTCTTGTTTTATTGCGAGATTGTGATTTTTGCCCATAAAACAAAAAGTCTGTGAGTCATGAGAGCGTCACTCAGGAAGAGCCAGGCTGTAGATTTTCCATTCGTGGCTGACATGCTGGTCTTCAGGGCTAATTTGCCCCTCGAGAGCTGGGCGGCAGACCCCTCTAAATGGCCTGCGGTCCCCCAACCAGGTGCAGACAAACCGGAGGCGCAAGGTGGGGGGAGCAGTTAGGCACATGCAGGCGACAGCTGTAAATATTTTTCTCTCTGAACATGCGCTCCACACACGGAGATTTATTAACGAATTAGTGCTGGTGGGAGTGTGCAGTGGATCCTAAAAGCGAAGTGAGCCTTTCCTTCTAATTTGCCTTTTCTTATTACCCCGCCATTCGTCTTCCTCTGCCCTCCCCAGCGCCAGCAGCCCGCCCCAACTCCAGCCCTCGGCTCAGGGAGCCTTTAATCAGTCTGAAAGCAAAGCTGGCAAATTTATTTACCTGGAGACACATTGGCTTTTCTTTCCTAATGACGAGTTTTTTTTTTTTTTTGTTTTTTTTTTGTCCCGACCCCCCAGCTCATGACCGTGACACTATTGCCATTGCTGCAGCACAGGATTTACAGCTGCCACATTGAAGTGGGGGGGGGGGGGTTTGTCTGAACTTGTCCCCTCGTCACCTCACAGTGTGCCCCCACACCCCTCAGGGGAAAGGGCCTTGCGGTTCCAGGTCCCCCCCTCCCCTCCAGCTAGCGAGCATCGTGTCTGTTTGTGTGACGGTTTATTTGTTGTTAATTGTATGGTTTGGGGGTTTGGGTGGGGGCACTGCTTTCAGGCTGTCCCCAGAGTGGCATTGGAGTCCCTGCCAGGACCCCCTCCGCCCACCCACCCCAGCCTGGGCTTTAATCACCACAGCCAGTGCCTTTCTCGCCTGCTCTTACTCGTCCTTTTCATCCCCCATTCTTCACCTTTATCTCCTCCGTTTTTGCTCTTTAAAAAGCCTTAGTAAGAGCTGAGGTCTTACAAATAGTTATTGATTTGCGTTCTGAAATAGAATCGGCATATACTGTGCAAAATCGAACAATAACACAATAATATGCTGTAGATTGGCTCGCTTTTAATCTTAGGTGCCTTTTAGCTGCTTTAGTACGGTAAGGTGTGACTGCAGTCTCTCCTTGTTTTCCCCGATGCAGATGTTCCAGCTGTGCGCCAAACATAGACACTCGCCCCCGCATCAAACTGCTGCTTTCTCTTACATTTATTATTTATCCGATGTTTTTATCCAAAGCGATGTTTGTTTTTGAGGCAGCAGGATCAGACAGTTCCAAAGGTCAGACTGACCCTGGATCAGCCGGGGGCTTCGTAGTGGATCCAGTGGTGAAATGACAGAGCTGACCCTGGGACTCCAAATGGCGGCCTCCAGCCGCCCAACCAGCAGCCCCTGCTCTTTGGCCCCCGGCGGCCCCCGCTCTTTGGCCCCCCGCTGCCCGCTGCCAGCTGGGCCTTCCTCTTGCCCATGTGCCTCTTTTGGTCACACTCAGTCATAGCAGTTAAAATGCTCCTGTTCAGTGTGGGAGGGCTAAGATGCTGTCACCGGCTAAATGGACTTCACGGCCCTTCCTGAGTGTGCCAATGCATTTTAAACAGATTAAAGAATAAACTTCACAACCGCAGATTTTTTTTTTTTTTTGTGGTGACAGTGGGTGTATTTTGCCAGGTCAGTGACAGGAAGGTTTGGCTGTAGCTGCCAGCGACAGAACTCAGGGCTGGTCCACGTGTGGACAGACACACATCCGCCAGCACTAATCACTGGCAGGTGGTGGCAAGAGGTAAACATGACTGTGGTCGCATGACTGATTTGTTTGTAACTGCTTTGGTTGGGCCTGGATTTCAAATATTGGAAGAGGGAAATATCAGTTTGAGAAGGACAGCAGTGAATCCTGCAGAACTGCCTGTGGGTCACTGTCATCTGGACTTTGCGGCCAACGCTGAATTTTAGGACCCTTTTTTGTTTGCGTTACTCGTAGATAAAATGAATATCTCTCTCGCTCTGCTGCACAATGATTTCAGCTGGCAGTGAGCTCTGTGGCGGACGCGCATTAAGTGCTCATGAAATAGATACGCAGTAAACATGTCCCCTCAACTGGCATGGCTTCCCATTTCATGTTTGATCTGTTTTTATTTTCATTTTGCGTGGGATTTCACGCATCCAAGTTTTGTTGTGCTTCATGCAAGTGCTGGGGGGGGGGGTCTGCTGCTTCTAAACACAATTTGCTAAACATTTGACACCAGCATGCTTCCCTGTTGGATCCATTTCCGTGGCGGGAGACTCACCACGATTTGAGTTGGATCCCTTCCTGGACCCTGGTAGGAGTCTGCAATTACACTGGAGTGATGAATCAGCCAGTGTGATTGGTGGACGGGGGTCTGGGGTTAGGGCTAGCTTGTATTTCCAGCCGTGTGTGTGTGTGTGTGTGTGTGTGTGCGCGCACACGCGTGCGTACGTATTTAAACAATGTCCCCATAACATGATAAATATATATTTTTTTTCCCTTATCGGAACTGGTTTCCTGGTCTTTTTATTTTATAAAAATCAATGACTGCTATGAAAAAACTAAAAATGCAAAAACGCTTGTATTTTGCTTGTTTACATTTGGGTATGGTTAGGACAGGGTGAGGGTTAAGGTTGTCATAGTTAGCATTAGCATTTTTCCCATAGAAGTGAATGAACGGGCCCCATAAGGACAGGTATACCCGACATGCGTGTGGTGTGTGCAGCGAAGTGCCGCATTAAACCCCCCTGCTACCTTTACCTTCAGACATCCATCTGTTTACCCTTATTCACCATTTAAGGCTTATTCTCTGCAAGCTCTAGTCTTTGCACTGGCCTTGGAAATCCACAGTGAACTTTTCACCCCGAAAACTGGTACTCAGATTGACTATATGACGCTGTACGTCATTAAACGCGCGACACCTCAGTGGTGCAGACTCCGCAACAAGCCCGGCCGTGCGTTCTGCATGTTGACCGTGGCTTGAGTCGTCTTCATTACTCCAAATGGTTACTCGCTGTGTTTGCTCTGTAGACAGATTCTGCTTCTCTAACGGTTCTAGCAGGCCTGTAATGTATTCTCCGAAATGGCACATCTGTCATCCCAGGTGTGCAGTGACATCAAGGCCTTCATTCCGGCCATCCGGAAACCTCATTAGCGTCGGAAGGGGGATGAGCTGTCGTCAGGGCGATGGCGATCTCTCGCGTCTTAACGTTGCGTGGACGGCTGGGCAGTGGGGGGGGGGGGATTGATTACTCGCCCTCCGTCGTCTCTTACGCCCCTTCTCTTCATCCTGTTCAATTCAGGTCGTCATCCTCGAAGACTACGCCGACCCCTTCGATGCCAAACTGGCCGGCGGGGACCAGTCCAGCCCGGAGAAGGTCACGGAGAACGATGGCTACATGGAGCCGTACGAAGCCCAGAAAATGATGGCAGGTACCGTAGGCTGTGGACTCCGCTCATCCCGCTGCTCTCGCCCCATTGGAGACGGTCAAGGCTGACGTTGCTTCCTGCTTGCGTTGTCTTGCGTTCGTTCTAAATGCCGAGCTTGCTGATGGTCTAGCGCGCGTGTTCCTCCGTCACATGAGCCTGGAATGGTCATTCCGTGACTGAAGCGTTACATTTATACATACACGTGTACGTATGTGTGTTACACACACGGTTACATTTACACGATGTGATGGTTGTCGCTTCTGCTTTTTTTTTTTTCCCCCTCAGTACACCCCGTGTTTGTTGTTTTCTGAGCTCTGGTTTTCTCAGTTTGACAGGTTTTTGTTTTAGTGCCCAAAATAACTGGGACACTGTAGGATCGTCTCCGAGTTTCTATTTTTGCTGGCTTATCCGTAACCCTTTTAAGTGGCATTTTATTAGATTTATCCGTCTGTGGCAGCGAGTTGGGGTCATTAAATGTACCAAGAGTCAGGCGGCAGTTTTCCTTAAACATAGAAATGCAAATGGAGAGTTGAAGAGGGACAGTGCCGGCCTGATGGGCAGCTCAGCGCCGGGCCGCTTCACGCAGCCGTGACCCTGGGCATCTCGTCCCTCTTGTGTCTACCCCCCTTCTCTCCCCAGCATGCTGTCAGGACCTTTCTGGGGACATATGTTTTCACAGCAGGTAACGCCAAAATCTGAAAAGTCAAATAAATTAGGCTAATTCAATAATAAAGAGACTGAGCTGTGATGTGGCACTGACCTGACACATTGGTACTGGGGTGATTTCATCTTGGGTGCTGAAGTACGAAACAAATCAGAGACGGGTCTGGTCTAAGATTGTAAGAAAGCTTGCAGCCTTAGTGTGGCACCATAAAGAGAAGTGAGGGTCATGCGATGGCCGCATGTCCAGCACCGCATGCGTGTCGCAGCTGTCATGTCGGCTGCAGACTGCATGTATGTAAAGCCAGGGCTGAGTTTTCATAAGCCTCAACACAGAAAAATATATACAAACTAGATGTATGTTTTGTAAAGTCTGGTTAATTATGTTTTTTTTTTAATCACAAACTTTAACTTTGGTTAATTAATTACTTTAATTACGTGTTATTTGTGCTCTATTGTATGTTTTGTACTAAAGACTGGTGTGTAGTTTTTTTACTAGAATTGGGTAGTTGGGGTATACAGTGATATTTTTATGATTTTTTTTTGTGCTGAGTTTGCACATTAATAAATATTTTTGTTCATTTTTGTGAATTTTGTTACAGTATAAAACAAAGAAGCAGACTTAAATGTAAACTGTAAATCCTGCTGACCGTGAATTTATATCTGTAGTAAAGTGGCAAAGCGCTTGTTTGAGCCACATGACCATTATATTTTCCTGTTCTTAGCGCCTTCAAACAATGCTGCTACAGCACTAAATGCAGGTGGTTTGCTATTAGTTTGACTGTATTGATACAGATATCTCATTTAAAGCTTAGTAGCTGATAAAGAGGGGTAAATATTGTCCTGGTATCAGTTTCAGCAGATACTTAAAATGTTTATATCGGTATCGGGATCGTGGCAGAAAACAATAAAGATGCCGTCTTGTGTCCCTCCTGTTAGCTTTAGTCTGCCCTTTCTCCTCAAACCTCTCTCATTAACAAGGTGTTTTCCTCAGCAGACCCACAGCTGACTGGATTTGTTTTGCTCATTACCCCAATTCTCTGTAAACTCCAAACACTGCAGTGTATAAGAATCCCAGGAGGGCGGCTGTTTCTGAGATACTGGAAGCTCCGCGTCTCGCAGCGGCGATTTCACTGCTTTTAAAATCCCATAGATCAGGCGACTTTGCCGCTCTGATGCTCAGCCGTACGCAACCCTCTCTGCTCGCTGTATGTGTTCAACTTCAGCCGCATGATTGTGTCAGCAAGCAGGCGTGGCTAATGAACTGAACACTGAGTGTACACATCTGATATCGCACAGAATTTGTGCATGACAGGTCGGCAGGGCGGCCGAGTGGCATGGGGGTGTACAGCCCGTTGTGCCTGGTATGTTTTGTTTGGGCCTGAACTTCCCCAGGAGGCCGGTATCCCTTTCTGTCAGTGTGAGCTGGTCGGAGCAGGAGAGCCCGGCTTGGCCGCCCAGACAGGTGTGAACGTCACATGAACGCCTCTCGCTTCGCAGTCTTCCTGTGCTGTCAGGCCCTGCCTGCCCACTGTGTGATCATTTGCAGATGCACATGGCTGCTCTGATGAGGAGTTACCTGTGTGTGCCAGACTCGGACAACACTGAAATAATGTGAGCGGTGTCCTACACATCCATCCATCCATCCATCCATCCATCCATCCATCCATCCATCCATCCATCCATCCATCTTTCATCCAGTTGAGATGAGATGCCAGGCAATCACAAGGCGTACCCACTATTGCCCATTTAAAGGCACCAGTCAGCTTGCTTGCCCGTTTTCTGGCATGAATCGCTCACCAAGCCGTGAAGGAAGACACGCCATGACAGAGCGACTCTTTATTTGCTGTGTTTCGGATCCGGAACCCAAAGGTGGCCTTTTCCGCATGCCGGGGGGGGGGGGGTCACTGTAAATGCGATCTCCGGCCGCAGTCCCGCGCAGTGCGATTTCCGGCCGCAGTCCCGCAAAGGGACGCAGCTCCCTATTCCGGTTTATTTAAAGGGCGTCATGCGACCCCTTCCCGCCACTGCAGGGCTGTCGTCCTGCCGGCTTTTGCGGACAGAGGCCCTGCGTCCATCTGCCGATTCATCTGTGCCTGGTTCCCTGGTGCCCATTTTAAGTATTTCTCAAGACTTAGGGAATGAAATTTAATCTCTTGGCGTGGTGATATTAAAGCTCTCTGCTGTGACCAGCTTATTCTGTGTGGTGCTGCATTAAGCATTTTATTTTGTTGTTTATTTCATAGTTAAGTGTCTCCTTTGGGTGGGGAATCGGAGAGCCGTGCATCCAGCAAACCGCAGTTTGGAGCAGCCCGGTTCAGTCTGTATCGAAGGTGTTCGCCGGCCTCTTTGAAACCTTGGTATTGTTCTGCAGTGAGCACGTGCCGTGGTGTGCTGTAAATCCCCTGGTCGGCCAGCCCTTGGTTCTGCACAGACGCACGTTGCTCCCCCAGCAGCCCCAAGGCCTGCCAATGGTCAGGCTTGTTTACCAACCTGCTCCGGATTTGGTTATTGTGGCTCCCTGCGCTATGGTGACAGTCCGGCCTTCTGCACACCGAACTCCCGCGAGCCCCAAGACTGGATGCGATGGAAAAGTAATTCCGAGATGCAGGTTATTCCTGCACTTCATGCCCTTGAATGCAGTGTGGAATGTCATCGGATGTCATTCTCGCCAGTGAGGCTTCTTCTTCTGCTCTTGACGACGTTCCTTCTTGCTGGCCATTTGGACGATTTTAGGATGTCTGGATGGTGTTCGGAGCAGCTTGCGGGCCGAGCTGGAGAACAGACGAGGGCCACCCGGCTCCTGAATCTCCATCCTGCTCACTCACGTTTTGTGTTCTTTCAGGCTTGGTGGGGGGGGGGGGGGACACTGCAGTATTGGTTCAGGGAAGCCTTCTCGTAATTTTTTTAGTTCCTCCTTCCTGAGTCCTCCTGGGACATGCAGACCATAGGAGAGATGGACTGAGGCAGCTTCAACTGAACTCGGGCTCCTATTCTGTCGGCTGCTCAGCCTCCACGGGCCCCAGCAACTTCTCCTAAAGATTGTCCTTCAAAGGTTTACTGACAGCCTGAGACCCCCTTAAATCTCTCACCGGTGCTGTTGGGGCTGCACCCTCGAGGGAATTCTGAGTTTCCCGATAAGTGTCTCAGAAAGGTCACTATTTTAGCACCCATCATCATACTGGTGACAGTAGACATTTCTATTCAGAGCTTTGGAGATTGCTATGATTCAGGGCTGTAAGGTCCAAGGTATTGAAGCCCTCAACCATCAGTGGAATTCAGACCAGCCCACGATCGGGACGTGTGCGAAGCGGGACTGGGAGTTTGCTTAGCGCCAAGGGGAGCGGTGTCCCTGTTCAGAAGTGGCCAACAATCCCCGGGGGGGGGGGCTTGGCTGCCGGCTTTACCTAATGAAGCACCCCCTCCCTAGGAACAGGCCTATCATCTCCCTCCTTCTTCCCTACTCCATAACCCAAAGGTCACCCTGTTTGTTCAGCCCATCCACTTAGTGCCGGTACATATAGTGACATTTAAACGGGCCTGACCTTCTCCACTGGTAAGGAAGCGTGCAGACTATCCGCGGCGATCTGTCCCGGTGGCTCTGTGAGCCTGTAGCCGCCGGGTCGCAGGTGCTGCGAGGATATGCAGCACGCCACTCCATTATTTCCTGCGCCGGGCGCACACGCTTGCAGTGACAAACATGCACGCTCTTGGGAATTTGAGCTGATCTCCTGGCCAGGAAAGCCAGGTAATGGACACAATGAACACAATAGCTCATTGTCCCTTTACCTCATTTATCTCTTTTATATGCGGCAATACTCACAGATATTTCTCTAACCGCGCAGGTGATGAATTGTTCTCCTGAATGTAGGCTAATGTTTTGCCTCAGGCTGCTCCGCGGCGCCTCCTATCTCGCCTTCCACGCCGCACGTCTGCTCTCTGCGATCCCCATCACGGCTTTGCTTGGCCCCTCCCCCCCCGTGCCGTGCCTTTTATCGCTCTCGCTGGGCCCGCTCTGCCACTGGCTCGATACGGCGCCTTCGGGAAGCGGCCCAGCGGGGAGCCAGTCCTCACCTGCCTGTTTGTTTGGTGGGTGATGGGAAAAGGGAGGGTGCGGGATTTGGGGGTGAGGTCTCAGGCGCCGGCCCCTTAGTGTTCGCTGTCATTGGTCACCAGAGCCACCAGGTCACCAGGATTCCCAACTTCCCCGCTTGAGTAGTTAATAAAAATCAGGGCTGCCGGTGTGCTTGTGCCGCAGGCTTTCATCTAGACGCCTTGCTGACGCCTTGGGCTGACTGTATGACCTGGTCGAAGCAGGAACGTGCCGGTGGTTAATAATTACTGAAGGCCAGGGTCGGACCCGTGATGATCCTCAGTGCCACAGGTCTGTGGTGACACCTGCGCTCACAGTCATCCGTCACCCTGACAGACGGGGACAAACACGCCGGTGGCTCTCTGGTGCCGTAAAACCATTAAAAAGCTCCCAGCCTCCTCCCAGCAGGTGACAGGAAGTGAGCTGGTGGTTATTCTGGGGCTGAATGTTACACAAGGCTTTAGGGTATAATTACAGCCTTTTGTGTGTGTGTGTGCGCGCAGTGTGTGTGTGTGCGTGCAGTGTGTGCGTGTGTGCAGTGTGTGTTTATGGGCACGTGCAGTGTGTGTGCGAGCAGTGTGTGCAGTGTGTGTGTGTGTGTGTGTGTGTGTGCAGTGTGTGCGCAGTGTGTTTGCGAGCAGTGTGTGCAGTGTGTGTTTGTGGGCACGTGCAGTGTGTGTGCAGTGTGTATGAGTGAAAGACAGAGCGGCAGGCAGGCTGTTGCCGCAGCTGGAGGACAGGGGCTGTGAGATCAGTTTCCTGACCCCCCCCTCTCTAGCAGGGTCATCCATGGCATTAAAAAGGCTTTTTAAAAGGGGGGGTGCTGGGGGCGTCGGCCGTGGGGTCCTAACGAAATTAGCTCAAGCTGTGTGGGAGGAGCAGCTCAGCTCTGGCACGTGCTCTGAAAATGCGATTACCACCAGAGTCCCGGAAGGGGCTGGACAGGAGCCAGCAGGAGGCAGGGTTACAGGGTTACGGAGGGCCCCGCTAAGCACCCCCCCCCCTCCTGATGGTGGGTGTCCTCCATCACTTTAGCATCAAGCAAGGTCTCATATATGTGAGAACCAAGGGTACAACAGCATGTCCATACTGGGATCTGATCAGCGTTACCGCTGCTGCTGCATCGCCCGTTAAGCACATTCACAAATCGAACAAAAGCTTTCATAGCTGATACAAATCGCATAAAATGCTTTGATGAAAGGATTTTTTAATCACCCCTGTTGGAGCGGAGATACAAGGCTTTCTTGGCTAACACAGACATCTGTGAGCTTGTGAGTTGAATGCTGAAATTAATGTCTGTCTTTTTGTCTGCTTTGTCCCTTTTGAGAAGCCTTTCCCATCTGGCTGATGGTGTGAACGGCATAGAATCTGTCCACTATTCACCCAAGGAGTCTGTTACTTTGCCTGGACCAGAATGCCACCCGGAGACTCATTAGAGTAACGGTGAGGCAGTGCCCTTCGTTATCGCTGCTCTTCCGGGGGCAGGAGGCCCACATGGGCTGTAAGGTCCCAGGTAAACGTTTGGATTCTGTGTGAGGTGTGTGGGAGAGAGCGCGTGCGTCCGTGGCACTCTGGGTGATGTTGAAGTGGGAAACTAGGCCTGCGCAACGTTTAATGTTAATATCCGCATCACATGTTATGCACATTCAACTGTCACATCACAAGAACCACAATAGCCAGCTGTGTTAGAATAAAATAAATAAATCACGATTAAGCATGTTTACTCTGTCATAGGAAGCAAATCTTAGCAAGCTGTACAATTTTAATGAGTGTTGCTTTTCAACAATACCGAGTGTGTGCGTGTGTGTGTGCGTGCGTGTGCGCGTGCATGTGTGTGTGCGTGCGTGTGCGCGTGCATGTGTGTGCGCGTGCGTGTGTGTGCGCGTGCGTGTGTGTGCGCGTGCGTGTCTGTGTATTGTATGCTCAGTCTAAAGTTTACTGCTGCTGCTTTTGCATGAGCGCTGCTGGCGCTCTTTGAGTCAGTCGTCATCATTCACGTCCTTGCTGTTGGACTCACTCATAGGCAGTGTGGTGCATTTGTGAGAAAGGAAACAAAAGTGAGTGGGAATGAGGAAAGCGAATAAGAACTGGTCACAAAAGGACATTCGTCTTCCGTTGTTTCTATTCCATATATGGAAATATTTTGGATTCCATAGAGACGGTATTTAGCAAAAGCAAGTGATCCGTTGGCACAGTTTGTTACTGCAACTTATCTGACAGACTCCATTGGTAGATAGTAGCAAGTTTTCTTTGGCTACAGTTAATCTTGGTTAAGTTTTCAACTCCATATTTTTTTTTTAATAAATATCACTTATGAAATTTACTGCAAGAATTTGGAAAATTGTAATGTGATTTTTTTTCCCCAGTGTAGTGCTAGAGGGAACATGAGTTTACATATGGCCTGTCATTTACACTGCATCTGGGGGCTTCAAGGGCAGGAACTGAGGGGGGGGGGGCAACAGCTGGGATTCGCTATGACAGTCCTCATCAGCTTCAGATGATTGTAGAGAGCAAAGTGAATTTGTTTCTTGTTGAGGTCAGCTTTTTGCAACATTCCATGCTTTTTCCTGCTTTTTCCAAGTTTCACTGCACCACAGTGTGAAGGGATACTTGAAAAAAAAATAGTACGTCTATCCTGAGCTTTGAATAAAAACCCAGGGTGCAATTTAGCGGTAAGTTCCAGAGACGCGTACACAAGGTACTGCGGTTTCACACTTGTGAGCAAATGGCTGCGCACAGCAGCTCCCTTCTTGTGTGAAATGCAGATCCCTCCACATCATCCTGCCATTTTTGTCCTTTACCCCCCCCCCCCCCAGATCCCTCCACATCATCCTGCCATTTTTGTCCTTTACCCCCCC
>JAABNY020000019.1:13302951-13325357 GCA_015164015.2 Brevimyrus niger
AGGTACCACCCCCCCCCCTTCCCCCCCCCCCAGGCGGATGGAGCCTCACAGCAGGGTGACATCACTGGTAGGTAGGACGGCCGCTACTGCTATCCAGTTAGGTCCAGTTTGTGAAGTGACAGGTCACCTCAGTGTCAAGCTGGGCTATTATGGCCATGAGCCTGGCCTCTCTCCAAAAGCTGGACTGGAAAAATGCTGCTTTGGGATAGGACCTTGGCTCTGAGTCATCCCTGCTGAGGAGTGACCTGCGAAGGCACCCCCTACAGTGCCCCCCGCAGGCCCCTCACACTGACGCTTTTTGTCTTGGTTTCTCCTCATTGCCAGAGGCCTCATATTTCACCCCCTGCTTTTAGCTCATGCCTTGTGCTGTTAGCATCCGTGGGCTGCATCACCTCATCGTTGATGAGCTGAGCCCAGGAAGCACTAGCACGTGGGTAAGCTTAGCCCCTTAGCACTCTGCCCATGTCTCGGCTTTCTTGGTGGTGCGAGGTCATCAGGGTCAGTCATTCTAACTCTTCTTGTTTCAGCCCTTCGGCCCGTCTGCTTTTCATAGCACTCCTCTGCTGTCGATTTTGCTCTTTCCCTGGATTCTTACTCCTCTTTTTTCTCTTCCCCCTTCCTCCCTGCTCTTTGTCCTCCTCTTCCCTCTCTCTCTCTCTCTCTCTCTCTCTCTCACTCACTGTGTGTGGACTGCAGTTGAGATTAAAGTGATCAAGGACCTGCCCTGGCCTCCTCCAGTGGGGCAGCTCAACAGCACCGCCCCACTGGCCGAGGGTGTGGAGGATTCCGCCCAGCCAGGACACACCGCTGGCGATCAACACCGTCATGGTGGGTGTGTCTCATCCCACTGCCCCTGCGTGTCCCGCCCCCGTCACACTGCTGACTCCGCCCATCTCACTGCCCCTGCGTGCCCCACCCCTGTCACCCTGCTGACCCCGCCCGTCCCTCTGCCATGTCATTTCTCTTTACTCCAAGCCACCCATATGCCCCATTCTTACTTAGTATACCTCACCCCGTTTCCTTGTCTCACATCTGTGGATTCAGACCCTTTCATGGGATGACGGATGTTGGGGTTAAAATTTTTTTACAAATGGCTCTTTGTTTTGTTGTATGAATTCCGTGTGATGGATTTGCTGTGCCAATATTAAAGCCCCCGCACGCCTGGGTCTTCAGCAATAGGAGAACTTAGTAAGTTCACCCCGCCCCCAGCTAAGCTGTGAAGATACAGGCCTGGCTGACTCTGCTAAGCTACAGTACTGCGCCATTTCTCTGGTTCCTGGAAGCCATGCATAGCTTGAACCAAAGTCAGTGGAACAAGGGGTATTAATTATAATTAGCTGTGTTTAGGAAAGATAATTGCCAGTGTAAATTACCTGTACTCTCATTCTGCTTGCGTGTTGTTAATATCTACACACCTCTGCACAAACAGGATAAATTAAGGGCTAATTAGTGGAACGCTGTGACATTACATCCGGAAATCCAGTTCAGCCACTGTGCGCTGTGCTGCTCAGCTCTCCTCACTAGATGAAGAGCAGTGATGGTGCAGTTTGGCTGGTGCCATTCCAGTGCCGTCTGGCCAGCTGAACGGACAGCTTTTCTGAGAATCCTCACGGGAGATGTGGTCTCAGTGGCAGTGCACATCCCTTTCGAAATGGTCATCCTCAAACTCCAGTGCTGCTGACACAGCTCATAATTCACGGGGTCAATCCTGAGGCTGTCACCGGAAACCACGAAGACCGCAGCTTGGACAAGGTATGTCAGCTTCATTTGCCAGAGCAGGGCAGGAAAATATGCACCATATATATGATTTGTAAAAGATGTAAGTTCCTGAGCCATCAAAAAGGGTTGTCCGTTTTCAAACAGGCTTCCTCATTCCAATATTTTTTTGTAAATTCAGGGAGATTCATTTTCCTCCTTCCTCTTTACATTCCCTTGTTTCCTACTGAGAATCACCTGTCTGCCTCTCCAAATGATCTGGCACATTCCATTGTTTCCTAATGGGCATATCGTACAGTGATCTTCTCCCTGCTTGGAACCTTGTCGCACCTCCAGCAGTGCACTTTTCAGGTCAGCTGCAGGGTCATCAGCTGGAATCCATCATTCTCAGACCTCCCCACCCAGTACATCTACCTGTTTTCCTCTCCCTTTGTACAAAACACTGTAATTAAGTGGCGTCTCTGTTTTTGCATTTCATGCAGCACAATCGATTCAACATTTCAATGTTGGAAGAACTGTAAAGAGAATGGATCCTGAAGTTATTGCTCATTTAAGCAGTAAAAACAGTCAAATTGAACAATATTTTTAATCTACAGTATGAATACATGCAGCATACATTAAACATTAAACCTAGGATTATTATTATTATCATTACTGACATTAATCTGCTACAGTCTCTTGTTGTAAACTGCCAAGCAATTGAATCTGAGAGATTTGCATCATTAAATTTTATTTAGTATGATGAGGTGGAAAGGGCCCTGTGGTGACGAACTGAGGGTCTGGGGTACGAGCAGGATGGCCTAAACCGCAGGCTCAGGCGAACGTATAAAAGGGCATCAGACACAAGCCAATAATGAGTCTGTCGAGTTTTTAGATCCAGACTTCTGCATTTCATTAAGTTAGGCTCTGAAACACGGGCGACTGACCCTACTTTCCTACACAGCCGTGAAACATTTGACTTGATGTCCTTCAATTTTCCCCGCACAGCAGCACTAAAGAGAAGCGTCTCCCTTAGCGCTGAGCATCGCGTTACTCAGACGCGAGCTTCATGCACACAGCAGATTGGAGCCCGGAAAGGCCTCTTAGAAAACCGCACCTGCCAGCGTTTTACTCTGCGTCACCTTACTCGCACAGCTCCCTGAACGTTCTATCTGAAGTTTGCAATTTCTCAGTTACAGCTCCTGTAAGTCTCCCTGCTGTTGTTTACTCATGAATTGACACGCCATTTTCGCCCTGGGATGGTTGTGCTGAGGACTGGCGTTACTCTGACTGTCAGAGAAATCGGCGAGGTCCAAAGCTCGGCCCTGAATGGATGCGCTTTGATTGGAGGGCCTGTCTGTAATGGCTCTGCTGAGTGCAGTGCTCCATTAAAGTGCGGAGCGAAGCGGGGGCCGGGCTGCATGAAAACCAACGATATTCTCTTGTGTGCCGCCGTCAGGCCGAAAAGCTGGCTCGTCCTCACGCACAGTGCAGCTGGTAATGGGAACCTGCTGTGCTCACGTTTGGTCTGGTGATTGCCAAGATCAGGCATGTGGTCCTCTTATGGTCAAACTGGAGTTATGGACATGGAAGCGCTTCTGTGGCTTTGAGTCAGTGCAGCCCAGGCCTGTGCCATTCACTCTGTCGGCGCCCAGGGCCAGATCCTGCTGTTGAAGGCTCGATTGGCACTAGGGGGCCCAGATAGCGTCACGAAGAATGTTATATTATATACATGGCCAGCACTAGCTTCAGGCAGAATAGACAGTTGCTGAAGGCCCAAATTACGCAAATTAGAGCATGCTGCTGGAAAATGGGGGGCTCGCAGTGCCACCTCCACAGTGGTTCTCTCACAGTGGCTTCCTCACAGCAGTTCTCTCACAGTGGCTCTCTGACCGTGGCTCTCTGAACAGTGCTCTCTTGCAGTGGGTCCCTCGTAGTGGCTCTCTTGCAGTGGGTCCCTCGCAGTGGCTCTCTTGCTGTGGCTCCTTCACAGTGACTTCCTTGCAGTGGCTCTCACTGTGGCACTCTCGCAATGGTGGTTCCAGTGGGATTTCAAAATACAGATCATCGAGGCTCCTGTCTCTCACAGTACTTCCTCCTTCCTGCCTCTAATCTAATCTAACGAACTGCATTATAAAATATATAATTTATAACAGCATTATAAATAACCTAATGAAAACCGCTAAACATACCTGTGGTTTCTGAGGTTTCCAGATTTCCCCTGCACCTCCATCCACAGTTACTGCTATGATTCCTGTCACTTGCCGCCTCTTCATTACTACCATGGGACACCAGTGCACATACTGCTGCCGCATGCTGTACGGAGTGAGGTACAGCACACCACTCACAACCAGCTGCTCCCATAGAGTCTCGATGGGTGAGGATCTTTTCTCCTGCTGGACTCTTCTCAAATTACCGGCCTTGCAGACAAAGTGAAATGATAATCAGTTTCCCTTGTTGGGGGGGCCCTCCAAAATCAAGTTCTGCCTTGGGTCCTTGGAGTCTTCTGCCCCCCCGCCCCCCCAGGATTATGCCACCCCATGGTCTTTCTGCTTGCTCACTCAACTGGTACGGCTGATAACAATGGTGGTTCTGCCTCAGGCATGTGAGACGTGATGACATCATGGTCATTTTGTGCGGCCCTGCATTTCTCGTGATCACAACCCAGCCTGCATTCCGAACGCCAGGACCCCAGGGAGTATGGGGGGGGCGGGGGGCACTGTCTGCTGCCAGTGTGGCCATCTGCGCTGCTTGGGGGGGGGTGCATTTCACATTTCACAGCTACATTCGTTTCATTCACACTTGTTTAAGGCTGAACCCCTCATTTAGTAAGCGGTATCAC
The DNA here is from genome assembly GCA_015164015.2 of Brevimyrus niger. NCBI lineage: Eukaryota > Metazoa > Chordata > Actinopteri > Osteoglossiformes > Mormyridae > Brevimyrus > Brevimyrus niger. Next base: position 13,307,489 of record JAABNY020000019.1, read on the forward strand.
TGCAGATCCCTGTAAATGTGCCCCGCCCCTGGAATACTCGCCTGGTTAAGGGCGTCTCCCGGTGACACACTGCGAGCCAGTGCTTCCCTGCCAACCTGGCCTGCCTCACTCCTCCCTTACAGTGCAGTTTGACGGCGTCGAGAAGCCCCAGCCATCCCCCAGCAAGGACACCAAGGTGCGTCCTCTACAAAGGCACTCAAGCGGCTGCCTGGTGAACACCAAGCTGGGCTCACTGGACCAGTGCCCCCCCATCTTCGGCGAGCGCATCGACCCCTCCATGCCCCTGGAGAGACAGTTGTGAGTACATCCCCGCACTCATTCATTCTCAGATCACGTTGCCCAGTGGGTGGTTATTGGTTTATGTGATGTTAGCTTGGGCGCCGTGCTGGGCTGTACATGCTGCTATGCACTGGGATCCCCGGGAGCTTTACCTTTCCCTCTGATGTTCGGGTCCGAATCCCATAGCTGGTACCATGGGGCCATCAGCCGGGTCGACGCAGAGTCCCTGCTGAGGCTGTGCAAGGAGTCCAGCTACCTGGTCAGGAACAGCGAGACCAGCAAGAAAGACTTCTCCCTCTCCCTCAAGTAAGGCCCTCTCCTGGTCACATGACCAGCCCGGGTGCCGGCTCCACCTTCCCGGCCAATAAGGGCAGGGCGGCCGCACGTGTCACAGTTTTCTCTGTTGGGGAGGCAGCTCCTCGAGCCTGCGCGCATGGTGAGGTGTTGTCTGACAAGGAGGGGTAGTTTGATAGATGGGAGCGCCTCGTTGAGCGAGCCCTCATCCCCGGCCTTCAACCCGGACAGCTGTCAGGGAGGGGAGCGAGTCAGGAAGCTGGGCAGGGGTGGGTCTGGTAACAGCAGGTTAGGGAAGTGGGGTGGGGGCCGTCCCTGTCCGTAAACCCCCCCCCCCCACGTCATCCTTTGCCATTAATCCCCTGCATCATGGGAAAAGAGAAGGGGGCATAAATATGGCCATTTGTCATCGTTCCCTGGTGCATCCTGGCTGTTGTGGCATGAGGAATGGCCTGATTAACGGAGGCCGACCGTGTTGTCTGTCAGCCCGCATCGGAGTCCCTTCCCTGCCAGGGACCTCAGACAGCAGGGTCAGCTCTGGTGTCACGTGAAATGCGATGACATTTTGGCCGGCCTTACTGGACGCCCCAGGCCTTAAAGAGTTCAGTGAGTCTGCATCCCATAATGGCATGGAGTATACTGGAGAAATGTGCACCGTGAGACCGTAGGTTCAGCTGCTGATAGGCTGTTCTGCCCCAGGCTGTTCATGAGGGAAACTCGCTCATTATAGAAGCTGTCAGATAGTCACCAGGTCTCACAGGTCCACTGACAGCCTTTATTTTTATAGCTGCAAAACCTTTATTTATGCTCCCCTGCCTTTGAAACAAAAGTGTTGCTGCTGTAAGTATCTTCAAGTTTCTTTAATTTATGAAAAGCAGGTAAATCATCAGGACTCGCACATCAGAGATACACGCTCATGCTACTATTTATAGTGAAATCTGCCAACTGTCCTCTTTGGTAATTTCTCTTCTTTTAGATGGCAAGTTGGCAGCTATGATTAAACATCAAAAGCCTCTGTCAGCTGTCTGTTTTAATGCCTCTTTGTGACAGTGACAGACTTATTAACAGGCACTGAGCTTGGGTGCCCTATCTGAGGACCCTAGCGTGGTCATGTTCCCCAGCCCGTGGTAGCTGGAGACAGGAAGTGAGCTTAACCCTGAGCTTAACCCTGAGCTTAACTCTGAGCTTAACCTTTCTCTTTCAGAATGGCTAAGATGACATGTTGTACAGAGGATGTCGAGGAATGCAGGGCGATAACACAAACATACCAGTCATACCCTACTGAGACGGTCATTAGTGCTTGTACGGCTTTTAATTTGTACCCATCATTCTTCACTTGTTTACTTGAGGCCTCTTTGACGCAAGGGTGTTTCATCAGGGATTACATGATACTCAAGTGCCGTTTCACAATGGCAAAATGAAAAAAAAAGGGGGCTGTGAAAAGGAGCTTGTGGAATGGAGCACTGCTCCTGTAAATGGGAAGAAAAATCAGTGTGTGTGTGTGTGAAGGCAGCTCAGTTCTGACAGCGGGAATGAGATGCATACGGACTGATTCCGGAACTTTAACACAGTAATTAGCGGGGATTTGAAGCCTGTCTAATGGTATTAAAAGTAAAAAATATGGCCATTTCAGACAGCCCATAAGTATTGTAGGAATGTCTCCGCAGGATTTATTTCTCGCCTGTAATTACCACACAACTCTTCAGACATCCATTAAGACTGCTGGATTCAGGCTGCGGCAGTCAAGTCACTCTGCCCAACCACGGCACTGATCTGCCTGTCAGGAAGTGGCTATTTGTCCTCTCAGATGTGTGCCAGCTGGCCAGTCCAGCGTGCAGACTTACCTGCCGGTGACGGCAGTTTGCTCCCATGCCTAGGATGGATGTAGATTCGCTGCAGAATGGCACACATGCCCGTTTTAGCTCCTGGTTTGGCATCTACCTTGGAAACTGAAGGATGTCAAGAGTGAAATGGCACCAGGAATAGGAGCCTTGAAAGCTGATACCAGCAACAGTTTTTAAAGCATTTGGCAGGTGTGCACACTTTTGATTGGCTGAGGTGGGGGACTGGGAACCGTAGCATTACAAGGGGCAGAGGCAGGTGAAAAGCTTGCTCTGCTATGCTTCCTCTCAGCTGCCTTTCTCCGCCTGTGTATTTTTGGTTCCTTCGTGTCGCATGGCCTGCCCGCCGTCCCACCCAGAGCATGCGTCAGGTGGACATTATCTTGGGCACAATTACAAGTTGCACCTTCGTCTTTGTACTCGCGAGGCTGTCACTGTGATGTGGTGGCGTGACGGATAGATAAGCTGGGAGGCGTCCGCACTTTGCGGGGCGGGGAGGGGGGGGCGTCCGCTGTTTGCGGGACAGGGGGGGGGATAAACTGGATAAACAACTTCCTGACCCCTCTGTTTTTTCCGACAGGAGCAGCCAGGGGTTTATGCACATGAAACTGTCCCGAACCAAAGACAACAAGTTCGTCCTGGGCCAGAACGGCGGCCCCTTCGACAGCGTCCCCGAGATCATCCACTTCTATTCCAGCCGCAAGCTTCCCATCAAAGGCGCCGAGCACATGTCTCTGCTGTACCCCGTGGCCATCAGGACGCTGTAGTGCGCCCACTCAGTCGCTGGCTACCCAGGTGTGGATTAACAGGCAGCCTGTGAGGGCAAAGGATGTCGGAGGATGAGGTCGTCCCTGTGCTTCTGTGTGAGATGCTGCCCCTCCCCCCACCCTTTATAACATTCCCACAGGTTCTTTCATTGACCCCCTGGGTGGGAGGGGGGGGGGGTGGTGAGACTATCATCACCTGCTAAGTAGATGAACACCCCCAGAGATCAACACCATCGAGAGACGTTTATTTTGCAAGAAGTCCAGCTATATAAATCATGGAAAACAAAATGGAAACCGACGATGTGAACTTAGCTACTCCTTGTTGTTTAGGTTTATATGCAATTAAATGTCTCATTTGTACCTGTACGGCCGTTACTCCACGTGGTCCTTAAAAAGGAAGCATCCACGTCTGTCAGAAGAGGGGGTTTGTGGGACGGGCATTTAAATCTCAGTGGAAAGCAGACACTGGAGAGTATATTACAGATGGTTTCTATCCTCAGTGCACATTATCATTGTCAGACTTTGCCTGAGATATCGATATATAAGTTAATTGTAAATTAATTGTATTGTGATGTAAAATTGTGTTCAGAAGCTGTAATCCCGAAGGACTGGGATCATTCACTGAATGTGGAGTCGGAGATGCTCTGTGAAGCCTGGGAGATGTGCAGACACGCCGCCCTCTGACCTGCCAGCTCTCTGCGTCTGGCACAGATCACCGCCCTGCTGCTGTTCGGCAAACTTCAGCTGCGCAGCTGTAGCCCTGCAGCCGGGCTGGTGACGGCGCCCCCTGCAGGCCCTGCCCCTCCAGTCCCTCCCCGCCTGTGTCGCTTGTCATCCAACCCAGACGAAACATGCCTCCTCCGCGATTCTTCTCCATTGTTTAAGAGTGATGGACCCGTCTCGAAGAGTGAAATTATCGTTGAATTCTCCAACCTGCGATTGCTTGAAATTAGAGCGGATCAAACAAACATGCATTATCTACCTCAGGAAAAAGCGATCAATTTTATTCACCTACCAATGAATCAATATGTGCAGTGAGGTCCCAAGTTATAGATCTCCGTTCCCAACTCATCTTTCAAAAATGTTTTACTGAAAATGATTTCGCTTGAAGCTAATTAAACAGCACTTAAGCACGGCGAGGTAGCCCTGGTTAGTTTGTGAACTGCAGTTGGGTTAATCCTTTCTAGTGCTTGCCCTGACATACTTATGGTACAGCTGCAGTGCGTTATGGGTAATTCCAACTGATCCTTTTCATCCAGGTCTGAATACAATAATTTTACTTTTCTCTCATCCAAAGTGAAGACTCAGTCGCAGTGTTTGATTCTGGCTTGATGTTTTTACCGCTTTACTATTTAATTACAGAACCCCTGCATTATTTTGCCGGGTGGCAAGTCAGAAAGTGCATAGGTAGCTTATTTCACCATGCCCGTTCTTCTGCGTGCCTATCGTAATGTAGCTGAGCACTGGATTTTACCCACAGACACTTTTGGGCACGATCAACGCTAGTAATTGCTGTCCAGTTCTGCTGGCACGCCGTGTCGCATGCTGGGTCATGTGCTCAGTGGCCCGTGCGACACTGACAGTGATAAACGACACCTACTGTAGGGTTCGCAGAGGTGAGCTGATTTCTCTGCATTCCTGTGTTTAAGCTGCTGTAGCGTTTCTCTCGAGAGACCCGAGGCTCTCTGTGGACAAAAGGATAGTCTGTCGGCTGGCTGATAATTATGTAAAACTGCTGGCATGTATAAAACTGGCTCCTGTCCTGCGAGAGCTTTGTGAGCATCCTGGATTCCCTTTACTGTATCGTCCAAGGCTCTGGGACTCCCCTTCTTCTATCACTAAGTTTATGTGCTTTTTTTGTCATGGTACAGCCACTTATATTAGCATTACCCCGGTTACCTGTCATCAATAACATCTGTTTAAAGGCAGTCCTCATGGCAGCATGAATTATGACCATTCAGGTCACACCGTGACACGGCCTTCCGTGAATCTTGGGTGTGACAGATACCCCAGTGTTATGAGGGGGCCTCAGAGGCCAGCAGGACAGTGTGGCTCCCTCTGCTGGGCCAGCGAGTTGCAAACATCAATGACCCACTTCTGTTCAGCAGGATATTTCTCAAGTCTCCTTCCCAAATGACACGGGGGCGAATGGGGGCTGCTCGTCAAGCCCCGAAATCAGCGGGAGTGATGACGCTGAGATGAAGCTGAAGCTTGGAACCTTTGGGAAATCGCCGGAGCATGAGGCTGCGATTAAGTGTCAATGAGTGAGAACTGAAACTGTAGAAAAATGCTCCTGAACCATAACATGCTCATGGGAGACACAGCATGTTTCGTGATTTATGCAGTTTGTTGTCTTCTCAGAAGCTACCGGACTTGTGGTGCTGGGCAGGAACCCGAGATGGCAGAATGGCTCCCTGGTGGCCTTGGGAGAGGTGGGGTGTAAATCCAGCTGCACCCCTGTGTGTCTGCCATCTTGCAGGGGTGGGATTGGCCTCCTCGTGCCCCCCCCCCTCCCCATATATGCACTAATCAGGCTGATCCGTGTAGTTCCTCTTTGCCAAATGTATATACTGAATGTATTGTATGGGAATTTCCTGGTATCGAAATGTAACGACTGTGGGAAATAAAGTGGAGTTTATGAGTCTCTGCATGGAGTGTTGCTGCTTTTCCCTGCCGGAGGATCCGCTCTGTGCTGCCAGGGCTGCAAGCTGTTCCAGTACCTTCCAGCAGGAAGACCCTGGCCAGCGGATTTCCCAGTGGGGCAGAATGGTTTACAGGATGGGTAGTGTGATTCTCAGTTGTCAAGGGGAACACTATTTACTTACAACCACAGTTGCTAAATAATACTGCTGGTGTGTGTGTTGGAGTAGTTGAAAGCCGAGTAAACAAGGTGTATCGCTTTTGGTTCCCACTCTTGTAAGCCTCAGATCTCACCTCTTGACTGATCCTCTGAGATTGATGGGAAGTTAAATCTGTTTAATGTGTATCCGACAACTTGGTGTCGTTCCTCCGCTTTTAAGGCATGCCAGTTTCCTCCTCATCCTACTCCTCAGCGCAAACGCGACTGAAAGTCGCTGTCAAGGCCTCTTCGTAAACCGACATCTCCGAATGTCTGTTGCCATGGTGAGCCGTTTGGGAAAGTAAGTACTGTGGAGTTACTCAAAGTTCACAGAGCCAAGTGCGCTGTGTAATGCCGAATGCATAGTGCTCTTTGAGATGAGGGGAGCGCGGTCACCGAGACGAGCTTCTTAACAGTGACGTGCTTACAAATGCTGTCCCTGTCGGGAAATTAGATACTGGTCTGTTAGTTTCTTACTGTGGTGAAAAGGGCCATTAATCATCCCGTATTTCTTCTTGTCTTGTAAAAATTGTGAAAGAACGTCTATTAAATCCTGCCTTGCTTAGGTCATTTTGTTGCATAAATCAGCATCTCTGACAAACCCATGGATGACTCCCTACTGGTTCTTGCTCTTCTGCCCAGTCGAGACCCCCCCCCCCCCTCGGGCACAAGGCTGCAGGGTCTCAGCTGCACCACTCTCTCTCTGACCCTGACGCACCACCTACTAAAACCCCGGTAAGTCAGCTGTCAGAGATGCGCACTGCAGGCAACCCTGCTAATAACTCTGTGGAGCCAGCCTGCTATCAAATCCCTGGTGGTCAAATCTTAACGAGCTCACTTAATTAAACAATTAGGGAAGAGGATTGAAAGAGACAGAAAAGCATTGCATAGATTAGACTAAGAGCAATGCCTCTGCTTTGATAATGCTAAAATATCTAATGAACTTAGCCCCGGCAGGAACGCTAACCTGGAATAAACTCTGGTAGACATGTCTTTATACCCTGACACACAGAAAAGCCAGATGCCACTTCAGTCATTCAGAGACACACAGCAGCACACGGAGTCCAGTGACAGACTCATCACTAATTAAGTCTAATAAAGAGGTTGGATAATGTGGCTCTTTGTTGATTAGGCCTTATACTGGTCCATTGAGAAGTCCAGATGGGCGGAAGCTCTCTTTTCTAGTGGTGAGTAATGGCTTTATTGTGTGTCTTGTAGAGCACACCTGCTTTGTGCTGTCGCTTGAAAAAGGTCCAATTTACAAAGGTCAGCCTGTCGTGAGCCACACTACAAATGCCTCGCTTGCCTGGTTTCGCTGGGACTGTGTGCGGGACACGTGGAGGCTGGCTCTGGAATTGTCTAGAAGACACGTAATCTTCTCTGAGAGTGACTGTTGGCATACATTTGAGGAGGTGTGGAGGAGTCATTTGAGTACCTCAGGCCAACAAGCCCATTTATCGATGGCATGCAGTTTATGATCTTTCAAGAAGGTCAACTGATGAATCATATAGCTGAGAGGAATGATATTGTTAATAAGGGTTAGAGAGGGATTCTTGGCCCAAGATGCCATGGTGTTTGAAGGTACATTGCAGTGCCTGTTCTATAGACACACTATCCTAGTTTATGGTTCCTCAACCTTGAGTCTGGCTACCATATGAACTCAATAGAGTCTCACTTACGCTGGTGTTACAGTTCCAAATTCTGAGACAAGCTTTTCTGTGGTGCCATGCTGGAGCTGTTTTTTGCGGTGGAAACACGTGGAACCAGTGGGACAATCCCAGCACCAGCACCACTTTGGTGGAAACGGGGAGTGTGTCTGACGGGAACCTCTTAGCATCCCCTCCTTTGTACCCATCGGCAAACCCGCTTACATGCGAGCTCCTATATCTCATTTGTGCAATCGATGCATGCCGATGGATCACGCTCCTGTTCTGAGTGGCTACTGCACTGTGTGTATTAAAGTAATTGGTCATGTGAGGAATATTTAGCTTTGGGGGAAGACTGCGAATTGTCTGACGGGACCCTGTGCCTCTTTGCATTTTTACTTGGTTTATTTAGAAGATCAAAAGACTTTATCACAAACTGCAGACTATGAATCCATGAGTTCTTCTGCATGGGCAGCGTTGTGTGATGGCACTCTGAGGCACCGGGTGGCACCTCTCTGATGAGCGTTAATTCTACAGCGGTCACCTCTAATTCCATTAATTCCTTTCTTCTGCCATCCTTTGTGTGCTTTTGATGGATGGATCACTCGCTCAGAGGGAATTAAACACCTAGGATTAAACTGCATGGGATGAAAGACGGAGACCTTTTCTTCTGAGCACAAAAGGCTGATCCGATGCTGGGGAAGGGGGGGGGGGGGAGAGAAGGATGGCTGACAGGCATCAGAGCTCAACCTAGCAGGGTCACAGAAAATGGGCCACGTCAGTCACAGGCTCATTTCACATTCTGCTCAGTCATGTCCACCTGAAAGCAATTTCAGGTAATAGACTTCTTACCATCAGCCCACAAATTGCATCATGGGAGTGAAAAAAGACCCAGAAAACACAGAAGATACCAAGGTCCCCATTCTGATTATATTTTTTCAGTCTATCATTAAGCACAAGACGTAAAAATGAACTTTTTTCTGGGGTTAATGCAATAGGTTTGAGCAGTTTTTTTTTTTTAATATCCCGTGTAAATAATCCTGCAAATTACCTGAAACGATGAGAAATAACCCTTCCGGAAACGGAGGGTTATAAGTGTTACGTCCTGCCTCCAACGATCCCAATTGTGTGCCACACCCACCTCGTTACCTCCTGTTTTGCCCTGATTGTAGTCACCTGTTGCTTAAGTATAGCTTGTCTTTTGTATTTAGTCAGTGTCTCTGTCAGTAGTCCCCAGATCCGTCATTCTCGTTTCACGTGTGAGTACCCTGCCTGTCTTTGTTGAATTAAACCTTCCGTTACCCTTACCTGAGGACTCCTGTCGTTTGGATCGTGCGACACTCACGCGAACGTTACAATAAGGCTGAAAGGCCCAGCCAAGGTCTTTTACGACAATGCCATTGGTCTTCTCCATCACATCTTGGCCTAAATGAATGGGCTGTGGGATCTGCAAGGTGATGGCATTTAGGATGGAGATACCTCCGGCTCCAGGATCCGCGAGGCGACGGCGCTGGGGATGCAAGGAGCTCCAGCCGCGGCATGGTGTCAGCTGGCCTCCTCTGCAATGGCAGGAGTCCCACGGCCATTTGAACCGCTGGAGATAAAACATGGCTTCTGTGTCAGCAGTGCTGTTACCCGTGGGAGGCTGAGGTAATAAACTTGGAGGAGAAAGTTGATATAGGCATTATGGGAGAACTGGGTGGGGGGAGGGGCATAGGACAGCACAGCCCTCTGCGCCAAGAGTGCTGAGGCCGGATTGTTCCGCCAATGGCAGCTATGAGCGCCACTCTGCTTCCCCCGGGGAACCATGAAGAGTATCCTAAGCCATTTCCTGCACCCTCTTGTTCGATGCAGGGTCGCAGGGGTCCAACACTTATCCCCGAAGTAAGGCAGGGAACAACCCACAACTGGGGGGGGGGGGGCACACACAGACAATTTAGCTTCTTCAGTTAACCACAGCATGTTTTTGGACTGTGGAAACCCCACGACGACACGGGGAGGACATGCAAACTCCCCACATGTAGAGCCGTGCGGGGACTCGAACGCTGGTCCCCAAGGCGTGAGGTGACAGTGCTAACCACTGCGCCACTGTAGCACATCAGCTTCATCTTAAACATCCCCTGTATGTTGGCTCCAGTGGTGATAATATGAAGATTGGCATTTGTGAGGTATAACAAGCCTTTTTAGGAATTTTCTGTGTTGTATGTTGTCCTGCTAAAGGGCAACATAAATGAGCGTAAAGGCTATTGTGTGGAAGAGGTCTTTTGTTCACAGAGAAGCGCAGGTGCAGTGGAACCGCATTCTTCGTGTCTGCATGTTTGACCAGCGGAAGCTCTTTATTTAATCTGTAACTACAAAGCAAGGTCAAAGTAAGCGCAGCTTTTCAGATATGGGGCATCCCTCCAGCAGGCTGAACTACAGCAAAGTCACTCTGCCTTTCGGGTCACCGAATAGACACAGATGGTTAATCGATGGCAACAAAAAGGCCTGTCACTGCACCTTCGCTTTTCCGTGTTCTGATCAGAATTGCTTTCGACAGAGACAGTATCTGTATCATTCATTTTCAATTCCCTCAGTGTGGGACTTCGATCCCCTTCTGGCGTGCCTTTCTATAGGGAGACAGTCAATCAAAAGACCGAAGTAAGCAGGAGGTGGGCGTGCTGAGAGCAGGACGGCCTCTTCTGAGGCATCATGGGAAAGACAGCAGGTGCTAAATGCACCAGTGACTGTGCTCGTCTCTCCTTTGTCTGATGGTTTGCAGGACACGCGAGATAAGTGCTGTGTTTTGGAGCTCTGTAAATTAACGTCGCCTGCTTGCCCAGTTGAGCAGGTGACCATTAATAGGACAGCAACCGATTCAGAATAAAAAGCTTTAATTGGGAGGGATCTTGAGCTGTGTGGGAAGGGAGATGATGGCTCTTTTGTCTGAGCTGCAGACTCTTCTCTCCTGAAAGAAAAAGACAGAACAAGCGACCAACTGCTTGTGATTCATCGTAATAACGAATGCAGAGGGCTGTTCGAGATCCCACCCGCCAGATGCTCTCTGACCTGGGGGATGCCACCACTGGAAGTTATGATTTTTTTTGGGGGGGTCCATAGAGCTCACCTTCATTAACAGGCCATCTCCAGAGGGGTGTCATGCTCAGTTTCTTGCTTTGAGTCAGGCTGCTTTCATAGGATTCCATAAGTGTCTCGGCTTGTTAAACAACGTAATCCTGACCATGGACCCTGCCTCAAGAACATCTCCCACAGTATAGCTGGCAGAGTGTACAGTCCATCACATTGTGTGCATGGGGAAAAGGTTTCAGTATGACGCTTCACACAGATATAGACTCAGCTCAACATAAAGACCCATTGTATTCATTGGTATTGACTGCCATCTAGTGTGCAGGCAGAGGCACTGCATTGACTTCTCGAGGCCTTGCATTTGCAAGACGAATTGGATTTGATTCAGATGCTTTTATCCTTTAAATGTCATCTGTTGACCCACAGCGTTTTCCTTGAAATGCTTTTCACTTGGTATTACCATATACCATGTAATGTACTGCTTCCTAAAGGTCAGCGTGCGTTCCCTGTGAATCAACACACGTCGTCTGGCCTTGAGCCTAGGAGACGACCTGACTGCTGGGATGCCTGAGCTTCTTAATTCCAGGCGAGCACCGGCGACCCCGAGTACGCCGCCTTCGAACTACACCGGAGATGAAAGGAGAGGTCTGCAGCATGACACAAAAGTATAAGCAGATTGGTTTTATTCAACCTCATTTACCCGAAAAGTGAGGGTTTAAAGAAAACAAGTTGAGGTAAAACTAACACAAAAGGAGACCTGACACTGAGATGCAGAAAGCTCCATGGATGCCGGACGGCCCTCGCAGGGTCAGGCCGTGTCCGTTTACCACGCGCCAATCAGGTAGGGGTGCGGAGCGCGTGACGCGACATTTACATTGACTTCTGTGGAGGTTTTTGTCCAGCGGTGATGTGATGACTCCGCCCCCCGGCTGGCTCAGGGCGCGCCCCCCGCGAAGATGAGCTCGAGGGCGGCCTGGATGTCCCCGCCGGTGGCCTGTAGGGCCCGCAGAATCAGCTCCTCATCCTGGATGCCCATGTCTCGCAGCTGCTGCAGCTGGGACTGCCACTGGCTCTGAGACACACAGGATGGACGTCACTGGCCACTGGAGGCCCCCTGAACTGCACCGCGAGGCGAGCGTCACGTGACGGGGGGGGAGAGGAACGCCCGTCGCCTCAAGAACGCCGGTAAGAATATAATACTATAATCTGACTGGACACAAAACCCTTCAACAAATAATTTCATTAAATTGCCTATCAAGCATAAGAGGTAAATGTTATAACCATTAAAATAATTACATCGTTGAGAGTGAGCCGAGCAGATCCTTAGAGATCAACAGACGGAGTGTGCAAAGCGTAGCCTAAGGGAGCGACACCCCCCAGCTCTCACCTGCAGGGTGGACAGGCTGGAGACCTGCAGGGCCTGCTGCAGCGCCTGGTTGAAGATGTCATTGGTGATGGGCGTGCCGGCGGGCACGGGGGACACCCCCGAGGAAGTGGCCTGACGGGAGAGAGGCGGGTGGGAGACGGGCGCCGTGGGGGCCAGTCACGTTACTACTGACATTAAGGGACAGACAGACTGGGTTTGGCATGAGTCACAGAAACGTAATGGTCTGGATAAAGACGCTAAAAATTCATTCCACCCGGGCACTTTCATGGGAGATAATTTGCCCAGCGGAATCATTTGTGGGAGGTGGGGATAGCGAAAGACGCATTTAAATCTAACGTTTTCTACTCAATCTTTGCAGTCTGTTAAAAGCACATAATAAATTTGTTTAACGGCCAATCTAATTATGCTGCAATTTAATCTAATTGAGCAAGTCACTCAGTCGGCTGTAATTTTGACTGTGATGTAATTATTGACCGGGCATCAGCGCGGCCCTTAAACGGGCGGATGGGCACCGGTGCCCCGCTGAGGGCGGTTTGCACGCAGCACACCTGGTTCCCCGTCGTCGGGGTGACGGCGCTGCTCTCGGGGGTGCTGGCCAGGGCGAGCGCAGTGGCCAGCTCGCTCTGTGTGATGGGCCGGGGTCCCACCGCCCCGCTGTAGCCCAGGCTGGCAGGTCGAGTCCCCGAAGGCCCCCCCGTGTCACTGGATGGCCCTGCGCGGTTACCCTGCACAAAGACAGGCAGACGCAGCTTTCAGAGATGCGCAGGGCCTCTGGGACGGCACACGCACAGCGGGTTTAACATCCATGGGGCCTCCCTACCTCCTGGAAGTCCTCCTCGTCGTCAGACATGCCTTCAAAGAGGAATCCCCCTGCAAGCAGGAAGGTAGTAAGCGGGGGACTACATCACCCTGGCGATTCAGCAATAGGAAATCATCCCCCCGCACAGGAGCCGAAGGGCCCCGTCCAACACGACCCACCTGGCATGTCGCTGTACGAGGCAGAGGAGACGTTACGTGAGGGGGTAGTACTCTGGGCCGGCACACTGCCTGCCACCGAATGCAGAACTAGGAGGATGGCGTTGACCAAAGCTGGGTGGGAGCTGGTTAGCCTGGGGGTGGGGGTGGGGGGATGAAGGCACCGCAACACGCATGCGCTCTGATGCACAGAAGTAGCTTTAGGCAATACCAAGTATTGTGTGTTTAAAAAAAAGAAACTCACATATCAAGCATGGCTGGGTCTGTGAACTGAATGAAGAGATCTTTGTCTTGCAGAACTCCTAAAAGAAAGAAAGAAACACAGAAGGAAAGATGAAGAAGCAGACAGACAAAAAGAAAGAAAGAAAGTCATTTAATAAGAAAATGTTATTTGGTGTGTTTCTTTGCATAACAGGACTACATGCCAAGTGCAATAGGGTCATTGATTAGTCCAGGTGTGGCCACTATGATCTGGTCCAGAGATTCCTTGTTGTTCAGCATCTTAAACACCTGGAGGACAGAGAGAATGGTTTTAATATTAGTCATTCTCTGCGGAGTCTTAGGAAAACAGTCACTTTTACTCCAGTGTGAACCTGCCACAAATGATCTGTCCTCAAGCGAGCTACGCTCAGACAGCCCAGTGTGCACGGAACCCCAGCTGGACAGGACCCGGCTGCCGGATCCACCTACCGAGTCTCTGTAAGCCGAGCTGGTGTGGAGGGCTGCCTGCAGGACCCGGAACTCCCGGGCTGCTGTCGTCCTGTCCACCGGCTCTGTCACAGAGGAAAAAACAGAGAAGTTAACTTTTCTGGTATTATTTACAACTCTTCTCCCTGCAGATGTCTCAAGCCCAACACCATCTGTGATGTTGTAATAATTTGTTCAGATAAAATAAGCAGTAATTACAGAATGCCATGTTTGCTGCTAAGGTATCTGGGAGGCAAGTGTGTATGACGAAAGACATAGTGTAGTGTATTTAAGAGGCCAGCTGTTCCAGGAAGAAGGCTCACATATGATGATATCTCAGTATGCCTGTTCTGACATCAGTGACTGCATGTAAGTAGGTAAATAGCGAACTGCGTGAATGTGTGCGAAGCTGTAACACAGGGACACTATGAAACATTAAGGACCAGTGCAGCTCTAACCTGGGTGGCCTTCAGGCTCCGGCCAGCATTTCTTCAAGATGTGCACGGTGGATCCAGGTAAGACTCCGTAGGACTCTAACGTCAACTCATCCTTAAGCTTTCTGCCGCAGTACACCAGCTCTGAAACGCGAAAGTAGCGGCAAACGAAAACTGACCTCAGTTGTCAGTACATGGAAATCATCAGAAACGCGGACCATCTCCACTATCTTATTCTGAATGCATTCCCCACTCAACTAATATACAATATTCATTAGTAGCTGATGACGGACGCTCACCTATAAGCTCTGGGTCCGGTACGCAGTCAGGAAACTGTGCGGCAACCAGCTGCTTGAGGGTGGCCACTCGGTACTCTCCGGGCGGGACATCTCCAGGCTCCGACTCCGGGAACTGCAGCACCGACTTGGACGGAGACGGCTGGTCCATCAGCTTCAATGACAGGCGCCACTCTGGAGCCGCCATGCCGCTGGCGTGCTGCGAAAGGGACCGGGGCAGCTTACTGCTGTATTCAGCACAACCTGAGGCGTATGACGAAATGCTGGTAACGTCCTGGGTGTCGCACAGCAGTATATCTGCCCAGCTAGATTAAATTATACGCAATCAAAAGAAGTCTGCATACAATTTCACGAACAAAAGCAATAACATAGAAAGAACATCAAGAATCCCCGATCTGCTAAACCGGATGTTTTTATGTGATCCAACGGAAGTAAATCAAATAGTGATTTTAATGTCGCCACCTGCTGACGGGCGTCTAGAACCGCTAATGTGGACACTGAGTGACGGGGAAACGCAGACTCCTCTCCTCAAGCCTCAAAAGCAGGTTTGGCAAGTATTTTCTACTTAGTACCCGTTTGCCTAAGGAGTTACATCATAGTTGAATAGATAGTAATATAGTGACCTTCATGTGGCCTTGTATTAGAGTTTTATTAGATTTGTTTTTAATTGCATCTGTAGATTGGGAATGATAATTATGAATTACTATCAACGCCTCCGTGCTGAACAATAGGGAAGAGTGATTATTATCACCATCTTACAGATTCAATTTATTAAACTAATAAAACAAGGGGCCATAGATTTTATTTATAATATGTTATTTCAGCTACTGCAATCCTCGGTAAGTTGCCAGAATATCAAAAAAGGACAATTGAAAATAAAAGGGTTTTTTCCCTATTATTTGTCTACATTAATGCTTCTTTTGTGTTTTTGTGTGTGTGTAATATCTAGTAACATTTATGCCTGTTACTGCAGCAGCTGCTAGAGAATGGAAAAGGTCCTTCACAAATCAGTCATGGAGGAATTCCCAGACAGAGGGAGTCTTCGAAAGCTGAAGCGGTCTGTCTGCCGTTTGACTAAAATTAACCCTTAAAAATACTAAACTGTTACATTTGAAACAAGAACGTTAATGAATTACAAGTGAAAGTAAATGTTTCTATGAACTATGGAGTATGATTTAAGGATAATTATTTGTTTTATTTATTTATTGTTATTTATTGTCATTTTACACCACTAGACTTCCAGCTCTATGTCTTTGTTGCATTATGTCCTCTGTGATAATTTCAGAATAATTCGCTGCTGTCAGAAAACAGTAGCTATAGTAAGTTTTAAAATGATACCTGCGCGCCTCTGGCCTGTGAATTCGCTCTTGTAAATATCCACCGTTACCCTTAAACTCCACTACAGTAAATTAAAATACAACACTTCCTGCTTACACTGTGACTACCTCTGTTCCAAATATTACTCGCTTTTTATCTCACCTTTTTCCTTTGTTGGGACAGCTCTGTCAGTCCAATGATCTGTGTCACTGCACAAGACAGAAATACATTTCGGGGGACTGTCACAGAGCAGCTGTACTGTATATGGGTTCTGTTCTCCAGGTTGCACGCTGGGTGAATAAGCTTGCCTTCAGATAAACTCTGACATGGGGATACCTGTACTCTTATTTCCACATCATCGATAACATTTGTTGCGGACTTCTCTCTCTCTCTCTCTCTCTCTCTCTCTCTCTTTCTCTCTCTCTCTATGCCTTGGTTCTTATTTTTTCAGCTCAACCGCTATCGCTGCCCTTCTCTGCCTCCATTTTATTCATTAATTCTGCGTACTAAAGTCATCACTGTTACACTCCAGACTCTCATTGTTAAGATTGACAGACTAAGATTGTTTGTGCTGTCATATTCCTCAAAGGGGGGGGGGGGGGGGGATTTACTTTTAGAAAGGATGGGGGAGGTGCTTTAAAGGAAAAAGATGATGTCATTACCTAAAAGTGCCTCAAAACAACGCAATACAAGGATGAAGCCAAATAAAGGGCAAACAAATGATCAGAATAACTTTAAAATCCCTGAAAGCCACCAAGCTGACTGTACATGCTTAAACCATAATTTGACCAACAGTCAGGCTTCTAGGGATAGACTTCCAGGGATAGGCTTCCAGTGATTGGCTTCCAGTGATTTACTTCCAGTGACTGGCTTCCAGCGACAGGCTTCCAGGGAAAAGCTTCCAGTGATTAGCTTTCAGCGATAGGCTTCCAGAGATAGGCTCGAGGGTTAGGCTTCCAGTGATTGGCTTCCAGCGATAGGCTTCAGGGATAGGCTTTAAGCACTTGCATTATATCAAGATGCAAAGGCAATTACATTATTAGAAACTTAAAACTGATAATATTTCTAGCCACGTGGAACTGTACCATCTATCACTTGTGATTACATCTGCCCTATCCCCTCCTGCCGCTTGAAGTACTTGTATAAATGATTTATTTGTGTTAAAATCAGGGTTAGAATGAACCTTCTGATATGGATGCCTTATAATCTGTGGGTGAATGAACAGCAGCATGCTCTGCTCACCCGGGCTCCCGGGCTGGGTGCCCCTTCTCTACAGTGGTGGCTCATCCAAGATTGAGGTCAAGAACCACTGATCCAGAACATCCAAGCAGAATTAGTGCAGCAAGAGAGCGAGGGGATGGACGCCTCTGGAGAGAAAAGGACACACATCATGCAGCTGGAAGTTAGCTGGACAAACATATTTGCTGTGATTTGACAACCAAGAGCTTTTTTGAGTAAGTGTAATTGAATAAAACATTCAAAGAAGGGCATTTGGAGGACTGTTCACCATATTCTTTGCTGGATAAAAATGATCTTTAATCTATATGATATTTTGTAATCCCACATTTGCGAAGCCGGCCCACTTTTAAAATACTTACATTACATAAACATGCCTAAAAACAATGAAACCCTTTTATAACTGTTATAATTACAAACTACAAAATACCTGAGGTATTAATGTATGACAGAAAGTAAAAAATGGTTAAAGAGGCTGGAGGTAAGAAACCCGAGGCGAGGTGTCTGCCCCGTGCGTTACGTCGCGCTGGTGGGGCTGGGACAGGGTGCGGCATCGGTGTTGGTGATCCCGCGTGCACGCGCCGCAGTCCCGACTGCGGGCTGCGCGCGCTGCGTACGGAGACTGAACACGACCGCGGCCCTTGGGCACCGTGTATGTGGCTGTCGCTGAGTAACAGGGCTTTTCACAAACATACTATTTAAAATTCTTCCAAACGCTGGCGCTGCTCCGTCTGTACCTTGTGGATTTTGAGAGTTCTCAATAGGGTAAGTTTTTGAATATTTTTCTCCAATAACAACCTTCAGA
>JAABNY020000019.1:13334361-13344444 GCA_015164015.2 Brevimyrus niger
GGGGGCGGGGGCGGTTGGGCTGTGTCACCAGGGAGGAGAGGCGTCGACACTGGGGGGGATGCTTATAAGGGGAGTGGAATCAAATCTGCAACCTTTGGGGTATTAGGCCACAGTTATCCATCCAGCTAACTGGCTGAATAAGCTGTAAATTTTATTAAATAAGCTGCCTCTCCCCACTCCCCCACAGCTGGCCTTGAGGTGCAGGTCCCAGAGCTGCCAGTGGTGGCACTGTTTGGCCAGGATGCCACCCTGAACTGCTCTTATGGCCCCAGTGGCACGTCCAGCCTGTCGGAGCTGACGGTGTTCTGGCAGCTGACGGACAGCAGGCAGGTAGTGCACGGCTTCTGGGGGGGGCGTGACCAGCTGGCTGAGCAGGGGCAGGCCTTCACCAACCGCACGCGCCTGTTCCACGCCGAGCTGGGATCCGGCAACGCCTCACTGCAGCTGCGTGCCGTGCATGTCACCGACGGCGGCGGCTTCACCTGCTTTGTGAGGCTGGGCGAGTACAACAGCGGCTCCATGCTGCTGCAGGTCGCCGGTGAGTCTCTCTGAACCTGCAACCTTCACCGTCCTCATCCACATGATTGCTGGTTTACTCCATAACTAAAACCAGTCATTCAAACATATGGACTCTAACCACACATCCAAACTGGAGAAAAATATGGCCCTTGGCAGTCAGTTCTGTTTTGGGTCAAAAACCTTGAATGTTACAGGACATACGGGTCAATGACTGACCAGGACAGACAGCTTCGAATGGACTGTACATGAACAGGAATAGCACCCACTTATCAACCAGATGCTTCTTTCCTTCTCTCCCATCGACATCATCCTCTTCTGCTCTTACAGTCCATAGGCTCAAACATTTTCACATATCACATGCTGCATTTTAAGACTTCTTGAGTGTTGCTCTTTGCTGAGGGGATGGATACATTGATGCCTTATGGACTGATTAAAGGTAAGGAACGTAACATACAATGATACTTATTTTTAGCCATCATAGGCAACCAATCTGGTGGACTCAACACCTGTGAGCGAGGCGGCGAATTGAAAGCTGTCACGTCCAAGGTGCGAGCAGCCTGAAGGGGCCCCCATCTAAGGCATGAGTAGCCAAATATCAAGGGGGGCTGACATAAATTCATTCGATCTCCTCCGTCTCTGGCTGACCCCAGTTGTTTGCCGTGCCACGATTGTCTCGGGGAATAAAGGTGGTTGAGTGGACTGTCTCTATGTGGATTAAGCCCTCAGGGGAATGTAAAGCTGTAATTCCATCTGACGCAGCTGGGTTAGGATCCAACTGAAATACGATCAGTTAGAGTGTCCAGCTGCGTAAAACCACTGCTAAAGTCTGACCAGCTGGGTAAAGCAACTTGTGTAACTGAGAGCCCTTCGTCCCTCTTTGCCCCTGGCCAGCACCTTTCTCTAGGCCTGTGGTGGACCTGGAGTCAGGCTCGAACCTGCGGCCAGGCAGCCTGGTGTCCCTGGCCTGCGTGGCACACGGCGGCTTCCCAGAGGCCGAAGTGCAGTGGCTGGACGGTCATGGGCACGCCCTGAATGATACCGTGATGACCACTCAGGTGGCCAATGAGGAGGGCCTCTTCAGCGTGCGCAGTGTCTTGCGGGTGGTGCTGGAGCCCAATAGCAACTACAGCTGCAGGCTGCGCAACCCACTGCTGAGGCAGGAGGCACATGCCTCCGTCACGATGACAGGTGGGTGTCCTCCATACATCGATCAAGCTCTTCCTGATGCATGTTTTGTTACTGGTTAGATATTTGCAGTCCTCTTGTTTTCAGCCGCGTTGTTTAATGACCTGCCTGCTGTCATGATTTGCTATGAGATGTTTTTAGAGGCCACTCGCAGTACAGATTGAGCAAATACAGTGGTAATGCTTGGCAGTGGAAGAAGAGCACAGTTACCTTCAAAGCCGATGTTTAAGTTTCAGTCAGTGCTTCCTGGCCACCTCGGAGCGTCTGTGGTAGGACCTTCTGGTTATGCTGGAGCGTCTGTGGTAGGACCTCCTGGCTACCTTGGAGCGTCTGTGGTAGGACCTCCTGGTCACGATGGAGCATCTGTGGAAGGACCTCCTGGTCACGCTGGAGCCTCTATGGACCTTCTGGCTACCTTGGAGCGTCTGTGGTAGGACCTCCTGGTCACGATGGAGCGTCTGTGGTAGGACCTCCTGGCTACCTTGGAGCATCTGTGGTAGGATCTCCTGGTCACGCTGGAGCATCTGTGGTAGGACCTACAGGCTACCTAGGAGCGTCTGTGGTAGGACCTCCTGGTCACTCTGGAGCATCTATACTAGGACCTTCTGGCCACGCTGGAGCCTCTATGGTAGGACCTCCTGTCCTGGGTTTTGTCTTCTCTCACCTTCCTGTTGCGTTTGGTCACATCGGTCATGGAAACGGCCAATCAGTAAGGGACTTTTACATCCCCCTCCCATCAGTCGTCTCTGTGTTGCTCTCCTGGTCAGAGGTGGCCAGGTGGTGAGAGCGAGACTCGGTCAGCAGCCCAAAGTGGAATCACGGGCTGTCCTCCACTGAGGGACACCTACAGGAACTGGCGTGATGGAGAAGCTTGCCTCTGCATGATGGCTGCTGTTTGGCCGGCTGTAGCCTTTTCACCGCCACGGAGGTGAGAGAGCAGCTAGGGCTGAGTAAGGGTTCAGGAACGTTCAGGAAGTTTAAACAGGTGAAGAGTAGCCGGGCTGTGAACAGTTTAGACATCAGAAAGGCACAGGAAAAGCTGTGAGTCAGGCTAGTTGGGGGGTGGTGGGGGCTGGCATGGTGTCAGGGACTGAGGTCTCGGCGGAAAGCAGTAGGTTTGTTTGTATGCGTGATACGATCGACTGCTTTGATATAGGAATGTGTTCATGTTGTTTGCAACAGCTGCTGTGTGCTTAACATTTTTTTCTAATTGCTTTCAATGAATGAGACACTTTAACTGTTGATCAGGGGTGTGTGTGCCAGTCGTCGTTTGTGTGTGTGCGTGTATCTGTGTGTGTGTGTTCCCCACAATATAATAAAAACCTATTATTTTGATGATGTGGGGGGCATTTTTCAGGTCCCCACAAAGATCTGTGAATGCAAAAAAAATGCCAAAAGTCTTTTGTTTGGTTACTTATAGTCAAGGTTAGGGTTGGGTAGGGGATGAGGTCGTAATGTTGGGATTAGAGTTTTTCACATAGAAATGAATGGAGAGTCCCCACACAGATATAATTACAAACCTGTGTGTGTGGGTGTGTGTTTGTGCGCGCTGAATACCTTATGAGTGTGTGTGTGTGTGCGTGTGTGTGTGCGCGCGCTGAATATCTTACGAGTGTGTGTGTGTGCATGTGTGTGTGCACACACTGAATACCTTATGAGAGTATGTGTGTGTGTGTGTGTGCGCAGAATACCTTATGGGTGTATGTGCGTGGGTGTGTGAGTATGGTGTGTGTGAGTATGGTTCATACTTTGCACACATGTTACTGTATATTTTCTCAAAGCCTCATTTATGTAAAAAACTTACTTAAATATTGATGTTGCCGGCCAGGCTTCCTCTGCAGAGTACCAGAAGGGACATGGAGGGGGAAATAAATTGATGGGTATAAAAAAAAAAATGCTCGTGGACTTCAGCAGGATCCCACAAAGGTTTCACAGGATCCCATGAAAGTCCATCTTTGTTTTTTCAACCATCGATTTTTTCCCCCTTCTATGTCCCTTCCGGGGCTTCAGAGTCCTCACATTTCTCGTATTATTTTTGCTTTTTTTGAGACTCTCTATCCTTATAGCATAACAGCCCTTTACACCAATTTTGATTTTTATTTAGGTTTTTGCTGCCAGGTTTTTGCCATGCGCTAATGGTCCCTCTGCCAGCTCGCTTCCATGCTCCCCGAATGTTTGCCCATCACACCACCTACTGCCATTATCATGTGACTGAGACGGTCCAAAGAGCTGGTCTGATGTATTTTGTTCATGCTGCAATATGGGAAATGCTGCATTGCATGGTGGGATTCACTGTAATAACACATCGAAGGAAGATGCCATAGTGCAAACCCAAGAAGGCTGCTCCTTTAAAAGAAAGAACGCGATCAGTTTGAGTCATTTTTGGCTCTCTCGCCGAGTGTGTGACACCTCACATGTAACTTTGGGAGACCTTCTGAAGTGCTTCAGTGCCTGGGCCACAGCCAGATCCAGACTTTTTTGAGAGGTTACCTAGAGGTACAGGTCACATGAGTGTGTTTGACTTTAATTAAATAAAAGGCATGAAGTCTGTGTCCCTTCTGTTAGTGACAGCCTTGGTCACCATGACTACGTGCTTGGCTGGGAATACTCATATCAGAGTCCAGGCCCGCTCATGTTTCCCTTATTATTTAGGTCATCGCTGGCATTGCCCCCATCGCCCAAACTCCCACATGTCCCGTTGTGAGGTGTGTCCTGCCCCAAGCTGACTCTGACTGGTGAGGGGTGATGGGGAGAGTTGAGGGACCCATTGGGGTCGCATCCCCACTCCACTTCCTATGGAGAAATCCCATTTAGTGGCGCAGCGAGCTGTATAAAGCCCAGAGCACGGTGGGCGCTTTCCTGCCCACAATCCCCCTACTGCGTCCTGGTGGCTGAGGTGCTGTGGGAATGCAGGCTCAGCACGAAACGCCTAAAGAGACACCGTTAAATCCTATAAGAGGGATTTTTTTTTGGGGGGGGGGAGGGGGGTGGGTGAGTTACTTTTGGCTTCTCGTTACTAAATCATATTAACCGCAGCTTTCTGGGAAATATCACGAGGACAAAATGCCATTGAATTCTTGGCCACACCTTCAAAGGCTTGTCCCCTCAGTTATTTATATTAATGTATATTATCCCTAAAGTCAATGCGAGATAAGGCTGTGAATTATTGCTCCACAAAGGATATTTTTGTAACCTTTTGTAAATTGCTTCTGTACTGGTCTTTGAGGCTGTGGAAATCAATGCCTGACCATACACAAAGGAGCATTGTCTTGCACAGTAATGTGTTTTCAATTAGAGGCGGCTCAGAGAGCCGGCCTTTGCTGCCGGAGGGTTAAGCACAGAATCCGGCGGCCAAGTGCGAAATGGAGGTTAAGCACTGCGGTCCCCTGGCCATGTGCAGGCAGGACGCGAGCCTCTCAGGGCTGCTGGCGTGCACTGTGTCCGCTAGCATCTCCTAACGGGGGCTTTTATTAGAGCGACCTGGGTGCTGTCTGATATTCCTTATTCCATTGATAAGTTGAAAGACCAAATGTGAGCAGTGTCTTTCTGTATTCTTCCTCACACTCCAAAAAACAGCTGCTGGTATTCCGCTCTCTGTTTTTATTGTCATTTTATTCTTAGTTTAGTATTTTTAATACCATTTAGTTTTTCCTGGTTTTGCATGTTTCCTTTCAGGAATACAGGAACCTGGTGGAAAAAGCGTTTCAGTTCTCAGAAGTGCAGGGTATGATTGTGTAAGTGATGAATGTAATCTGAAACTTGAAAGCAGATTGGTAGAGATGCACCCATTGGTAGAAATGCACCAATTGCAATTTTCTTGGCCAATTTCTGATGTATTGCAAGTGTGACCAGCCGATGCTGAATTTTGCCAATTCCAGTTTTCTAAGAACTATAATGACAGCATATATAAACAAAACTGAACTTTTCCTCAATGCAAAATTTTATTTTCATAATAAAAGAAATAGTTAAGATTCACAATTTCTTCCAAACTGCACTAAGTTACAGGATCTTCTCTCACTTAAACAAATCTCAAAATAAAGTGCTGTGTGACTGGAAAGAGGTACAAATAACAATTAGCTAAAAATGAGCTGCTGTACACCCAGCTCTACCTGACATATTTTACTTTACCAGACAAGAGCAGTTGCAAAAGATTTAAATAACAAACCAATGTCACTTATATTTTCAAGTATGTTTAATTCTTGATCAGGGGACCGGATAACTTCTGAGCCCTTCCCAGAAGATGAGCTTGTCACAGTGTACCTGGAAGGAGAGGAGCCCTTCTCAGAAGATGAGCTTGTCACGTTGTACTTAAATGGAGAGGAGCCCTTCTCCTTCTCAGAAGATAAGCTTGTCACAGTGTACCTGAAAAAAGAGGAGCTCTTCTCAGAAGGTGAGCTTGTCATGGTGTACCTAAAAGGAGAGGAGCCCTTCTCGGAAGATGAACTCATCACTGTGTACTCAGAAGAAGAGGAGCCCTTCTCATTCCCCGAAGATGAGCTTGTCGCTTGTCATGGTGTATCCAAAAGGAGAGGAACGCTTCTCAGGAGATGAGCTTATCATGGTGTACCTGAAAGGAGAGGAGCCCTTCTCCTTCTCAAAAGATAAGCTTCTCACAGTGTACCTGAAAGAAGAGGAGCCCTTCTCAGAAGATGAGCTTGTCACATTGTACTTAAATGGAGAGGAGCCCTTCTCCTTCTCAGAAGATGAGCTTGTCACAGTGTACCTGAAAGAAGAGGAGCCCTTTTCAGAAGATGAGCTTGTCACGGTGTACCTGAAAGAAGAGGAGCCCTTCTCAGAAGGTGAGCTTGTCACGGTGTACCTAAATGGAGAGGAGCTCTTCTCCTTCTCAGAAGATAAGCTCATCACAGTGTACCTGAAAGGAGAGGAGCCCTTCTCAGAAGATAAGCTCATCACAGTGTACCTGAAAGGAGAGGAGTCCTTCTTAGAATATGAGCCCTTCACAGTGTACCTGAAAGGAAAGGAGTCCTTCTCAGAAGGCAAGCTCGTCATGGTATATCCTGAAGGACCACCCTGGTGCCATTTGAAAAGAAAAGATTTTATTGTATGCTCTGTGCAGGCCTGCATGAGGAGAAAAAGAGAAATGTGTTTTTTTATACGATAGCGAGAAGCAGAAAGATGTTTTTTTTAAGAAATTATGTTGTTATATAATCTGCCAGAGATACCGTGATGCATAATACACATTGAACGGTGAACTTTTTCTGGTTCGCTGTAATTTTTGAGAGATCTGAAGATGTTTTATAATCTTTTTTTTCTGCCTGCGTTTGCTTTTTTGCTCTGTCGGAATCAAGAGAGGGAGCGGCAATCATGAACGAGTCTCAGTGAGGAATATGAGCGACTTGCAAAGGTCTTTCATCTCCTGCTTCCGTGGACATCGGGCCAGCCTGTCAGGGTCTTGGGGGTGGCTGGGGGGGTGGGGGGAGGTTGGGGGTGAGGTAGGTGATAATTAGAATCCTTATTCGCCAAGTACAAGGAATTTATTTTGGTGGAGGTGGTGGCATGATGTAAACAGTTCACCACATAATTAAATATATAAACAAGAGAAAAGTAGAAGAGAACAATAAGTAGAGTAATAAAGATGTGCAAAAAGTAAACATTTAAACAAACAAATAAGTTGGGGTAACCAAATGTATGGAGCAAACAGCTTGGGCAATATCCAAAGGAGCTTCTGAAGGCAATAAGGACACGAAACTTGTTGAGTAACTGATTAGACGTGTGTCTTCTCATCCTCCTCCCTGTCCCAGACAGGCCCACTTGCTCTGCACCGCGCCTCTCCTGTTACTGCTCCTTCCCAGGACGCCTCCCTGGGAGCCAAACTCCTCCTCTGCTGCCAGTTTGTTCCATAGTGCTCCTGGCCTGGGTGACAGTGTACGGTCCCCTGACAGCTGTCAACGCTGATAGTCTCCAACGTGCCTCCTAATATCAGGAGTTTCTGGCTAATTATACCATCCACAGTTTGCCGCCACCTGGCTGGAGGTTTGAAAGAAAATGACTGTGACATCTTAATCGGCAGCCCCCCAAACACCAGTGTGCAAAACGCCTTCAAGTTTTTACGGCTTGAAAGGGACCAGATGTGTTTTTAATGCAGCTCTGGGGGACAGTGCGTCCTTGCAGGGCAAGGCTGATGGGGTCAGACAGTTATGTATGGTGCAGCTCATTCCGGAGAACGCCCCCTGCTGCTCACATCTCCACGTGCCAGCCTTCCCACACTAAAACGTGACTTGGCAAGCTAACAAGAAGCCCTCTGTCTCTTTACTTTAAATTCTGACACATTTAATTAAACTTCCTAAGGCAGATTCTTTTTTCTTTTTTTGTTGTTTTTGCTATAAGAATCTATAGCATAGGCGATTGTAGGCCGTGAGTACATCATGATGAGCCACCTTCATCCCCAGTATTTTTCTAAATCCATTTAGCTGTTTGTCCTGTATTATCACACACATTTAGTAAAAGTTTTAGTTGCCAAATCTTATTGTGGGAACCCAGAACACCGGAACCCCCCCTCCCTGCTTTTAATCATGAATTGAGCTGGTCTAAGGGTGAAATCTTTTTAGAGGGGACAACCTTCTGAGGCCATCGTCTCTCCCACTGTACATGAATGATGGCTTCCAACCTCAGCTGTGGCCTTGTTTGATCCCGGCTTCCTGGCACATGGTCCTGTTAGCCGTTCTGTCTGGAGCAGGTCTTGTATTAAGGCAGTAAACCTTTTCCCCTGGCTGTAGGACTTCAGAGCTGAAGCCATCTGAAAAAGCAGGACGAGGTATTTCAAAGCCTGCTGATGGGACAGAAGACCCGGCTCATCCGTCTGTGTGTCCCAGCACACGCGACCTGTCCTGCTATGACATCATCTATGTGAAAACGGTGTCCCGTGCTCAAGGCCTCTTCCCTTCCCACACAGGGGTTGGATGGGCATGTTTGCCCTGTCAGATTCAGAGGGCCCAGCACTTTAAAGGGGCCACAAATTGTACTATGGGGGCCCAAAGGTGATATTTGACATTTCTATCAATGCCCCTACGTTCACATATGGGTATTTCATCACTCTCCTGCAGCTTTATCAAGCCAGGTCATCAATAAGTTGAAAGTAATTTACCCTGGAGAACCCTGAACAAATGGATGTGGCTGGTCCCATTCATCGATGTCCCCACCCCTTAGAATCCTTGGTCTGCTCTCCATCTTGCTGCCCACCGCCAGCAGAGGGCACCAATCAGGTTTTTATGTAACCCACTGAATCAGGCCTTCCCAGCTGCAGTCCTGGGGGGCCGGAGCCCTGCACTTTTTTGAGTTTCCCCTCATTTAACACACCTGATTCAACGCCTTGCGCTAATTACCACACAGCTCTGGAGCTGAATCATTTATGGTAGAACAGGGAAAGAACTAAGATACGTAGGGCTCAGGCCCCCCAGGACTGGAGTTGGGCCCCCCTGCACTAATTGTTAAGATACCTCTCTGGTGCGCGTGTTTGTTATTGGAAAGTCTCGCTCTTCACGAGACTCTGGAATTGCCAAAATCGTGTCACGTGTCTCATTATATATTTACATGTCAGGGATGACGATTCAGTGTGATATGTGCCATTTTCCATCTCATGTGAAATTGCCGTTTACAGATTGGGATGCTTGTATGGGGTCGGGCAGATCCGGGGTGAGTGAAATCTGCTCAGCCCACCAGCTTTTGCTGTTCTCAGACCTGGTCGTGTAAAGCCCCTGGCCCCTAAATTAACAGCATGCCCCCTCAGATGGAAGCCAATTAGCCCATGACTGTGATGTGGTTGCAGGGTGCCCTGCTGGTACCCTGCGCTCGCCCGTACCAGTGTAGAGTGCTCACCACCGGTGTTTACTGACCACGCACACTTACAGGCGTCTCCGTTTCGGCCTGTGCTGTTTAGGGCATCGCTGTGCGTGACCTCGGGGTCCTTCCGCTGTGGCTGAGCACCTCTCACGTTCAGTGATTAATGCGTCTCAACAAGGCACATGTGGAAATATGTCATCAAGGTAGCGTGAAAGTGCGTGGGTGTGTGTGCGAGCTAATGATGTGTTTACTCCTGTACTGGGGAGATAAGTGGCAGACAGGGACCGCAGAGGGGTGGAGCTCCTCCTTAAGAGAGACAGGGCAGTGGAGGGTCGAGATTAGCCTGCCGGGTACAGGAACAGTTATGAAAGAACATTTTTTGGCTTTAATATCAAATCTTCAGCCAAGGTCTGCCAAATGAAAATATACCAGAGCTAAGAATCCCTCAACAGTAATATTTGGACACATAAGTAACTAAGGATTGGGACGGGGCATGTATTTTTGCACCCCTATATGCCTCCTACCTCCAAGGCTGCAGCTTGAGCGGGGGGGGGGGCGGGGGAACAGGGGGTTATTGGG
>JAABNY020000019.1:13357684-13369421 GCA_015164015.2 Brevimyrus niger
GTTAGTTCTGGTCCTTCGATTTTGAAGATAGTTACAGACAGGAGGAGGATATGGCGGTTTGCTGAAAGCCTCCTGAGACCCAAGGAAAAAAGTGTCCTTTAGTTTTAGGTTACTTGTGATTTTCTATGTCTTTGGAGGAAATAAGACATCCTTTTTCAAATTCATTTTTATTTTTAATTTCACAGCATGTGCTCTTTAGTGTACAACATGAATAAATATGTTTCCTTACATCAGTGAAAAGATAGATTTGCAAAAAACTAAATGTCCACTACAATGGACATAAATGAATGGGTGGGGTCTCAGGAGGGTAGGCACCTCTAGAAGGATGAGATCAGAAGAGAGTCTGTTGTAGAGAGCCTCCTAAATACAATACAGACATGTTCCAGTTTGTGGCTTCACAGTTACCGATATTATTTATTTCTAGTCTTGCTGTTGTTGGTAGAGGTTATTTTAAGCACTGTGGGGCATATATGCTGGAAAAGGATTTATATGAAAATCAAGTGTAATTTTTGCCAGTCGGAGCTGAAGTACTCTCTGATGGATTTTACCAAGCAGTTCACTGGCTGCAGGTAGGATAGCCCCATGGCTGAATTGGCCAATCAGCATCAGCGAGTCTCCATAAACAATCTGCAGCTTCCTTTCTTTCTAATCTAGCCTAGAAAGATGACCAGGCAGAAAACCCTGAGAGCAGGGAGTAAGAAAATAGTGTTGAGGTGCACCGTGGGGTTTCGAGTGAACATCCCTGAGCCTTAATGTTCAGTAGCGCTATCGATCAGTGAACTTAAAGGGCTTGGGCCATATTCTGAACGAGGGGCCCTATGCTGGACTGGAGAATCAAGATTAATGTACTTTCACATCTCTCTGCAGCTCTGTGGGAAATAACTACAATAATTATCACCGCTGGACCTTGAAGGACAAGGTGGCAGGAATCATACAAAATGGACAAGTGCAATTACATGGTGGTACATGGAGCCTGAATAGGGGAATTGGGGCGTGGAATCGGGTGGGGTAGCTGTACACCTACGCCTGAGCATAGTCGATGGAGCCTGATGGGGGAATCGGGGCGTAGAATCGGGTGGGGTAGCTGTACACATGCGCCTGAGCATGGTCGGTGGAGCCTGATGGGCGAATCGGGTGAGGTAGCAGAGCATGGTTGACGTCACCTCTCTTTGGAGTGTTCCTGAGGACACGAAGAACTTGTAGTCGAAAAGTATATAATATGGTTACGGTTTGTGGTTCTTTATTTTAGGGTGCAGGTTCACTTGTTTTGGATCAATCTTCCATTTGTCAGTCTGAACTGAAATTTTCAGAACATAAACAGATACATGATGATTTTCTCACAATGTAATGGTCAAGTCGGTAGTATTCTGTCTGTTTTGTTCAGTGTCCTTCTGATACAATAACAAAAGTCAGGTGGAAAATCTGGGAGACACTGGAAGAGAGGAAACTAAATCTCAAGAAAATGTGAGGGTCTGCGGTCCAAACTGGTTACCACCCCCCCACCCCAGGTATGAAATAGGTGTGCTTGTATTATTAGAACCAAAGTTAGGATCACTGTTGTGGTAATACGGCTATAGTGTATCTATTATTAAAAGCATATATCAGATAACCCGCTTTGATGAACAGGAAGGTACTGTAGTAGACTTCTCCGCATTTGCTCCGAACTGTACAGGTTTTTAAATGGGGCTTTTCCTTGGGGGGCAGTGAAATGTGGCGGTTCGGTCCATGCAGATGAGGGAGCAGAGGATGTATGGCGGACTTCCTCATCACCCAAAGCACACTGCACTCCAGCTGCTTTCTAAGCACCCCTGTGTCCCTGTGCCTGTAAATTAGCATGCGCCCCTTGTGGTACGGATCCTGCCACATGTCAGCGTTTATCCCAGATTCGTGCTTAGTCTCGTGTTGATACTAGGTCCTAATTCGCTGGGTGGGCAGCCATATATCTGTAGAGTGCTCCCTTCAGGTTGCAGTGGAGAGTACAGACCAAAAAAGGTTGGCTAAGTAGGCCAATTTTTGTTGTATCCACAATCTACAGTATGAGTACAACACAATTAATCTATTAAATCTTCCTGTAGAAATTACTGTGAAGTGGCTTTGTGTTGTACTGTATCCAGTGACCTACAGAGGATGTACCTCACTTTACTCACCCATTCTAATATGTCCAAACACTGCAAGACTAAGTAGAGGTGCTGCGGCTCTCTGAGAATTATGCATGGAGGGGACGTTGCTCTGATCTGGATCACTTGTGCCCTGTGTTTCCCACAGTGTCCCAAAGTGTCCCGCTGAGCCCGGCGGTGCTTTGAGTGCTGTAGCTGCTCTGAGGATCAGCCTGCTTCTGCTTAAGGACAGAGTAACAGAGAATTACTCAGAAACTGCAGGGCTTTCCTGCCGGGGGGGGGAGGGGGGGGAGGCTTACTGTATGAAGGTGACCGTGACCAGTTTTCCAGTCAGGTGCTATCTCTTCCTTCCTGGTCCGGTCACTGGCTTTTGCTTCTGCCCGCTTGTGCAGGGCTTGAATTTATGCTAGAGAAGGCTGTCTGTAAGCTGGAGTTAAGGTGCTGTGAGTGTGATTATTTATTGATTGCTCCGTGTCAAAAGTAATGAAAGCTATACTCATTTAAAAGGGAGTATTTTTAAAGGCCTGTTATTTTGTTCCCGATGCCATGTGTTGGAGTGGCAACTTGCACGGGATGCCTCTGTCCTTTCTGGGACAGCAACATCCCCTGGGCTGGTGGTTATGGGATGGAATACCTGTGCAGATCCTCTGCCTGCTTTTCCTCACGCTCTACTCCTTTTTTGTTTCAGATTCGGTGGAAGAGGGTCTTCTGTACTCAGTGATGAAAAGAGGCTCTCTACTCACTGCCCTCGTTGCAAAACTCTGAAGTTGTAGAGGATCTGATGGACAGCCTGCTTTGTGCCTTTTCAAAATCTCTGTTCAGGGAAACGCAGCTTTCACTGGGCAGCCTTTGTATGTTTTGCTTTTTTTAGATCAGTCTGTCACTTTGAACAGGCAAAGTGTTTCACCCAAAAGGAGCAGCCCTGGCAATATGGCTTAATTCTACTGGTCCCCGTCCTCCCATTCCTCCTCCACTGTCTTCTACAGTAGGCTGAATACAAGCATCTTAAAAGCACACCATTTTTGTCATTATTGGAAGGAAGAGGGGACGAGCTGTGCCACTGGGTGGCATTTTGGCATCTCGAGAAGTTTTAGGATGGCGAGGTGCTGACGTCATACCTCTGATCAAAGCAAAGTCTTATCTGCTCCTGAAAATATGCAGCTGATTTAACTGATAATGCATGTAAACAATAAATAAATAAATAACCTGAGTAAGCTTCATGGGTCACTGTGGATAAGGACACCTTCGGTAATTCATCTTGTAAACGACTCTGAGATCTATGTCCTAGGAAATGAAGAAGCTCTGTGTCACTTATTAGTGTGTGTATCTGAAGATGAGACTTTCACCCCAGGGAAGCAAGCTCTTGCCAGGTAACCCCTTCTTATGAAGTTGCCCCACACCGGTCCGTCTGCCTCTGCTCTCCTGTCTCCGTTCACTTAAAGAGTTTGATATCCAGGCATCAGTTAAGGCAAAGCTTTTTGGTGTTTCAGTGTTCGATCGTGGTGTCATGCGCTCTGTCAGGGATTAAAGTGCTATGATAGTAGAGTATCTTCTGTCTACTCATACCGTAATGCAGAAAGTATGGAAATTCCTTGAGAAAAATGTCAGGAAACCATCCATGAACATATGCGGCTCATTCACATTAGAGCCATTAAACCTGCATTAAATATCCAGCACGACCTCTTACTTCTGCAGCCTGTCAGGTTGGTATCCATCTTTATTCTCAACTCACCTTTCACTCTAATGACTAGAACCAATGGAAATTTATCATTTTGATCTGAATTCTTGTGTTTCACTGATGATTATGAGAAGTTTGACCGAACTCAGCAGTATTTAGTAAAGTAGTTAAACCTCCTTCACCTTCACAGTGGCATCAGAACACGTGTATCAAATAGCCGTCAGTAAGTTTCCTGATTCACCTGCTGGATCTGTGACAAATAATGGGTTTGGATTCACAAACCGATCCGGGTTCAGTCCCAATGTCAACTCAGGGCCCCATGTTTCAAACCTGGGGGAGAGTAATGGTCACCGGGGGGCACTGGAGCATCTCATGCTCCAAGCCAGACGTTAGCATCCCCGTGTTAGCTCTCGGCAGGTCGCCCGAAAATTAATTGCTTAATTAATTTAATCAAGCTACAGAGAGATAAGATGGGGGTTATAACCCATCACTGTTGACAGTGCAGCAGAAGCTGTT
The DNA here is from genome assembly GCA_015164015.2 of Brevimyrus niger. NCBI lineage: Eukaryota > Metazoa > Chordata > Actinopteri > Osteoglossiformes > Mormyridae > Brevimyrus > Brevimyrus niger. Next base: position 13,361,996 of record JAABNY020000019.1, read on the forward strand.
GCCTGAGAAAGCACCTTGAAAATTGAAAAATCAATGTACCAAGACAGGAGGACCAAATAGCGAAGCCTCTTTAATTGGGGGGGCCGTCAGGGTGAGCGCTGCCTTTTCAGATCTCATTCCTTTCCACTCTGCTTGTCCCCCCAGTCGCTGCAGCGGAAGCCTTGGAGCAGAATCCAGTACTCCACTGCACACACTGTGTCTCTTGGTACCTAAATCATACCACACTCATTTATCCCAGGGCTTATGTTTCAGAGGAGCAAGGAAGTAGTGCATGACTTGGTCAGTGTACATGTGATAACATTCAGGGTAGCTTACTGTGAGGGTACTGTAATTGATTAACAGTGTGTTACAGATTTACTCAGCATATTACAGAAGTGAACTGTGCTACAGATCCAAATAATGTGTTACAGATGTAATCAGTGTTATAAATGTAATATGTGTGTTACAGATGCAATCAGAATGGTACAGACTTAATCAATGCATTATAGATTAACTAAGTTTCTTATAGATTTAATCAATGCATTACAGATGCTGTGTGTTACACCTTTAATCAGTGTGTTACACCTTTAATCAGTACATTACAGATGCAGTGTGTTACACCTTTGATCAGTTTGTTACAGATGCTGTGTGTTACACATTTAGTATTTAGTCAGCGCATTACAAATCCATTGAGTTACACCTTTAATCAGTGAATTACAGATGCAGTGTGACAGATGCAATAAGTGTGTCACTGATGTAAACAATGTGTTGCAGATGTAATCAGTGCAATACAGATGTAAACAGTGAGTTATAGAAATAATCAGTGTGTTACAGATGCAATCTGTATGTTACAGATATAGTCCTCATGTTACAAATATAGTCGTCATGTTACAGATTTCATCAGTATGTTACTGATGCAATCAACACTACATATGCAATATGTATGTTACAATGTAAGCAATGTGTTACAGATCTAATTACGGCATTACAGATGTAAACTGTTACAGATTTAATCAGCACATTACATATGTAAACTATGTTATAGATTTAATCAGTGAGTTACAGAAACACTGCATACAGCTGGACTTTTATACTGGTTTGATGTTTTGTCCTTGATGTCACTCACAGCTCAGATGAGCTGCATGCTCGGCACACAGTGTCCGTTGCTGTAATAGCATCCTATTGTTGTCTGGGTGGCATCATCCCACTGTCCCGCTCAGCGGCTGTGGCCTAGCCGGCCAGTTCTTGTGGCTGGCTGTGTTTTTGTCCCTTACACTAACTTTCCCCTCAATCCCTTAAACATGGTGCTTCTCACGGCAGATGGAGCAAAAGTTTATTCATGTATCAGCATGAATTATGAAACACTGTTAATGGCTACATTACAATTACCCAGGCCACTAATTCATAATTATACACATTTAACCTTTGGGTTCTTATTTGTGCCACTGTACTATAAATTTTAAGGGATTAATGGACTTACGGGAGGCACAGAAGCTCGGGGCTCAGCACATTTCCTGTCGTAGAGGTGTGAATCTCGCTTCACCTGTGTTTGCTTGTGTGGAGTTTGCGTGTTCTCCCTGTGTCATGTGGGCTACCTCCTACAGTCCAGTGCCAGGTAGTTAGCCTGGGGCTAACACCCTGCGCAAATAGGTAGTATAAAACGGAATATGTATTTACAAGTTTTCTCACCACAGTGTAGGTACAGACTTCAAGAGTGACCAAGGCCAACAAAACAAACAAAACAATCTATCACTCAGACTAACTTACCTACAGAAGAGCAATGAAACAAAAGACAATCACTCTCATTATCTCCTAACGAAATATACAAAGTACTTGAAACAAAGGAAATGGCAATCAGTCTTGCTATACACGATACACACTCAGAATGTCATCAGGGCTAGGCAGCAACACAGGAAAAATGGTCAGTACACAGGAAAGGCAAATACAGAGACAAGCGAACAAATTCAGAGGCATAGCAAAGAGTGATAAACCAGAAAACAGAATAGAGTCACGAGCAATCAGATGAGAATAAAACAGAAGCAGAGGAGCAAACGCCCGGAGCTGGAGGCTTTGGCGTCATCGGTCCTTTGTTGCATGGAACCTGGAGGTGACGACATCCGAACATCCGATAGGCAGGGAGGGGCGGGGGGAGAAAGCGAACCTTGGTCTTGGGTCGCGTCTTTGGCACATCACATAGGGTCTCACAGCAAACAGTACAGAAATTCGTATGTGTATCCCGTAACACAAGTCTTACAGCACATAACAGTTTGTGTATCTGTCTGTATATGTGCTGATTACATGCTCTCCCTCTGTCCTTGTATGTGTCTGTGCTGTTTACATGCTCCCCCTCTGTCTGTGTCTGTACTGTCACCCTACAGTCCCTGCCTTATTATGAACCTGTCCTGGCCACAGCCCTTTTGTATGGCCTGTATTATCTGAGGTGAGCTCAAGTACTGAATACATGCAAAATAGGTGATAGCATTAGCATCACATAATTTAGATTTGAGCTTTTTTTTACTATAGATGCCACATCGATTGTTTGTACTGGTGGCATGTTAAAGCAAGAGAGCATGAGGCTTCCGGCAGTGTGTGTGCATGTGCTGCTTAATGCTGTTATTACGTTTGACAGGGAGATGTCTGTTTACCTCAAGAAACAATCAATGTTATTGACTTGGTTTATTGTAGGGCGCCCGGGTCAAGAGCTGCCGCTCGACTTCGGAGGAAAAGCACGATCAAATATTCCAGTGCTGGAATCCCACGGCTCCATTAATTCCAGTGCTATCGGCCGGTCACATGTTCACGTCACACTGCGGTATAAACACTGTCCATTGCAGCCAATTTAAAGTCCCAACAACTCACGAGAGTGGAGCGCAGCCCTCATCGGGAATATTTTTTATTTGTGGGGAAGACAGGGCTGCAGAGGAAGAACCTTTACGTCTGAAAGGTTAATGAGAAGGCCAAGGTTGCCTTGTGCGAGACCGAATTCAGCCCTGCTGGTCCGATAGCGGAAAATTAGACAGCTATTTTTGTTTTTCTTCCCCATCTCCTTCCACGGTCATGGTGCGGTCTCCACTAATTAAACTGTTCTGCTCCACAGAGCTTCAGCCTTGTCCACAGGAGGCCGAATCTGTCTCGTTTCCATCATCTAACACATCCACTATAATTACTTTTGTTTACAGTGAAATTGGCCCAGTCCGATGCAAACGTGGCAAAGAGACAACGTCTGCTTGGATTTTGTGGACTCCTTTCCCAGAGATGAATTAGGATGAATAACAGCTCGGGGGAGTGCATGGCGAATCCCTCACGGTGGCAAGCACAGCCTCAGCACTTCCATCATGCTGCCACCCTCTGCCTGGCCTGCTGGCAGTCCGGCTTGGTCCTTCAGAAAGGACATGCAGGAGTCCCTTGTTCCGCAAGCTCTAAATCCCACCACAGGTTGCCGGTACAGGAGCTGGAAATCACTTTTCCATAGGTAAGTGTGAAACACAAAAGGTCCATCTTTAAAACAGTGATTAATGAATCCTGGTTATTCCTATACCCATGCCTACCAAAAACCTCAAAGGCCTCAAATAGCTATAATAGCGATTCTGCCACTGATGCCTGTCTTCAGAGCTTCCCAGATTTTTTTGTCCAGTATCTTTAAATGTGCTTTGTATTTTATAATTGACCACAAAACCCTAAAAGACCCCAATTCTCAGACACAGCCCCTTAACCATATTTACAGCAGTGATTCTCTCTTTTCGGGACAGGAACGTCTTGTGTTGTTTAGTACTTTGAGGGTTAGTTTTTGCTGCAGGCCCCCCTGTAATACCTGTTTCAAGTCATCTTCCATTTCCGAAGACCAGTTCCAATACTCAAGAACAGAACTACAGAGGATAGTAAAAATCCCCAGATGTTGTTCTTACTCCTCCCCAAACGAGATTAATCCCATGGTTCATTGTATCCTAAGTTTGTTCTTGGGAAGCAAGTTAGCAAGACAGGTCTTTCCAAGACCACAAGTACAATCTTTGCAATCTTGGTATTGAGAAACACCCAGTATTTTGGTTTACAAGTCAATCAACAGCCACCAATACACTTCTCTGAGGCGTTTTGTGTGGACAGTGCTGTTCATTACTGCTCTGTACTGAACATTGGAGTCGATCTCCAGCACCCGAGCAAATTCTGGTGCAATGTACAGTCCAGTTTTTTTGTTACCTTTAGTTGTGAGTAACAAGATTAGAGCTTTGTGATCAGTTCTTTGATAGAATTTTCTTCTCCACAATCATGATCTTCATTATTCCATAGCTCATACACACACAAAAGCCTCTTTCTGTACTATAGAATGTTTCCGTTCAGGTTCTGATAATCTGCGTGAAGCAAAAGGAACAATCCATTCAGAGCCGTTCAATGTGAACTGTGTCAGAACAGCTCCTAGTCAATAATCAGATGTATCTGTAGAGAGAACTGTAGGCAGTTAAGGGTCAAACAAACCCAGAGTTGTACAGTTCACAATTATGTCTTTGACTTTGACAAGACTTGTCTGCATTACAGTCGTCCATCGAAACATGTTGTTTTTGTGAAGCAGTGACTTTTAGGGGTTCAACAACAGGCATCATTTGGAATAAACTTGCTGTATCATGCACTGAACCGGACACAAACTTGTGGGATCAGCAGGTGTTAGAGCATTCAGAATAGCAGTAACATGTTTCATGAGGTAATAGTACTTCAGCAGCTAAAGTATAACCCAGAAAGCTTCACTTGGTTTGCCTGAAACATTATCTTGTGCTCATCATCTTTTGAAAAGTTACTGGAGCTGAGCAAAGCCCGAATGGGACCCTGCAGAACCTGTACAGACCTTCTGGAGTAATGAAAGTAACTTAAATCTAGTGGTCTGCATTTTTAAAATCAAGGGCAGAACATTTTACAGACCCAGTCAATGGAGATAGAATATCTTCTGTAAGTGGAAGATTGTTGACTACAATGATGGCCTTGCTCATCCCTCAAACTTATGCACATACATATACCTCCAGTCTTATTTTGGACAACTACTAGGTGAAGCCTACTCAGAAGAATCAATCTTCTGATCCCATTTTGTTCCAGGCATTAGAGTTCAGCAGAAACTGTGTCTCGGACTGAGATGAGTAAGTGTCTCAGCTTTCGCTGGATAGTTGCAACATCTAGATGTACTTTATCCAAACTCCGAAGGACTGGACCTAGGCTGAAGTGTAGTACTGGTAAGTGGATTTTCTGGAACAAATTAACCTCTGGAAATCTGAAGATGGAGTCCAATCACCAATTGCATTCCGGAAGATTGAGCTTCTAGCTCTCACAATGAAGAATTCAGTACATGCTGTTCTGTTTGGCATGCGACTTCAGCAGTAGGACATCCTGTGCAACATGGCTGACAGTCACGGCGATAGTGATGGGTAGTACCTGTTGACTTCAGCGTTTTGTTTTGGTCTGTCTTCGCGTTGTACAACACGCTTTCTAATGTACTACATCTGCACAGCATTTACATGCTTCATGTCCCCTGTGGTCTTTATTTTTTTATTCACATTCAGTTTGTTTAGCCAGTACAAGCCTCTGTTAAATCTTGTTTAAATGTTAAATCTAGTCTAAGCGTCAGTTGTTTGCATATGTGAGGTACACAGGTTTTTTTCAAAAATTTGGTCATGTTTCATTTTACTTTGTAAACTTCTGAAACCGAAAGTAGCGAGTTGACAGAACGCTGCGACCTATTGGTCTGTAGGCTGTCCAACTTGTCTGAACCGTTACCTCACTACACCGACATTCACTCTTGGGTTGAAAAATGTTTTCAGATTTCTCATACTGCCTTCGTAAGTATCTGCATTTAGTCACAAATTATTGTAAATATGCTGTCCTTCTGTTACCAAGCAATAAATGAATAGAGCTATTTTCAGCACGTTGGAAGGCTCTTCCTCACCAGTGGTTAGTGTGAAGCTGTTGAGAAGGTTTTTTTCTACGCAGTAAGAGTAAGTTTGAGAAACAGAAGGGGGATGCTAAGGAAAACACACCATCCTTGTCGCCAATTTATTATGTATCAGTGGAAGTACATTTAATAAAAGACACTTGTAGAGGTACTGGACATTATCACACCATAGCTGCAATGTCTTGGTCTACTGCTCCACGGCGTTTCTATAAAATCTCATAGTCCCTGGCAAGTAGAGCAGAGCATTCTTTATTTATAATAATTAATAAGAAATATCAAATGCATGGTCCACTGTGTTTAACATGTATGTGAAATTATCACATAATTCACATGCATATCAAGTGGTAGAGTTTTGCAAGTAAGTTGGCATTTATGTATTTAAGCTGTACATGTATGTTGAGTAGGCTGTTGGAACACTGATTACACATCATTAAGGATCCCAGTTGCTTGTGGAAAAAGTTCTTCCTTGGCCTTTCTGAGCTGCCTATAGGGAGTGCCAGCATTTCCCTGACCTCAGCACAGAAAAGAGGGCATTGGAATGGCTGAGATTCTTAATGATCTTCATGGTCTTGGACCTGCATCATTTGATGTAGCTGATCTGGAGGTTTGAGAGTGTGTGTCTGATTGATCCTTCAGCTTAATGCACGAAACTATGCACTATTCATGTTGCAACATAACCATATTACCATATTCCTGTGAGACAGCAAACCCAGTAGTATTATTCCAGATGAAATAAGGTTATCGTAGCCACAGAGGAACATGGCTGCCAGGTTATCTGGAGAATTCTGAAAGATCAGGTGTTTCTGTCATCATTTGCAGTTTGTTACCTGGAGTAAAAGACAGTTGCTTGGTTTACACCTACAGGACAGTTTACTTGCTTAGTCAAGGTGAACAGGGTTTACTAAAACATGTGGTAAGAAAAAATTAAACCACCCTGAATGAAAGTTTAAACACGCAAACTTCAGTGTTTTTAAAGATGCCCAAACTCACTTGTGACATTTACCAAAAAGACCTCAGCACCTAGGTGGGAAGGATGTGGGGCTTTAGGAGACAACAAGGGGTCGATGAAGGAGCTCTGTACTGAATGCCTGCACACCTCCTAATTACGGCTCTTTTCGCGTCACAGACATCACCTCGTCTCCGGAGATGGACGGCTATGCAGACACAGACAGCTGGCCTCCTTTGCCACAATATGATTCTCAAAAGAAGAAAAGGCCCAGACAATGGAAGAGTCCCGAGCTTTCATCAGTGTGGTGCTGCACTTCCTCGTCATTTCATTGTTCGGCGGGGTGGGGGGACGCAGATCACTCCAATCCATTTCTCCTGATGCTGTCCCAGACTGAAGAGGAAGCCGGATGTACGTATGTGTGTGTGTGTGTGTGTGTAATCATATATATATAATGTACTGTGTGTGCATATATGCATATATGTAAATATATAGACATATGTATACTAAAAACAAAACACACACAAAAACAAAAAATGTGTGTGTATGTATATATGTATATACACACAGTT
>JAABNY020000019.1:13369872-13382811 GCA_015164015.2 Brevimyrus niger
CGTTTGTGGGTGGTTGCCTTATGGAGGGGACAGGGCCGGGAAAGGGGCCGGGGGGGGGGCGTTCCGTTGGGGGGGGGTCTGGGTTGCCGGCCCGGTGTGATTGGGGTGGGAGGGGGGGGGGGGGGGGGGGGTCGCTAGGGAGGACGCTCGCCTGAGCCATCGCATGGGTTAGAGGCTGGAAGTAACTTTTTCTTGTACTTGTTCTTTGTGAATGAGGTTAAAGTTCTGTTACCGGTGTTCTGTTAGCCAACTTACTCTGAGATTCTAGCATTGAATGGCTTGTGCTGTATTGGCCTGCATTCAAAATTAAATGAATGACACCGCTGGCGGGCAGTATTGGGCATGAGTATTATATCCCCCAGAATTGCACAGTTTCCTTTGCGTACTGGGTCTTTGGCAAGAGCTAAGCTTCCCCTAGGCAGAGTAATCATACTGCCAGTCTAACATTATATTTTCAGCCTTCTATAATAATAGCAATGGTGAAAAATAATGTGAAGAGGGAGTATGTGTGGATGCAGGTGAGAGTGCTAGAGCACTATAATGATTCTTTAAGGGTGTGACAGTCACACCTAGTAAATCACATCCACCTGAGGACAGGGATGGAATGCCATGCCATTACAAAGAAACATGATGGATGGTGCCAAAGCTGCAGTATTTAATCGAAATTTAAAGAAAATTAAATTACGTTATGATTTTTTAGGTCACCACAAATTTTGTTACGGAGTTAATCTTAAGGGGATTTTAAAATATTCAGATTTTTAATCAAATTTTGATTAATAACTTGTTTACTGACTGTTTATCAACACATTGTTTATGAGCAGAAACTATAGATACATATATTTCACAGAATTACTTATTTGTCCCAAAATCTGGCTCAGGCATGAGTTTCTGCGGGGAGGGGGGTTCACTATTTTTACATTCCCACAGGATGCCTTCATATTTCTGGTGATTACATATAGGAGAGTAAACCTAAATGTCAACAGAAAATGGCTGAATCACAGGGTGACAGCATGGGCAGGGCAGGGCAGCCCTGGTGGAGATTAGCTTGGCCTCCGTGCCTTTTGATGGTGTAACTGTATCAGCGTAATGCTCTGCACCCTTTTCTCCTCAGGAGATCACAGGGCTAATTTACACATCACACACGGGCCTCTCTGTCATCTCAGAAAAAAATGCATGCTGGGACTTTCTGTTAAAAGAAAAAGAGGAAACACCGAAGTGCTTTTTCGAGAAGACAGTCGGAATAGCAAGCCAAGGACAGTTACCGTTATAAGGTCTACAGCCAGCAGGCAATGTTCTGCATAGGAGTAAAAGGTGTGGCTGCTCTTGGTGAAAGGGCTTTGGCTGAGGGGGGTTACGGCAAGCTAGGATGTAGCCCAGAATCTAAACATGCACCAGCCCATGAGACATTGTGCAGAGAACATCCCTCACATACGATTCACACGAGAAAGACCAGCTTGTTTATGAATGACGCTTGCAGCTGTTTCCTTTTAAGCAAATGCCGTTGAGAAGGAAATGCAATGACATCAGTGCTAAAGCAAGTCAAATTAACACCCCAAAAGAGTAATTTCTTAAAGGGCAACGGTCTTCGCGAACGCAGGCTGCCCCTTCTAATTCCACGGCAGATGACTGAAGGCTTTGGAACGTGGAACAAAAATATTTGGCCAAGTATGGTGTGTTAATTACTGGCATCTTTACTATGTTTGGATAAATAGTTCCCTGCAGATTCATGCAACATAAATATTTGATGAATCATTCATTGGAATTAAAATGTTGGGATGAAAGTCTAAGTGCAACCCTACAGAATATATGTCATCCTAACAAGGCAACTGTCGCTGCAATCAAAGTCAGCAAGGCCGACTTTTTCAAATGCCTATTCTCCAATTAGTGTGTGTGTGTGTGTGTGTGTGTGTGTGTGTGTGTGTGTGTGTGTGTGCGTGCGTGCGTGCGTGTGTAGGCGTGCTTCTCCATTCATTGCTCTTAACCAACTGTTTGGTGGGGTCTGGTTTGCCTGATTTAGCTTGTCAAGCTGTACGCTGTTCCTGGCCAGTCTCTGAATGACAGGTAGATTGTAAAAAAGGAAACTCCAGTAATCCTTAGAACTGTCCTTCCAGTCTAAGGGAGTATTTGCACAGGAAATAACTGCATTGTCATGGACTGGCATCCTGTGTGGTCCCTCCCCCACCTCATGGCCTTGCTTCTTTGGATAACCTGTAGGTTCTCCCTAATCAGGAGCTGGAGAACCTGCTGCATGATGGATGGATGAAAAACCTATTCATCAGTGCTTTGTGGTTGCAGCTGGAAAGGCTGGTGTTAAGTAGAACAACAAGCAACTGAAAGTTTTATTACTGATGTATTAATAATGAACAGGGAAACATCCAGACATTCTCAAGTGGGGAGGCTTTGGAAGATGGCAAAAGGTCTAAATGTGTTGTTATGTAGATGAATCCTTTGAGTAGCTCTGGCAGCCAAACGGCCCCAAACTCTCCCCTGCCACACCCCAGGTGGGCAACACTGAACGTCTCTTCTGTTTCTGTCCCTGCTGTTCGACCCCATACAGACAGCAGGGGGAGCAAAGATCAATACGAGCCCTGCCATCGTCACCAAGACTTATGTCCCTTTCAGCTGTGGGGCCATTAAGTCAAAAGCCTGCGCTCTTCCCACCCAGTATTTTAAAAATAGTCTGCAATCATTAGTACTTGATTTACTGTTATTTAATGCCCCCCCCCATTTAATTAGTTAACAGTACTGAAGTAGGTAGCTGGGCAGAGTGAATGTCTCTCTCTGAGGGGAGCATTAGTCTGTGGTCAGCTTTGTGAAATTAAGACCCAGTTAGCTGTCTTCATACATTGCCTGTTCGGTATTAAGAGCAACTGCACATTTAGCTTGATTTCTCACCAAGTGTTTTATGCCCCCTCCTGGTTAGCTTCTGCTGTAGGTCAACAAATTTATAGCACAGCTTGGAATGATGGTAGCTGGTCCATTTGTGATCCCTGGCCTTTTTGTGTTACAATCCATCTCTCCCAGCATGAAAGTCATTAGCGAGTGCAATTTAGCTCCTTTAAATGTGAGGGTTAGGATAATAATTTGTTATAGGACCAGTAGACAGAGTGACTGCGGGGACATTTCAATAGTGTCCACTACTGTCTGTGGAAGCACAGCACATGGGAAGTTCACATATCACCCAAGTGGAGCATTTGAAGCAATATGTCACAGCTAGCTTACGGCAAAGAGGTGGAGATAGGCAAAGCTCTATTAAACAAGACTGATAATTACAGAAAGCACAACAATTTACATTTCAGGGGTATAAAACGGGATATTTAGTGAAATAATTCAGTATAGCTTAAAAGTTCAATCACAGCACTTGACCTATGATTTAAATAGGTTCTGAACGTTAAGCTGCATATGTTGGGCCAAATACTTATTTTAGGTCAAGACTTTGTGTAAACAGGCAATAAATATGCAATAATGCAGTTTCATCAGGCATGTGAGCATCAATTTGATCACCAAAGAAAAATAACTGACAAAACCATTTCCAGGGAGTAACTTGAAAAACCTTCTGAGTATTTTTTAGCAGGGTGGTAATTAAGAGTAGTTGATCCATAATTTTGTGCAAAAAAAAGGAGGTGAGGAAGAGGCCGGGGCAGTTTACGGATACAAAATTGTGTTGGGTTGCACATCAAAGAACCACAGCAATCTGTTCCTCATGAAAAACAAGACTCCCACACAGACGTAATCAAGGAATCCGGCTTCTGCCTGCCAGGGTCTAATTGAGTCTCTTTCACACTTAAAGTCATTTTTACTACATTTTTGTCAGAGATACATTTTATTCATGGGTGGGTTGTAAGCCTGCAACTATAGATTAAGCCTGATGTCTGTACACATGTTGTTGTTTCCTTAGTCAGTTTGTGGACATTGGGGGAGTTTATAAAAAAAAAAATCCAAAGTAAAAAGGCTCCACATCATTATGGCTAATTAGCGTCTGTTTGGCGGGGGGCAGCTTGAATACTGAAGTGCTTCTCTTTTCCGCTTTGTTCTATTTGTTTTGGCCAGGAGTCAGTCAGCTCAGGCAGCAGCCCGTCCAAAGCTATTGGACAGAGGAGCTACTAAGCAGCGGGGCAACCGGAGGGGTGGGAGCAGAAATGTGGCAGGTGCCGTCCTCCTAGCATTTCCACCATGCATCTGGCTGGCTGCCAACTGCCAGGAGTGATCCACAAGCTGCGGAGACACCGCGCCGGCGAGGGCACGGAGACGCCGCGCATAGCACAGCCCACGGCCTCGTTATCGTGCGGCGCTTCGCCTTAAAAGCTGCCCGGCTGTCTTGAAGTGCCTCATGAAAAGTCCCGGCTGACAGAATGTTTCATGAGCTGCCTTTAATATTTCATCTGCTGTGTCTCCTGTCATGCATTTCCTGTTTCCATCTCATACATTAGAGATCGCAGATTGTCCAATTAAAGGAACTTATAGCCATACGAAGGGCCAGCCAGTGCCAGTTTCCCTTTGTGCTGCCTCAGGTCGGTCAAGCTTTGGTCTACTCTCGAATCCTCTGATCCCAGACCTGTCTGGCAGTGTCCCTGACATTCATCAATTTCTGTGTATAGATGGCAAACAAGTTCATGACCTGAAGACTTCAAATCCACCTTGAACATAATATCATTTACATTATTTACAACACTGTCAAAACTGTAATGTAAATGAGGGGTGAAAACAGCAAGCTCTTTAAGTTACTTTGGATGTATGCTAAGCAAATTAATATTTAAACAGAAAATTGCAGGGTTTGGATGCTGCAGGGGAGGAAGAAGCCCCAGTCCTCGATAATGTGGAGATCATAATCTCACACTGTCCAAACGTGTCTGAGGATTTAATAGTCTCTCCACAACACTGAGTAACGCTGCCAGTTTTTTTTTTTTTTTTTAAATGTAAGATTTTCCACAAGTTAGTTTCACAATGACATCTGCCGAGCTCGTTTGAAAGTCTGGCTGCCTCTGTTCGGCATTGATCCTGTTTATGACTCATCATAATGCTCGGACTCAGGAAATTACAAATAGTTAGCATTGTCTTGCTTGTTTATTTTGTATATTTATGAGGTATTCCAATTTGCACAGACATCTGGTGTTGAAAATCTTCTCCGAATTAAGTTATCCTGATATGAAGAAGGCTTCAGAGTGAAAGCCAATCACAGCACCCTGACTTTGATTTCCATTTTCAGGAAATCAAAATTGTCATATTTTGTATAAGCTGTTAAATCAGCATCTTTCTCAGGGCCTGCATCCCAAAGAAAATTAATCAATCAAAATTTGTCTAACTCTTCTTTCTATTATTTCAAAATGAACCGTGTGATGTCATGGGGCCCTGACCCCCCAGTGTGTCCGCCAAGTGTGTAGCCATGCATTATGGGTAAGGATAAGCAGCACACATGTTGTCAATCGCATAACTGTACTGTGAATGTCATTGATTCAAAATCACACCTGTCAGAAATGGTGGGTGTCAATAATGACATCGTTCACACTTGTATGGACCGCAGTGCGGGGCCACCGAGGGAGGGGGCATAAAGTCATGTCCATTTTTTGGTCTGCTTTTCAAAAACTTTCAAAAACCCTTCTGCTGCATGCTTTTGGAAGCGTGCTTTTGCCTCATGACACACATTTTGTCTCGTACTGTGCTTTGAGATCTGGCTAATGCTGCAGATGACATAACATTTAATATATGATCTAAAAACACGTTCATCTTGCATATCAAACCTCAACAGCCAATGAGTAACCAAAATCATTTTCCTTGCTTAAAAATGACATTTTTATTATTTTATAAGGATATTAATTCAGGCTTTTATTAATGGAGGTTTATTGATTTGCATCAAATTGTTATTAATGATTTTTCATCACCACATTCCAAGCTCATGGCCAATAGGTCGATTGGTCCACCTTGGCAGATCTCCTTTGGGAGGGGGGCAAGCCCTCTCATTTTCCCCCCCTAGCTACATGCCTGGTCAAAAGCAAACAGATTTGGTGTGGTGTGTGTGGGAGGGGGGGGTGTTCAAACTTGCAAGTTCAATAGGTAGCTACATGCCCGCTGTATTCTTAATGATGCTCCAAAAGAATGTGCCCCCCCCCCCCCCCAATATTACCAAGGAGTGCAGTCACGTTTGTAGAATTGCAGTCATTGTGTGTGTGGCATATATGTAGGCCTTATGTACTGCATAAAGGGCAAGTGAGTTAGGTTCTATGGTTAAGATGAAGCCTGACTCTGAAGTGCAGTTTAGATGCAATTAAAGAAGATTATGCCAGCATTTGGTTCAAGTAGTCAGGTTAAGCTGAAGATGCAGCTGAAGCTCAGCACTGAAGCCTGTTCAGTCAGAGATGAGCATTTGCTTGAGTCCGAATGCAGTTGCTTGTTGCTTTATTGCAAAGCTATTCCTAACAGCTAATGTGATTAATACATTGTGACTTCTGCTTGATCGCCTCATATGAGAATCTATGGCACGTCATAAGTCTTGTACCATAAACAGGCAGTGCTTTCACAAATGTTGCGATATAAATTCTTCTACTGGTGTCAGTCAATGCTTGCAAATAAAAAAGGATGAATTTTAGTTCATGTAGAAAGATCCAGAATTAAAGAAGAAACATTGCAAAACAAATGGCTCTATGAAACAAATCAGACAATGAGCAGCATTCAGTACTAAATAATATAAAAATATACATTTGTCCTAATACAATGTTTTTCTTTTTGCAAAATAACAGTATTGTCAAAATTATTAAATGATTGATTTCTAAAGGCATTAGATTGTAATAATACTGTATTAATTTTACATGAATTATGGCCTTACTCTGTTATAAACATGAGGTAATGTGTGTAAAATCAATTTTACACCCATAACACTGAACTATGGTGAAAAGCCATCACATTTAACTGGCACAAACATATGTTAAACAAACTGGGTGATGGGCACAAAAGACACTAATAATTAGAGTTTCAAACATCAGGAAGAGGCTCAAGTTTGTCAGTAACCAAACGCAGGAAGATGTCACCTCCCAGTTATAAGGCAAACAGAACCCAAGAGGCTCGGTTTCAGAACCACATATCTGAACTGTGTCGTACCAAAATGAACCATTAGAGGGCACTTAGTAAGGACAAGATGTACGTTTGGAAGGATTGTATCAAGAATACCTTACCGGGATGAGACATTGACAAATTAACCCTTGTCGAGATCCAGCCGCCTTCTAACATGGTTACAATCATAAATAGCATAATGAATTCCACCAAGTAGCAGATTTTTTGCTAAAAGGGAGGTATCCATAGATCAGGCATTCAAAAAGATAATAATGACAGACACTTCAAAATCTATAAAGAAACTAAAAGAAAAATGGTGCAGCTGACTATCACCAACTTAATGATGGAAGGATCCAGAACGATTGGACACTAAGATCACGATTCAGTATGTAGCTCGGTTTTGGAGTCATGTTTTGTACATTTTCGGTGGAGGTAGAAGAATCAAAACAAATTGGTTATTTTTTCTTTATTAAACAGTTTTACTGAACAAAGTATGACTGTCAAATAGTCTCTGTAAATACTGCTGCAACCTACTCAGAAAAAAACTAGAATTTACTTAAAAGTAAATCAAAGTAAATATTCTTTCAAGTAAATAATAAAATAAATATCCATTAAGGTGCACATTTAGAAAATTAACTGTACCTGATCTGTGCTGTATTCACATCAGCAGCTTTCAGCTCCATATTATAACTGTGCAACACAAATATTGTCTCAAATGATACAAAGCATAACAGAATATATATCCATTACGGTACAGCATAAAAATACCTGTGTTCTACTTGTATTCACATTGACAACATCCAGCTTCACATTAGAAAGTATGCGCGCATATGTAGTAAGGCGGCTTCCTCTGCCCCTTTCTGAATGTGGCTCGGGGGAAACACACGGACACCCAAAGCTTCTGCATTTGCTACATTCGTTTGGTACATATGCATACTGAACTGAAAGACCCGGGGTGCATATGTACCAAACGAATGCGGCAAATGTAGAGCGTCACACACCAACTGGACACAGATGAATGGATCAAGATCCATCCACTCGAGATCTACAACCTTACCAAGTTCCTGAATCTTGGCTCAGGGCTCTTGTCGCTGCCAGTGGGGAGCCCTCTAAGTGCCAGCACCTATAAACAAACAAAACAAGCTGTAATTCGGAAACGTGTGCAAGTAATAGTTGCAAAACATCTTATCAGTAGCATTATTTATCTGTTTCTTCGGTCATTTTCATCAAGGGTGCCTATATTTATATGTCCGGCTGTACATTTTCAAATGATTTTTTTCTTGCCATGTGCATTTTGGTTAACATTTATTCACTCATCAGCACAATAAGGACATTTGAGTGATATTGCGGGGACTGTGAATACAGGTGGCCTGTGAAGCACACTAATGATTAGATCTATGCTGTATAACCAAACGGCGTCCAGAGCACAAGCACTGTAGTCAGCAAAACCCTGAAGTTTCACCCAAGCAGGGCATCATCCATGCAGGCTGGTGGCAGTGATGCTCAAACGTTTGATGGACAGCCATTGGTTTGCAGGTCATGGTGATTTCAGATGCTCGTTAACCTGTCCTGTTCTGTCTGCTCCTCATTGTCATTCGAGTCACCCCGTCTCCCTGGGCAGTGCCATCTGTAGAGACCATTATTAGCCTTTTATATGATAATCAAGCATTCTGCCAAGTGCCCGAAACTGTTCCTCTTTCCACCATCAGACTAACTCTTCCCTCAGAGGGTTGCTTCGGCATATATAAAAATATTTAACGCAGTTGACTTTTTTCATCATTATTATAGCTTTCGGTGAAAACGCTGCGAGCCAAAACTTTATTTCTTTTCACCAAATTAGAAAAACGCCAGAAGAGTGTCCAGGGAGTGTCTGTTGTCAGCTTGAGAATGCTGCTTTGGAGTTGATTGTTCCCACTGTAGAAGCAGCCAGTCAGTGAGGTGTGAAGACGCGCCCATGCTGAGGGGCTCCACTGCAGTCAGGCTTCATCAAAGTTGCTGCCTCTCCGCCCTTCAGTTCCACTGCCACATTCTGAAAAACAAAACTCAGTGTCCCCCCTCGCTTTACCTCCCTGGGCTGAGCTCTTCAGAGATGTTGCTGCCAAGAACGATAAACTCTCTGTGATTTCCTCCTGGTGGTTCCTCACTCGTTACTTGCTCTCCCCGTCCCTCATTCCCGCTCTTTAAGCAGCTGCTTTGGCTTCTCTTCACTGCCCAATAACTGGAGCAGAGCCAGAATCTGGCTCCCGTGAGGAGTGTGTCTTTAAAAGTCTGGTTGATTCAGGCCAAACAATATTTATGTGTTGGATTTTCTCTTTTTGTACCTGGGCAATTCCGTTCTGTGATCCCGCCCAGTTATTTCCAGCCCCCACTATTAAATCCACCTGTGTCTCCTGCCTAAAGCCCACACTGGCATGACTGTAGCTTCCCCACAGAAGACTTTTTTTTCTTATTTATATAACTTGCAGCAAACTTGTGTTATTTATATTTGTGAGTATCGGTCCAGGATGCATCTGGCAGATCCTGTGCAATTATAAATGGAATTGAATCCCCAGATCTGTAAACTAATATGCTGAATGTTCCCCATTGGACAGCTCTGCTTCAAGGCATTCTGATTCACTGGAGAGGGAAGGGAAGATGCTGAAGGGTAAATATGAAAAACATGAAGGAAGAAGGTAACCTTGGGCTGACCCTGCGCCTTCTCCAGGGTGAGATGTTCTCTGCATTTGAAGCAGGAAGTAGACATTCAGTGATTTGGGTCTCATTACCACATCATTGGCGGACTCTTTGTGGAGAAAAAACACTGCCTGTCTTTGTGGTTTCCACTGTATTCTATCCTGGGAAAAATAGGACAGATTAAATTTTAAAAATCATGGAGCCGACATGGTATGTCGGGCAGTACAGTAGTCTTACATCTTAGCACTGATTTGGGTCTCGCATATACCCCAGTTTCTCTTAAATGTTAGTTAATTGTATATCTCGTCTTTTGTATATTTTAGTTTTCCTATTCCCTCTCAATCACTGCCTTACCATCTGAGTTCTGATTTTATCTTTATGTGGGAGAATCTAGCAGTTAATATGATAATCTTTACCAATGATATTATTTGGAACAGCAATAAACAATGAGTTGGGTGTGTTCTAAAAATGTAAACAATGTGTAACTGGACATAAACCTGTACTGCCTCTGTGTACTGGAGACAGCTGGGTTAATTATGGAAAGCTCTTATAAATGCACCAGGCCCAACTCTTTTGGATAATCCCAGCAGAGACCACTTTCGAGATGCACTGATGAGCATCATTGGGAGAAGTTGACGACATCACAGAATTTTCCGGAACTGTAAATGTGCCTAGCAAGAGTCCCTTGTGCATTGAGCTGACTTTCTGACTTCAGAATTCAAGCTACGAATGCAGAACACGCATAGTTCAGACCCTCCCGAAAATGTTCGCAATTTACGCAGGTTAACAATGAAAAGCTGATATAGCAGTGATGTTTAAGTGAGAAATTGGGAGGAAACAGCAGTGATCCGCATCGTTATGGCCTTTGAAGGAGTCTCCCAGTGTGTTTTTTTTCCAGTTATTTTTCCAGTTTTTCCAGGTTGAGAGGTCTTTCCAAGACCCCAAGAGAGACCTCAAAAAAACTGACAGTGTTATGGCAACTGCAAGGTATGATTCACTTCAGGAGGAAACCAGCTGTACACAGGGCTGGATGCTAGGTGGCATGATTAACATATCATATTGGGTAAGTGCTGCTTCTGAGTAAATGTGATGCAGGATAACAGGTTACAGTATCACTGTATGGTCTGTTTCACCTTCTGATGGCATTCCAGCAGAGTGTTAGTGTCCCCCCATTATAAATCCATAAGCATCCATATGGAGCTGGTCCCTCCTTTGCAGCTATAACAGCCGCCTCTCTTCTGGGAAGGCTTTCCACAACATTTTGGAGTGAATCTGTGGGGGGATTTTTGCTCATTCATCCAGAAGAGCATTTGTGAGGTCAGGCACTGATGTTGGACGTGAAGATCTGGCTACCAATCTCTGCTCTAGTTCATCCTAAAGGTATTCGATGGGGTTGAGGTCAGGGCTCTGTGCGGGCCAGTCAAGTTCATCAACACCAGACTCACCCAACCATGTCTTTATGGACTTTGCTTTGTACACTGGGAAAAGGGCCTTCGTCAATCTGTTCCCATTAAGCTGGAAGAAGAATTGTACCAACCTTCTTAGTAGGGATATTTCCATATAATGTATTTTTGCTGTAATTTTTGTATCGAGGAATCCATAAGGGAAAACCACTTTTAAATGAGTAAAATGCAAGACTCGGGTCTCCCAACATAAGAAATCAGTCAGGGACAGTTTCAGCTACTGCCCCGTCTTCCTGCCCACCTTCAGTGGGCCCCCTGCTTCTTTAACATCTAACAAAAGGCCTTGAGAAAAGGATGAGAGTATTTAACCAACCTGACACTCTTCTTATAGTCTCTGATACTCATGAATTCATTTAAGTGTGACGGCAATGTGTCAGGGTCGGCCCCTGTGTCTCACTCTGTGTCCCTTCCCCGTTTGGCCAGCAGGTGTTGCTGGTCATCCCGTCCTTCATGTGTGTCTTTGGTTTTCCCCAGTTCTCAGTTGGCGTCATGACTCAACATCTTGAGTGTCCAGTTGTGAACCTTTCTGTCCTGTGTTTGAATCCCACCTCCCCTGTTGTTGTGTTTCACTCCCTGGTGTTTTATTTGAGTTTCTCTGGTTTTTATGTCTGATTTTGTATTTGGTTTTTGTTTTGTTCCTTGTGCCCCTGCTTGTGTCTTTACCTGTCTGTAATTCCCCAGTGTTCTGATTTCTGGTTTAGTTCTTAGTTTCCCTGCTTTTAGTTCCTTTGAGTTTATTAGTTTCAACTGTGCCCCGTTTTCCTAGTCTTTGTCAATTAGCCTCACCCGTCCTGTGTTAGTCTCGTTACCCCTTAGTATTTTAGTTCCTGCTTCTGTCCAGCTCCCGAGTGGTTTGTTGTTTGTATTTGGCCTTGCTCGTGTCAGTTTATGCTTGTATTTGGTTATTGTTATGTTAGATATTCTCTGTGTTAGTTCTGTATCCAGTTTCTGATATTTAATCTTAGTTTACCCTCTTACTTTTGACTCCCCGAGGTCCTTTGTTTTGTTAGTCCCATCTTGTGTTCTTTTTAGTTCATATAATAAACCCCGTTTTGTGTTCCTGAAGCCGCAAGAGGGTCGTCCACCTTTCTGTCCCGCACCTGAGCTGCCCGCATCCTTGACACAATGTGACTTATGAAACTGGGATAGACTGCAATGTAGGTCTCAAAGATTAGCCACTGACCACAGCTTGTGTCACATGCTACCATATAAATTAAGAAATTCTTGGAAGTCCTCAGTATAAAATTGCAGCAGGCTAATTTAATTAAATGTGAGGAGTTTATGACTCGTATACCTGGAAGAGCATAAATGAAGGTGAAAGGTGAGGCTTATTCTAATTGATTGAATATTATCTTTTTAATTAGCGTAGACATGAATATTATTGGCCCATCAGATTCTATACTGTCTGAGGAAGATAACCTCGTAACTGTGTTGTTTTGACTCTTATTAATGACACCATCTATTTTTCATAATTAAAATATTAATGCATATGTAAATTGTGGCCTGAGAAAAAGAGGTTGACCATGAAATCAGTTTGACGGTGCTGTGATGTAATTAAAAAGAACAGCAGTCTTTTGTCCGAGTCCGTAGCCATATGTTAATTCTAGCTGAAGTTCTTAAACTTGTTCGGGAAACTAACCTAGCAACAAAGTTTTTTTGTGCAATTAAAACCAGCACTTGAGCAGTGGTGTCAGAAGTATTCACATTCATTACTTGGGTAAAAGTACTGATACTAGGGTTTAAAAAGACTTCTTTAGAA
>JAABNY020000019.1:13395257-13405515 GCA_015164015.2 Brevimyrus niger
GTCACTCAAATACCTGCTGGCAAATGAGGCGAAGCCCCGCCCACACGAGAGATCTGTGCCAGAACTGCAAACGAATCCACAGACAGTGAAAACGTAAAATGAGGCGGATTGACTGAAAAGCCAGCAGGGAAAGTGAAAAACTAGCAGTGAAAACGTAAAACGGGGCGGAGTGACTGAAAAGCCAGCAGTGAAACTGAAAAAGTCACAGGCGAGAATGAATATTGAATGAATTTCTTTTGACATTGGGAATGTTTTGTTTGAAAATTTTGGCACAAATCTGATTCCATAAGAATAAAGCAGAGAGTTTAGCTAGTCAAAGATGGCTACTTTCATTTCTAATATCAGAAGCTCATATGGCTGCCCTATTAAACTCAGCTCTGTCTCTGTTCATTTCACTCTGTCCTCCGTTGTTGTACCTGTGCAGCAGAGACCAGATCTGCGGATGAACCAATGACACCAGCCAAATTAGAGTTACATGGTTAAAATGGACAGGTTAGCGCTGAATATGGCTAACTGGCTTGTTTAGCTCAGATCGTTAACCATGCAGAAACTGAAATGCAATGAGCCAATGCACTGATGGGACAGTAAATATCTGCCCCTGTGTTTGTAAAATGCAAATTTACTGGGAATCTAAAAAGAAAATTGCTTACCTGACTGTGGTAGGGACTAGCTGAAGTATCTTTATTTTTGTAAATGTTGTTGATTGTAAACATACACCAGTGTCTCTAGGTATCAAATATACAGCAGTAATAAGTCTTGTATGAAACCTTTAGATGCTTGGAAACATATGCTGTATTGGATATTCTTGCCATCATTGGCTTACAGACTCATGTGTGGTGAGATTCTCACGTTTCACAACTGTATTGATCTTTTCTTTCTGGTCATGATTGCACGGGCCACAGTAACGGCAGATCAAAGGGGTGGATGAAATCCAGCCATAGTTATGAACTTATTAAGATCACAAAGACCTTTAAGCAACAAAGTTTTAAAAGCTTCCTTAAAAAATCTTATAGAACTTCCAAGCAGAAGTGATGTTTAGAAATGCAAAGTGGAGACAGTCCTTCTAAGCACTGTTTTCACGTAAAAAGAAAAAACTCACCCAGTAGTAAGATATTAATAGCAAGCTGTCTGGACTTCAGTGAATTGCCCGTTGTGCTTTATAAATGCCTTTAGAAAAAAAATGCTTATGTTAAAAACGCTCACAGAATGAATGCTTCAAGTATTATTCTAGTCAACAGACTAAGCAAAGCTAGAGAGTGAACTGAACGATATTACAGAGACGCGAGCCTCACACAATGAGCTGCACAGGGATCATGTCACAGTCGTCAGCAGTCTCCCTCGGTCCCAACATTCCACGCTTTTCCATGTTAAATCCAGTCGTAGATCTCACTTGTGCCTATTTATTGATCTCTCTTTTAATTCATCTCTCACTTGGCAGCATACCCAGATGAGAGAAACGCCAGTTAAACGCAAGGTAAACACGAAGGGAATAGCTGATGGCTTCCCCCGTTGCCTGTCATGAGACGGCTTTCGTTCTGTTGATGTGCTTTTGGTGGTACACTGAGGACGGTCGACTCAATAACAAATGTCAGTCAGCTGGCATAGAAGGATTGGACCAGTGCTGGAGTGCATCCAAAAGTACCAGTACCAGGTCCTCTGTGCTAGTGCCCGCACTGGGTTCCATAGGGGCTTGTGCCCACACACTCACTGTGTGTGGGCATGTCTGCGCATGTGTGTCTGTACTGTTTGTATATTTCTGTATATTTTTATGCAAGCTAATGGGATTGCCAGTCTGGGCAGAGACAATGTTGGAGATGTGGAACAAGGCATGCGACATGATTAATGAAGGGGTCCTGCGATCGATTTTTAATGTGATTAATTGGGCTCAGAGCCCTCCCTATCTGCAGTTTTGATGAAAATGAATAGGGAAAAAAGATATGGCAGTGAGATGTTTGCCAAAGTGACAGGATGGGGATGAAATACAAGCAGCCCGGGGGTGAAGTTACTGTCAATGTGTGAGTGTGTGTGCTGGCCCTAACTGTACCGCACCTCCAGAGAAATAATAAACCTGAATGGCACCGGGGACATTACTGTCAATGTGTGAGTGTGTGTGCCGGTCCCAACCGTACCGCTCCTCCAGAGGAATAATAAACTCGAACGGCACCGGGGACGTTACCGTCAATGTGTGAGTGTGTGTGCCGGTCCTAACTGTACCGCACCTCCAGAGGAGTAATGAACCCAAGCTGTGGCTGCTGTTAAATAAAACACATGTGCATCTCAGAACAGTCACTCTTGCTTCTCACAGCAAAGAATTGAGAAGAACTTGATCTCCTGCCGCATAGTCCATAATTAGTATAAAGTACATCTTTTACTGAATACATAAAGACTTTTATTCAGATAATATGTATTATAGCTCCAACATGTAAGAAATGGGCCCTAGTACCTAATCTCAAATCCAAAGCATGATGAAAGTCTTGATAATGAATACAATTAACAGTGATGAATACTCACATCCTCAATTGTTAGCACAGAGGGACAAGCAGCGACACCTTAACCTCTGAATCTATTCGTGGAGCACTGATGTTTCTGGTTTCATGATGTAAATATTTGCAAACGTGATTCACCCCAGACCCAAACACAGAGTGCTTGTGTGAATATCCTTATTGTTTCTTTAGTTAACAAAATCTAAAACTAACATAGCTAAACTAATCAAATAGCAATGTATTTTTTTTTAAAAGAGAGAAAACATAAAGAAAGATCAACACAACATTAAAATAAACTGTTATATAGTGCCACAGAAATGCCGACTGCAGCACCAAAAGGCTGTTTTGAGTAAACAGTGCTAATGGAATGTGTTTTATGTATGTAAAAAAACAAAGAAAAATTCCTCTGCTTCTCGCAACCTCACAGGTACACCGACTTATGTGCAGTACAGCACATCTCTTCATTTTTAACTATGCTTATCTGACCTTGGCTTGTGGACAGGAGACACAGGCTTTAAGGAAAAGTTATGCTGCTAAAACATTTTTTTACTTTAACGGGAATTTGCAGTTCTTGTTCTCTTGGTTACATACTATAGGATTTATCCATCCAATCTCTACCCCCACTTGTCCTACGCAGGGTTATGGGGGTTTGAACTCCATCCCCGGTATTGAGGTCGAAAGGCAGGCAACAACCCAAGATGGGGCACCAACACCATTCACGCAGTTCTGGACCATGCGGTCAAGCCAAAAAAAACCACAGGAACCTCAGAACAGCACGGAGACAATGTACAGAAAAAAACTTGCGCACACACAGAGGGCAAACTCAAACCCTAGTCCCAGTGGTGTGAGACAACAGTGCTAACCTCTGTACCAAATTTTAGGTTTCATATAATATAAAGAAAGGTATAGAAAATTTATTTTGCAAATACGCTGAAAAAAACACATCGGTCCAATGTGACAGAATAAAGTAAATAGCTTCTCTTTCTAATGGAATAAAGTGTGATAACATATCTAGCTTTGTTGACTTTTCCGGATTTGCAATTATCTTCATTTTACTTTTACTGATGTGGAAATATATGCTTGATAATTTATTCTTGTGACTTCAACCTGCTTCTGTACAGGGAGACATCACTTAAATGAAGATATACATGCAATAACCATTGCACCGGTAGCCTCTGGGATAGGCTCCGGACTATGGGCATTGCTAGACCCCTGTTACTGGGGCATATGGCCCAGTATCTATGTGCTGAGTCCTTGTAAAATCTTATTCAGCTTTCAGAAATCATATGGATAATGAGTGGGCAGGGGGCCTGTGCCCCAGTACAGCTCTATGTCTCGCAAGGCCCTTATTCCAGACTCTTTGCGACCCTCAATAGGAGTAGCGGTTTCAGAAGATGAATGGATGGATAGAATAACCACCTTCCCCAGAGAGTCAGAAAAGGCCCGTCACCCCCCCAATTTCTGCATCTACATTAAGGGTCAGTCACTGTGGTCTTCGGAGCTGGAGGATTTTCTCATTTTCATTCCAGCTGAGTTTTTAATTAATTATTCCTAATTGAGGCATTGATTATATCCATCAAACTATTCAAATCATGTTAAATAAAAATGTACGCTTAATGACATGCTATTATTTTGTAATTGTGTTTAACCAAATTCATGTTAGAACTGGAGAAAATAGAAGTAGATTTTATGAATGTTTTTTGCTCATTAAAATGAATACTACAGCGTTCATAATTTTAATTGAATCAATGATTACTTAGCCCTTGAGCGACTTAGTAAGTAATGCCCTTATTATGCTAAATTAAGTTCATTACTATTTTATACTATTTTATTTTGTTTAAGTTCCAGAAATGAACAGATAAAAGGAATAGATTTTATTGGCATAAATACACTTGTAACTGTTAATTATTTATTTTGGTTGAATACCATTGAAACTCATTTAAAACCTGTATGATATAAACTGTATGACAGGATTCAGTCAACTTTCAAAGTAATTTACTTGGGAACCTACTAAGGCAAAAACAGTACATAGCATCTCCAGCACCAGGGTTGCTGACATCTGGTCCATATGCTCTACATCAGCAATGAAGCACCAAAATCCCTGTTCATGCCATCAATATGTTGCCTCCATTCTGTCATCATGAGATCTTTCCCATATGTTTATCTATGAATAATGTGCTCTATTGCAATGATATTTTACAGACTGGATGTGACATGCTTTGTTTTTTTGCCCTGCATAGTGTCATTTCCGCTTGTGCCACTTCCTGTGATGTGTTGCGAGGTCTTTGGGTCTGATGCAGTCAGACTGAATAGTCATTAAAGAGTCTTTCTTTACCAGTTGAGATTAAAGGGCAATCACAATGTCAGTTTTCTGAGCTCTCATCCACACTCAAGCACTCCCAGTGTCTTTGTGGAGTCTGTCTCCCTTGTTAACGTTCCCATGGTTAGACTAGTTAGACTTTGGTCTACAAAGTCATGAAATTTTTCAAATTGATTTTTTAAAGTCCATTTTCTCACAGTTCCAGAATTCTGACCAATATTTGCTTCCACCATAAGCCTTGTGCTCTGAGCCTAATGACACATTAATGTGCAAGATGCCGTAATGACATCTGGCCACTATGGCAAAGGTTGGTTCCACTGAAAATTGAAATTGAGCTTGACTCTGGTTTTCACACTAAGGTGCCCTATGATTTTTGTTAAAATTGTGAAAAAAGCCTTTGTCATTATCTTTTCAGTTTTTTGTTTTATTAATTTTACTTTTACATAGAAACATATATGCATGTGTTTATAATTTAAAATGCTGTATAAATGAATAACATTGACGCAGAATGGGAAATGATCCTTTTTTTAGTAAAATTGCAAGTTGAAACAGCTTTGTCACAGTAAACTGCTACTCAGTGTTTTATCAACATATACTGGGAGTTATCCAATAACAATGAGGTGTGCGACTTTCTACTGAGACTCTCAGCCGCTTTCAGTGATTTATAGCCAAAGGAGACAACACGGTGGCTCTGAATATCTCAGCCAGGCCTCATGTAGCTACCCTCATTTTCTTTCTTCATGCCATAACACAGTTCTACAGAAGAAATGACGAAAGAAATAAATAAATAAGCAAATTAGTCGAGTCAGAGAGACGCCGCTGAGCTTTGATCCGAGTGGCCATCAGAGGGATCCGCTGCTTAAACACAGAGACTTGAGCATGTGCGCACGTCAGATAATGTTCTCTCACATCTCCCTTCCTAGTGTTTAATCCTTCTATTAAAACGTGAGTGTGGATTGCGGGGTTTACACTGGAAAAATGCCCACTATCACACAGAAATCGGCTGATGGAAGCCAGGTGTCTCCTCTGAAGTTTTCTGTGTATCCTGGAACTGCAGGTAATCCTTACAGTGCTTGCTGAATTAAGTAAAAAGGAAAAAAAACTTAGTGGATTAGGCAGTAACATACCATGGTGCTTATTGGATTACTAATAAAACATGTAATGACAGTAATTTAACTCTATAAAATGTAAAGCCATGCCAAATATAAAACTAGAGACTGCAGCTCTTTATGCATTCCTTAGACTCAATGAGTCAGAGAAACTGCACAATCCATTTATGGAAATAGTGAACAAGTGATTATTAATGCCCCCCTCCCCCAAGCAAAAACAGGCCCCCCTTCCTGTAAAGAGTGGGGTGAAGCAATGGCCTTCACAGCCGGTCCAGAATCTAGCTCCCTAATTACCTGCCACAGGCGTGGTCACTCCTCGTGGCCACACCCACCTTTGTTATTGTGCTTAAGCTCTACTTTTATCCATACTATTGAGTTCTAGTATTCTTGATGCCAACACTGGTTGAAATGAGTAAGCCTTGATTACTGTCTAGTATGGCATGTGATTTCTTGCCATGATGGAGGGCTTGTACTGGATGTCTCAACTGAACTATCACTCAGATCAGATAACCAGCTGTGGAAATGTGGGCAGATGTATCACAGGCCTTAGGTTAAAGTAAAGGTGTCGACCTGCCTTATCCAGCTCAGTTATGCCTCCTGTTTTGGCACCTGTACCTCCCCTGAGGCAAATGTGTCAAATTTCTGACCAAGAGAGACAACGTTGCTTGACACAGCAGCTTTGTTTTGATATTATTGGAGGTGCAGTTGTCCTATTAGACCAAAATCCCACAAAGGAACAGCGGCTGCAGTTGCAAGTCCCAGCATGTCTCAAGATTAAGGGAGCCAAGATCCCAGTGGAAGGTTTTATAGATTGCAGGGTTGTGGCTAGTTCCATGGATGAATCTTTTGCACATCTCCATAAGATCCCTCTGAAAGACTGACTGGGTGTTGTCAATTTGGAGTGCAGATAGGTGACCTTTCAGGAAAGTTTTAGTCATTTCTATTACATGTCCCTCAGAATTCAAAGTTGGGATCCTCATTAGGGAGACTATTCAGTAACCTGATACCTGTGTTCCACCAGTCAAGATCATTTCAGGACTTTTCTGGTTCCACATAACCCACACATAGATTGGGCCACAGTGGACTTATCCAAGTGTCTAGTGTAGGCAAGGTACATATCCTTTTCTGTCTGTGCTGCCGCTGTAGAGTAGCACCACTAAGGGTGTACGGATGCCTGCCCCCTGTGTTGACTTGTTTAATTTAAAGAGAGCCTCAGTTCTTCCCCTTCACAGGCATTGTGTTATTAATCTCACCCCCCTCTGTCTCAATGGCACCAGCTATAGATGAGTATATTACAGAAGCTCTAGAGTATCATTTCATTCATCATGGACCTCTCCTGTAGCAACTAGCTTTTTTGTGAGGGGGAATAAAGGACAGAGGGCTATGGCCTGTATACAAAACCAAAGTCTTATTGAGATTGCAATTAAGAATCATTACCCCTGCCATTGATCCTGTCATCAATTGCAAAGGTTCAGTTGACTTGTGTCTTCACTAAACCGGACCTTTGTAGCACCAATAACCTATTTTATATGTGGGAGGGAGATAAGTGGAAAATAGACTTCCAAACAACCAGACACTGTGTGCACTTGTGTTGTGTTGTGCGGCTGTTGAAGCAGTTGACTTGAATTACCTGGAAGCATATCTGAGTGTTTGTGTGCCAGTACGGTTACGTGGGTGGTTGTTGTTTCATTTGTAACTTTTATTTTTACGTGTGTGATTTTCTGTTCTTGTTAATTGACAGCGTAAGTGTTACCGACAGCTTAGCGGCGTTTCTGTTTGTGTCCTTTGCATCAAACACAGGTAATATTATCGAACGTCTGTAACATTAACTCGGAAAGGACAGTTGCTCCTGAGCTTTGCTTGGTCGCCGATCGGGGCTGGGAGGACCTTTTCCACTTTTTTTCCCGCTCCGGCAGTAGCCTGCTTTGAGAGGGTTTTTTGTGGTTTTTCGGGCTCCCTAGAGCAACTTCGCTTTAGTTTAACCAAACATGGTTCAGTAGGAAGTTAGTCTCGGGTAAGTAATTGTTAATTTGGTTATTTTAAAAGTTTAATTTAAAGGTTGTTATCACTGACGCTGCCGGATAATTTATAATAAAGTACCAATTTAACTCAAGTGTTAATTTAGTGTTTTAGTGTACTCGCCACTTTATTGTTTTAACTATACGGTAATTAGATCAACTAAAAGTTTAAACACTCTATATTCATATACTGGGCTGGGAGTAAAGGACGTGGACATAGTGAGTTAGGTAATTATGGGGCCAGCTCAGTGTTGTGTTTGCAAGATGTTTGCCCGTCTGGTTGCTTGCGTCCAGTCGGACTTTGTCTGCGAGCGATGCAAGTTAGTGGACTCACTCATGGTCCAGGTTTGTGACCTAGAGGAGCAACTGGCTCTCATCCAACACAACAGTGAGTTAAGGGAGAGAGTTAACACGCCTTTTAGGGACGTGTACGTCACAAGTGGGAAGGGGGCAGAATGATGAACAGGCAGGTCGAGAGAGCCGGGTGAACGTAGGTTGTAGACGAATAAAAGGGTGTATATAATTCACAGAGGCGGCATCACCTGAAGTAACTGTGTCTAACCGCTTTCAGGTGCTTCCAGCTTTAGAACCGGAAGAGACTGGGGAGGCAGGTGGGCCACTGGGAACCAAGGAGCCACCTACCCCCAGGAGAAGGGAGGTTGTGGTATCATGTGTGCACCCATGATAGAGGGCCCCGTACGGTGTCTTGCCTGCCTGGTGCCCAGGTAGGGGACCTTCCGGAACGAGTGGACAGGCTTTTGGCCCCGGCCGGGGTGGATCCAGTGGTCGTGGTGCATGTTGGCACCAATGACATAGATAAGGGCAGGAGGGCTGTTCTGCAAGATAAATTTATAGAAGTCGCGGATACGCTTAGAAGCAGAACATCCATGGTGGTATTCTCTGCAATACTTCACGTGCCACGTGCAAGTCAGGCTAAGTTAGCTGAGATAAGGGGATTAAATGTGTGGCTAAAATGGTGGTGTAGGAAAGAGGGGTTCAGGTTTACGGGGCACTGGAAGACCTTCTGAAACAGATGGGACCTGTTCAAGCCGGACAGGTTGCATCTGAACCATAGGGGAACCAGTGTATTGGGGAGGCTTATGTGTAGAATAGTTGAGGACTGTTTAAACTAGGGAATGGGGGGTAGGGAGGTTAGTTACAAATTTATGTGGGGAGAGACGGAAATCCCAAATAAATATTAAAAGTAGACACTGTAAAAGGCCTACTATTTGTGGTCTGTATTTGAATGCTAGGAGTATTCGAAACAAAATGAATGACTTAGAGGCTTTAATTTCATCAGACACTTACAACATTTTAGGAGTAACTGAAACATGGATGAGTGATGAATATAATATGGATGGTTATACGTTGTTCCGTAGAGACCGGATAGGCAAGAAGGGAGGTGGTGTTGCAGTATATGTAAAAGAAAACTTGCAGGCAAGGGAGCTCACTGATAAAAATAAAAATTCAGAAGCTGTATGGATAAAACTTGATGCTAAAGACTCAAATGGCCTAATAGTTGGGGTTTGTTATAGAGCACCTAATATAGCTGTAGAGGAAAGCATAATGTTATATGATGATATCAGGATTATGAGTAATAAAAATTATGTGGTGGTTATGGGTGATTTTAATTTACCTGGGATACAGTGGGACACAGTCTCTGGCTCTTCTGTAAATGAACTTGAGATGCTGGATTTAGTAAAGGATTGTTTTTTTACTCAGTTTGTTAATACCCCTACCAGGGGAGAAGCCCTTCTTGATCTTTTTTTCTCTAATAACCCGGATAGGATTGGAAAATTAGAGGTTTTAGATCCATTGTACGGTAGTGATCATAACATGATTAAATTTGAGGTTAATTTTAGTGTCCGAAGACCAAAGTCAAAATTAAAAGTATACAATGATAGGAAGGCTAACTTTAATGGTATGAGATGGAAATTGGAAAATATAAACTGGACGGAGTTAAATAGCAAAACAGTTGAAGAAGCATGGGAATTTTTTAAAAGCACATTGTTGCAAGTGCAAGAGGACTTTAAAAAGGAAGGAAGTTAAAATGGTAAATTACCTGGATGCAAATAACATTATAATGGATAGCCAACATGGGTTTAGGAGCGGTAGATCCTGCTTAACGAGTCTACTTGAGTTCTTTGAGGAAGCTACAAGTGAAATTGGTCACAAAAAGGCCTATGATGTGATGTACTTAGATTTCCAGAAGGCCTTTGATGTCCTTCACAAATGGCTCTTGCTAAAGCTTAAAGCTGCAGGGATTTTAGGAACTGTGGCAGCTTGGATCGAAAACTGGTTAACTGACAGGAAGCAGTGAGTAGTTAT
>JAABNY020000019.1:13420984-13436570 GCA_015164015.2 Brevimyrus niger
AAGAGAACCCCAAAGAAAAAGAGACAGCCCAAACCCCCCCCCGGACCCCCCCTAAATTATGGAAGGCCGCCCCCCCCCCCCCCCCCCCCCCAATGCTCAACCCAAAGTTATGCCCTTGATGTCATGCGTTGTAATTGTAGGAAAAGACAATTAGGTAACAGGGGAACAAAGTATTAACAAGAGTAGAAATATAAACAGGAATTAAAACAAATAACCACTGTAATGCTTAACTGGCTCCGACAAATACCTCACAAGAAGTGGTGAAACACGGTTAGACTGAATTATACTTGTGAGTTATTAGAATTAATGATTTTTGTAAGTGTAATGGCACTTTTCCACCACACTAAGTACTGTCTTTTTGGTATTTTAATAACGTGCCAAATCGGTGGTATTTAAGGTGTTGGTTTTCCAATTACGTAAAAACTGGTACCAACGCCAAATGGCGTCACAACACGAGGCGGGTTTTTTTGTGTTGTGATGCACTTGCACCTGAAACTGAAGGCAGTTTGGTGAAAAGGTGACCGCCTGTATGGGCAGAATCAGTGGCAATCCTCCCATCTCTCCGCTTTGCCCTGGTGGTAAACAGGTCTTCTAGTATTGGTAGTTGACATCCTGTGATTTATTTATTTATTTTGATGAGCAGACCACACATTGTAACCTGGCATTGGAGTGTGTGGAGGCAGCAGGAAACCAGTTTGTGATAGAGGATGTCACAACACTCTCAAACGATGGCAGGGTTTAGTAGGTTCAGCAAGTTTCATCGGAAGATGTTGAGCCTCTTGAGTTAGCATAGGATTTTTTGGTGATGGAGGTGACTTACATGTCACCCTTCAATGTGCTGGTGATGGTGGTCCCCAGTAGCATGACCGAGGAAGAGCCTGGCCGTTAATATCCAGGAGAAGGCAGGCAGGGGGTTAGCAGCAGAAGTCAACTCTTATTTTCACTGTCTCAACCACTTTGAGCTCTATGTTGCTGGTGGCATATCAAGCGGCAAGAGGGACCACTCCTCTGCAATAGGAGGTTTCATTGTTATTGGAACTGAGTCACGCTATGGGTTTGTCTGCAAAAAAAATTTTGACTGACTTCTCTGCAGAGGTACAGTTATTTATATAAAGAGAAAACAGAAGGGGGGTGTGAGAAGAGAGCCCTGGGGGCATCCTGTGCTGATGGCCGTAGGGTCAAACAGGTGGGATCCCAGCCTTACATATTGCTTCCTGTTCATCGGGAAGCTAGTAATCCACTGACAGATGCTTGAGGGTACAGATACCTGAGACAGCCTGCTGTGGAGAAGCGATGGAACAATATTTTATCCACAAACAGGATCCTGACATGTGTGTTGGATGAGTCCAGATGTTTGTGAATGTAGTGGAGGGACAGTGTAATTGCATTGTCCACTGAGTGATTTTCTCTGTATGGAACCTGCAGATGGTCAAAGAGGGGGTCTGTGATGGACTTAAGATAGACCAACATCAGGTATTCAAAGGTTTTCATAACCGCTGAGGTCAGAGTAACTGGCCTATATTAATTTAGTCAAAGGATCTTGTCTCTGAAGAAATATGGAACGTGATTAATAATACCTAGAACATATTTTGTCCTTTTCAAGTACATGATGGGCACTGGGTTTTCGTATTTGATTCCCTAAAGATAAGAAACATGAAATAGCGTTACACCATTAAGTCTATCCCTAGAAATGGAATTACTGTAAAATAAACTACACTATAAAGCTACTATAATTTAGGAGCACGACCACCAGAAATATTGAATACGACGGTAGATAACTTAATACGCAGTATACACAGACCAAAGGCTGAAGGTTGCCACTTCAGAATCTTGCTTTTGGTACCTGCAAAATTAGGTACTTTCTCCATTTTACTTTTATGTAATAATGAGTTAGATGTAGCCAGAAACAATACAATCAAAAAAATGACTTGTAGAGTCATGACTCAATTTGTTTAAGTTTTACATGCTTTTCAGCTTTTATGAGATTTAGTCAGTGATATAATAGAGTAGATAAGGGAGGCATTCAGTATATGTAATGGTAATTAACTGAGGAAGGATTAACAACAACACCAAAAAAATCACTGTTTGATAAACAGGCAGAGCGGATCAAAACAATTCACGAGAATTCATCCGTTATTGCAGTGATTTAACCGATCAATATCAGTGTCGGAATGGAGGGCACTATGTGGTCCCCGGCAGCGATTTTCAGTTATTACTCTAGATGCACACCTTGAATTACACTTGGTTTCTCTGTGGTTTTCCATGTTGAATACTTTATTATCAAGTATTATTGCCTGATTTTATTATCCAGTAGAAAACTGGACAGTGACTTAGAGGCATTGGCTTTGGAGTCTCTGAACCCATGTGAACCCAAGAGGGGGAAGGAGGCCATGATTTGAATATTGCTGCTTCCGGCTTCAGAATTGTAATCTGGCAGGTGTGCAACTCAAGGTGCTGCTAGCCATGCATCCGAGTGCATAATGACTCACAGACAGCAAGTGTGCTGTGCGTCACGGTGATGAGGCACGTCCCCTGTGAAACACCTCTCACGGATAACATCAGCGTCAATCCGAAGGTGAACTTTGACCGACCCCCTTCTGCATGCGATGGCTTTGTCCCAGTGTCGCTGTGAGTGGGGTGTCCACAAAGGCGGGAGAGGGGCCATGACAGAAGGCTGTTAGAGTGGCCCTATGCGTGTTTAGTACTCATATGAGCTGGGTAACGGGAAAAGGGATGAAACAGCCCCTTAATCCTAATAGCCCAGCCTAGATTGGAATAGGTGCCTGTGGCATTTGAATCTGTGTGAAAGCACAGATGGGTAGCCATGAAGGAAGAATGTTTGGGGACGGCATGAAAGGAGATTGCGAAAGCTAGGCTAAACACTGGCGTTGTGCTCAGTACTGATTTTCAATCTGTCTTCACCCCCTGGTCATGGCACAGGGCAAGTCCTTCAGCGCCAGACCCGACTGAGGTGCCGATCTCACCCTGCGGGGGGCGCTGTATTTTACTGATTGTGATTTGCCACTTAAGCGTGACTCATCCAGCTCCATGTGCCCTTCAGCCTGTCTTCCAATAATGCAATTAGTGGGAGAGTGCAGTGGTGACACTGGCACCGCACCTTGTTTATGGTTTGTGGCGACTGCGAGTTCAATTTAATAAGCCCCGCCGTTTCATTTCAGCCCGCTACCTCAGCGGGGGGCAGGAGGTAGGAGACCGTCCTCGGAGTACTCACCTACTTGCCCGCCTTCATCCGCACAGTCATCACGCTGTGGCATGATGAATGTCAAGCGGCGAATCTGTGGTGATGGGAGGTTTGTCACTGATCGGGGGGACTACCACAGGCTGTGTTAACCCCAGGCTGAGTGACACCCTCGAGCCAGGATCCAGGTTAGACCTGAAAATCATAAGCCCAATTTTGACTGAACCATAATACATTTGGGCACCACGATCTTCTACTGTAATTTATCTTCCGTGATATATAATATAGATCCAATTTTAGGTATTTACGTACGTGTATATGAGACAGGTCATTAAATTTATATGCCAGTGAATTATGTCAGCTGGAAGTTTATGCTCTCATCTATTTTCTAACTGCGCATCCTGGTCATGCGTGTGGAGGAGCCTGGAACCTACAGTATCCCAGGCAGCATGAGCACAAGCTTGAGGTATGTCAGAGGTTGGACTGAAGGCTTCTAGGGCCTGCCTGTGATTTTTGGTGGACTTGGAATGGAAGGTCATAGATGGTCAGTGTGACAGGCACTTATAGTAGTAGTTTGTTGTGGCTAATCAAT
Organism: Brevimyrus niger; assembly: GCA_015164015.2. Taxonomy (NCBI): domain Eukaryota; kingdom Metazoa; phylum Chordata; class Actinopteri; order Osteoglossiformes; family Mormyridae; genus Brevimyrus; species Brevimyrus niger. Next base: position 13,424,776 of record JAABNY020000019.1, read on the forward strand.
ATAGTTGAGTGATGCCATGTGTAAGGGTCAGCCCCTGTTGTCTCACTGTGTGTCCCTTCCCCGTTTGGCCAGCAGGCATTGCTGGTCATTACATCCTTTATATTTGTCTTTGAGTTTCCCATGTTAGCTGTCTGCTCATGTTGCTCTAGATGTTGAGCATGTGGTTACTTATGATCTTGTACTGTGTTCGAATCCCACCTTCTCTGTTTTTGCATTTTTGTTCCCTAGTGTTTCAGTTGAGTTTCTCTAGTTCTGTTGTCTGATTTTGTAGTTGGCGTTTTGTTTAGTTCCTTGTGCCCCTGCTTGTCTTTACCTTTTTGTAATTCCCTAGTGTTGGTTTCTATTTCCTGGTTTCCTTGGTTAGTTCTTAGTTTCCCTGTTTTATTCCTTTGAGTTAATTAGTTTCACCTGTGCCCTATTTTTCTGGTCCCTGTTAATTAACCTCACCTGTCCTGTGTTAGTCTCGTTACCCCTTGGTATTTTAGTTCCTGCTTCTGTTCAGTTCCCCAGTGGTTCGTGTGTTGTTGATCGCGGTTCATAGTTGATGCTAAACGTGTATCCGATTTTTGTTATTTAGTCTTCATTGATCCCTTTTCAGTTTTTGACCCCTCGTGGTATTTTTTTGGTTTTGTTGTGTTTGTACTGTTTTCTGTTTTTGTTAATAAACCCCTTTTTTGAATTCTCTGAGCCACCAGTGGGTCATCTGCCCCTTTTTTGTGCCTGATGCCTTGCTCTCGCTCTCGTGCCCGAGCCGCCCAAAATCATGACAGCCGTGTAGCTGGCTTGAATGTCCGAAGGTGGTGGGGGTGGCATATGACCACTGTATGGCCAAAAGACTGAAAAGTATCTGGAAGCTTGTATTTATTTTAGGAATTGGCTAATTAAGCTGCACTCTTTGCTGGCAAAGGTGTATAATTAGGCACATGGCCATACAATCCTTTAGTGACAAACACTGGCAGCAGAATGGGCGGCATACAGAAGAGGTTAGTGACTTTTCACTTGGCACCATAATTGGATGTCATCTCTACAAGTCAGCTTACCACATTTCTGTCCTACTGGAGCTGCCCTGTTCAACTGCCAGTAAAATGGCTATAACAACAAAGTGTGACCATACTTATGTTAATACCAGGGATGCCGCGATTAGTCGATGACGTTGACGCTGAAAATGCATCGACATCAATATTTTTAAATCGACACATTTTATTTTTTTTTATCATTTTAATAAGATTACCTTTATGAATTCTAAAACGCTTCAATTCAACATAACAAATGTTTTCCTTTAGTAGTAGTATGTATTTGTGGGAATAGTTCGAATTATCACAAAACAAAAAAGTGGTTTTACACTGTGAGGCTACGTGTGAGCATCAGGAGAGAGAGAAGCAGACGCTAATCTGGGCCGCCAGAATAGGCAAAACCACCGTGTCGTCTATTCTTGTTTATTAAATTACCATTAGTACGGAGAGCTTTTTAATATCTTTTGTCCTTGTAGCTGTCAAATACTCTCATTAATAAGCCATAAAGTTCTCTGCCTGCTATATTACAATTTTTACTGAATAAAAGTTTGTGAAAATGTTTAGGCTAAAATCTGGTCTACGTTGATTGATGATGCCAGTGCGCATTGGACTTATTGGAGTTAGTGTCATTATCGGAAACAAACAAATGCCAAATAAAAGGAAATAATTTGTAAACTGAGATAAAAATGAAAATATTTTTATAACACTGAAAAAAACGTGTCAGACTTTAGTCTGCAAAAAGTACCGCCACACCACCAACATCTTTTTACCTTATTTACTTAAGTATAACTACAGTATCTCTTCTTTTAAAAGATGGCTGCTGATCTGTCCCGTCCTTCATTGCGACTTTAGGTGCTTGTCGCTTGTGTCGAATGTGGCGTGCTCCAGTAGCCAAATTTATTAAGCATGAGCATACTCCAAATTTACACAGATTACTAAATTCTGGGCATCACAATACGCATCTTTTTAGTATTCTAAGGCATACTACTAATCTGCTTATTGAGCTGGGGGGGCGAAAATAATGTTCATAGAGTGCTGAAAAACGGTGTATATTATCTGAAGCCCTACAATGGCATATAAAATTGACTATTTTCTAGAGTAAAATTAATCGTTTAGATTAATCAACTTATTGATAAAATAGTACGTAGATTAATCTACAGAAAAATTGTTGTTAGTGGCAGCCCTAGTTAATACCCTTGGTTTTGGAATGAGATGCTGTCCACATACTTTTTGTCACAGAGCATTATGTTATGTTATTCATACGATATGACATGGAAAAGACTTCTGAATAAATAAGTACAGCGCTGGATGTGTAGCAACTGACTAGTGTGATCACTTCTTAAGATGCTCATCTTGGAGACCGGGGCTTTTGGAATGTAAGGAACTAACTAGAGATCGACCGACATATTGGCCGGTCGATATATCGGGGCGATATTTAGCATTTTTTTAATGTATCGCATCCGCCGATATCCGAGCACATTACACCGATTTACAGACAGGCACGTTTGCGGACAGCCCAGTGTTATTGTTGCTGTGGAACACACAACCCATGCTGCCTTGTGCAGGACCCCAGCCAGTAGTTTTGGAAGAGAAGACGGTAAGGCTTAAATTCTGATCTTTCAATTACCTGTTTGTTTAACTGGGTTGCTACGAAATGTTGCTTTAAAAAGAAAACACAAGCGCTTTTGAAAACCAACGCGAATTACGCTCTTGGGAACTGGGGTAATGATAAAACGAGCCTTCAACCAAATGTCGCTTACAGCTAACGTTAAGGATCATTGATGTTTGTTTATTGACAGTTACTTTTGTGCGCTTGTTGGTGGGCTCACAGACATTTTTTAATTGTTAAAACATTTTAATTGTTAACATTTTAATTATTACCATAACAGCCAGATGTTATCAGTTTTGTTAACTTTTCTTGCGTTATAGAGTTTCACTCTGTGTAGAGCTGGGCGATATGGCCTAAAAATAAAATCTCGGGTTTTTTTTCCACAATAAATACGATTTTCGATTTTAATCGATTTTCCCCTCCCCTACTCAAAATCAGACTACAGATGACAAATAAATGGTTCAAAACAAGTTTTAAGTTTAACTCTAATAAAAAAACAAACAAACAAAATAACACACCACTGCAAGTGATTTGTATTGTTTATAAAAATTCTATAAAAAGTGTTCACCAAAAAAACTAATTTAAAGTGCCTTAGTCTGACAAGCCAAAAAAGATGCTTGTAAATGAGATGGCAGACCACGCCACTGTATATACTTTAGCATGTTAATAAATCCCGGCTTTTCCACAGTATGTATGGGTCTTTTGCAATATACATCGCGACAGCGTTTGTTATCGCCTTTCACCGTGCCCCATTCTTATCATATGGCACACTTCGAAAAAGTGTCAGGGACAGTTGCTTACTTAACTTTGGATGTTGTGCTAGTGCTGCAGCTATTTTCATTTCGCTGGGAGCTGCAAATCTCCCACTCAGCTACGTGGAGACAGCTGCTAAGATCAATGCATTGCGGAGAAAACTGTTTGTTCGAAAGCGTGGTTACTATTCACTTAAGCTGATGCTAACAATGGTCCTTCTGTGCAACTTTTTTGCATTTGAGAACGGAGATTCGGGTTCTGTATGGCAGCTTTTCACCAAGCCAACAACAGGAAAAGCCAGGTGCAATATCTGCAGCGGGGTGGTGAGCTTGGGGGCTGAAAAAGGAGTTTGCTGCTATTTTTATCGTTTATAAGTTTAAGTTGTTTAGAAGTTGTATTGTGTTTTTGTTATTTAAGTTTATATTTAAATTGACAAGTTTACAAGTTTTTGAAATTTTCTGTATCATTTGTTATTATTAGTGTGATATTTTATCATGCAAATAGAGGGGAAAACGTACAATTTTTGGCCAAAAAATATCAGCAGCATATATTGTCCATCAGGTGACCCTGACTCCTAAATATTGGCATCAGTTATTGAAAAACCCATATTGGTCAACTTCTAGAACTAACACTTTTGAAAAAGCAAAACGACAGCCATTTCAGGTGCTAGATTTAGAGGAAGAAGCAAATTAGATGTATTTATTAATACTTTTTTTGACAGCTTGGAACATGGGATGCTTAGTAAATTTTAATTTCACAGATGGATTTCTGAATTAGCCATCAAGGCACAGAATAGTGCTCAATTAAATGTATGCAAAGCCTCAGTTCCCTGGGTGTTAACCGCACGAGTTCTGAGCGTGTTTTTTTGTTCATACCTGATAATAAAGATTTGTTCCTCTTTTGTCCTTCTGTGAAAAGCTTGGCACTTGTTCCTGTAGCCAAGTCCACTACAGTATGTGCTGTGATGAGACCCACAGCGGGTTCACTGGGAAACCCTATTTACACCTGAGCTGCAGCTCACTATTTACATTAAGAGCGATTAGAATTTGACAGCAGGGAATGTTACAGGGAGGTTACTGACTGCCAATGGAATGTGGTAATGATGCCATAAAGACACTTGCTGGGGGGGTATGGGGGTGTCTGAAGTTACTGCAGTCCAGGTGAAGTTTGAAAATGGGGGGATGTACACTTTAATCTGAACCTTCCATAGTAACTCTAAAGATCAAGAAGGTAGAGTGTGTGATTTGAACAAATCGTTATAGTTATTAGTGAGGCACTTTTGAACCCCCCCCATGGAAATCTGTGCTACAGTGACACTGTGCCATTTGGCACGAAGACCACAAGGAGGCCATGCTCAGACATACCCTCTGATGGTGCGCCGAATTCGGTAAACTTCTGGCTGAACGTGTTTGTGATGGAAAGGGTTTTTTTTTTTTTCTTTCCATTACATTTGCAATTTATACTTTGAATACCCCTGACAGCCATAAGACCTCAGATATGGAAGATAAACCAAAGCATTCAGGGAAAGGTCCTCGTCTGAAAGACACACCTGGCTGTGACATATCTATAAAATATATGAAAAATGATTAGACAGTGACTAATTGCCCGTTTGATGGCTAAACAGTCCATTACCTTTTAATACCTAAAGTGAGGAATGGGATTAATTAAGCAGAAATGTATTCCCCTACTCTGCCAAGTCCCTTCCTGACACTCTGTAAAAATGCTTCGGATGGTGATTCACAGCTCAGGGAATTGGTGGTAATGATGTGAATAGATTTTGAATCTTCATTCATGGGCCGCAAAGAGAGCGTGATGCGGATGAGCTTCCGGGGGAGCGAAGGGAGGTCCCAGGGCCAGTGCTTGGCGAGACCTTCTGCTCTGAATTACACCGTGCTAATGTCTTTGGAGTGGGGGAGCGTGGCGGGGATGTCGTCAGTTGATTAGTTGCCATTCTCAGAATAATTTCAGCCAATCAGTGGCTCCTGTGCTGTCTGATGTAGTGCTCCATCCTGTGAAAGGGATTAGGATGTCAGCCAGCAAAGACGTGGGGAATATCAAAATCTGATTTCAGCGGAGGTAGGGAAGGCTCAGGTGATGATGTATTGTGGTTGGGTTTCACTTCTCCTTCTTCCCCCCCTGGTATTTCTTTCTCATTTGTGCCATTTTCCAATCCTCATTTGCACTGTGCTGCCCATAGTTAGCGCCCCTCCGCTGCCACCAGAGCCCGCCAGAAGCTCACGGAGCAGGGTTGCTCGGCTGTGCCCTCTATCTTTCCGGCTGAGCCCTGCATCTGTACGTTAAAGGCCGGCTAACACCATCTGCTTAATTAGGTTGTTTGTTGGAAGGCACGGAGGAATAAATATCAATTGTTCATTTGAATTTCATTGCCGGCCCCTGGAGGATGGGCTTCCCCTTTGAGTCTGGCTCCTCCCAAGGCTTCTTCCTTCTAGGGAGGTTTTCCTCGCCACTGTCATCTCCGGCTTGCTTACTAGGGACTTTGGGCAGAGATAATATAAAGTGCTTTGAGACAATGTAGTGTTGTGAAAATGCACTATACAAATAAAATTCAATTGAAAAATAAATTTGAATTAAACTCTACCTCACCATCATACAGAACAAATGCAGAAACACTCATATAATTGGGTGTCTGCCTCTGGGATCCTGAATGTGGTTGTAGGTTTAGATCGATAGGAAAAGCTGCCCCACTATTCATGGCTCACAAGTGAAGGCGACGGGCAGATCAATATCATATTTATTTATTTGTTTGTTTGTTTTAAAAAAACTCCTCTTTCAACAGTCATGGGATTGTTTCAGGTTTTTCCTGAGTGATGGCAGGTGGGCTTGTTTCAGTGTTCCTGGCAAGGCCATTTTTATGCCTTTCAGATGCATCGTTAAGCCTCTGTTCCACAGAATGGGAAAGTCACGGAATGAATAAATAGCTAAACAGCCCTGTGTAGATCTGCTGCTCCATCTTGGAGCCATACTGGTGGTTTTATTTTATTTATTCATATGCTCCCTACTGGGTCTCTGGAGCTGCACTTTTTGACCACTTGGGGTGGAGAAATTTAAGAATATTTTTTTTCTTTCAAACTGCAGCGTTTTTTCTGAGAGATTCTCTGTGCCCATTGTTGATCTGCACCATGGCCGTGGCTGCCGGTGTATGGGCAGGTCAGCTTTCTTCCATGGTCAGGCAACGAGTCAAAAAAAAAATGAAGCGGCAGAAAGCTCCTCAAGGTCGACTGCAGAAAACCCATAACATCCGCATAATCGTATAATCCATACCTGTCTAATTAAATGCTTGCCTGATGAGTAGCCAATCCCAGGAAGTGCTGGGGGCAAAACCAGGGATGTTCAGGAAGGAACACTACTTCATCACACATACTGAGGACAATTATAGACATGGGCTCACTTAAACGACTCATCTTTGGACTGTAGGAGAAACCTAGTGGGAACACTAAAATGTGCTAAAAAGTAGATGAATACCTTTATAGCTGTACAAACTTCTCTATGCTCAACAGCCGATAAGTCATCGTTAAGACAGAATAGCCGTAATGTGTTGGAGATACCTGGGGGTCAGAGGTCACAGTTGTTCAAATGAGGCTGCGATTATGTTTTTCCCTCTAACCGTAACTTTTAAATTAACGTATTGATATTAGAGATACACCAATTGCAATTTTCTTGGCTGATTCTGATTTCTGATTTTTTTCCAAGTGCGACCTCTGCTGATTCCAATTTTCTTTCTAAGATTTCTTCAGTGCAAGATTATTTTCATAATAAAAGAAAATGTTAAACTTTATAATTTCTCCCAAAGTTACAGGATCTTCCCTCACTTAAACATGTCTTAAAATAAAAGTGCCCTGTGATTGGAAAGAGATACAAATAGTATACGGAATATGAGTTGCTGTACACCCAACTTTATCTGACATATTTTACTATACCAATCAAGAGCAAGTGCAACAGATTTAAATAACAAAACAAGTGTCAGTTACTAATAATATTTTTCCATTATGTTTAAATTCGCCAGATAACATGGCATTTACCTTTTTTTTTCTTTTTTTCTCATCTTAAAAAAAGTTAATGGGTTACAAACCTCCGAATAAATCTGAAGTGTACTATTCTCTTACAACCAATAATGGGTGCAGTGTAATATTGTTAATGCCAATATCGCGTGTTATGCAGGTACAGTTTTTACATCACTAGTAAGATAGATTACGATCAGGCTTATTCATACCTTCATATTATATGGACATTATAGCGCAGGGAGTTGGTTTCGCTAAAACATTTTTACTCTGTCTTAGGGAAAAAAAAAACCTTAGTTTTTTAATCATTATTCCTTTTTAAGAATTTCTAGCATTTGTTTATTAATCAATTTAAAGTTTATCTTCATGTATTACAAATTTCAAGCTTTGTGTGGTCTTCACTCACAGTGAAAGACTTCCACGCTAATGACATGCTAGCCTGTGGCTATGAGTGTGCACGCCGCTGTGAGGCTATTGCCTGTGCCTTTGTCCATATGATGTGTGGCGCATGCGTGAAATGGTCCGGTTCAATATCGTAAATACATGAGCCTGACCCGTTGGTCTCTGGTCCAGGCCAAGCACGCTGAAAATCAGCCGATTCCAGTCCCTGGTTGGTTGATCGGTGCGCCTCTAATTGATATGTAATCTTACGTGACGTAGACACAGCCTGTCCGACAACTTAAGAAGGTTTCTAACTTTATCATTCTGATCCACTGGATTCCAGCTTGTGTTGCAATCAGGCCTCCCACTAGGCGGCCATTACTGTCCATGTCACTCAGCTCTGATTTGTGCTGATTGTTTCCTGAGAGGGCTGGCCGCGTGTTGATGCCCTTGTCCAGCGATGCTGAGCTTGTTAGACATGCATCTCCTTCCACATTTCTCCCTGGGTGCCCTGTCAGAATGCCCCCATCAGCACCCTGTCAGCAGCCTACCTCGGCATGATAACCTCCGACCTTTGACCCTCTTACAGGCTGCCTGGTAGTGCAGTGTATAAGGAGCTCCACTCTTGGAAAAAACAAAGGATTCACACACGGTTGCTGCTGCTGTACTGCCCAGCACAGTGCTTCACCTGTCCTGCTTGAGTAAAATAATGTTATAAAAGTAAAAAAAAAAAAAAAAAATCTGTGATTTATTGTAATAGGTGAAAGGAATCTGCTGATCTCTGTGGCAAAATAATAAACTATTTGCAAATCTATGAAGCTTTGGACCGTGTGACAATAATAGAAAACCATGTGACCATATTTAAAAATGACAATAGTACAAGACTGGAAAGAATTACCAGTGAACGAACAGATCCGAACAAAGAGATCTTAAACTGCATGAAAATGTCCTCCTGGTTGATATGTTCTTCTGATGAGTGGCACAAGTGCCCAAAGACCATGCCAAGCTTTTCAAGTAATATTATTTGTCTGTGGAAAATTTCATTTCCAACTAAGAAGAAATTGATGAGTTAGACGGTGCACACTGCCTGCGGAATGTCTGGTCGCCTAACCCTGTACATTTTGTTATCACATCTAACTGCATGAACTTTCATGAATGCTTCCTAATCAACATTTCTTAGCATGATGGATTTTTCTGAGATCACTGGGGGCAGGGGGACACAAGGGGGCTCTTATCCTGTTTGTATGCAGGTTACAGTCTGTTTCATTTTGCACGTAACTGTTGAGCGATTTCACGGCTGCATCTTAGGGAGGTATCGCTGGGGGGCTTACTGTAGTGGTGAGGTGGTAGCGATTGAACATAATTGGTTATTGAAATTAGTGGCCGCATGGCCCATCTGCCCTTCAGATGGCAGACACTCTGTACCAGTCGTGTGAGTGGAAATGTGTGTATTTACTTAGATGCGTATGCATATTCATTTGTGTTTTATTATGGGTAGAAAAAAACGGGCTCCGCTCTGACTTTTGTAGCCCTCATAATTTCCAGTACAGTTTTGCTTAGCATCGTTTGAGGTGAGTTTCATGCCTTGGCGTTAGACTTGCGTCGAGCTCCTTTGAGGTGATGACAGAGGGCGGAAATTGCTCTCTCTGCCTGCACCACATGACTAAAGCCGCGAGCTGAGGAACAGAGTTTTGGCCCTATTTCTTGCACATAATAAAATGAGGGGTACATATTTTTCACATGCCTTTCTACTAATGGTTATAGATCACAGCTTTTCAGCGAAGAACCAGTGAGCCTCGTGGTCAAAAATGTGGGGCAGTTGCGATTTAGAAGTCATGGTGGAAAGCAGGTTCTTCAGGGAACCTGGCAGAATGCAAAAATAGAAGAATCCGGGGGATGTGACACAGCATGGGAAAGTGTGTAGATGGCGGGGGGAGGAAAAAGCAGAGCGGCAGTAAAGGCGAGGACCGCCAGTGGGGGGGACACTGGAGGGTGTCCCTCAGCCAGTGCCAGGGGCCACTGAGTACACTATGCTGGTTGGGGCGTAAACCCCCCGAGGAGGAAATGTTTGAGAAAGGAGCCGGGGAAGGGGCCAGGAGCAAAGCATCCCCCAAGGAGTATGTCTGGGGAGATGAGTCAGCAGTGAGCACTTTGAGCCGTGCCGAGGAAGGCCGATGCCAGCGTGGGAATTATTAGAAGCAGTCTGCCCCCGAGGTAGATGTTGTCTTTGTGAATATGCCCTTGCCTAGCTACTTATTTTCATTAATGTCTGTTCTCTCTCACTGCTGCTGTACTCCTCCTCTGTCATTACTGCTAGACTGGTAATGAATGCGTATTCCTTCGCGATAGCTTACATTTTCATGCTGATGTGCCCATTGAATGTGATGTCGGCTTGGCGTAACATCAGGCTTCAAGATGACTGATCACGATAAAGACATTATCGCACATGTTTCTGTGCTTGTGTTGATTACATCTAGTTACATATTTCATATATGTATCTATATTTTATGTTATACGAAAATAAGTCACTGGCTGATTTTGAGTGTTAAAACCTTTGGAACCCACAGAGCCTCAGTTTTGGTGCATTGGGTAATGGCTCTCTGTTCTTGGGACCACTTGAAGAAGCTGACCTTTCGTTTGTTCAGGACACTATGATTAGTCTTTTTCTCTGAGCCTCACAATGACTTTAGATAGTCCAGCCATTTTTCGTATAGCATTTATTTTATTTAATAAGACATTTTATTTGTGTATTAATCTATCCCCTATGTGTTTCATATTAAATAGTACACTGACATTTTGACCGTCACATGGAATTGTACAGTATTCTTTTTGCATCTCCTTTGAAGTTGAAAATGTCTCAGAGCTGCTCCTTCGCTTTCTGTCTGGCTGGGATATAGGGCAGTACTGTTTGAGTGCTTTTGTCCGAGACAGTCTGTGTGCTGCTGTTCCTTAAAACTTTTTTCCGGCTGCTTGGCTGGAGTACGCTTTTCTTGGTTGGCATGGGGGCTCCCACTGCGGCCTGCAGCGCCGCGACCCGGTCCGGTGACGGGGACGTGCTGGAGTCCAGGCAGTTATGGAGGGAGTGTTCGCAGGATGACAGCGTGGGGGAGGGTGAAGCCGCCGACGGGCTGGTGGCTTCGTCCGTATCTGGAGTCGCCTGGCCTTCCTCCCCCTCCTCATCGTCTTCATCATCGTCACAGCACAGCGCGTGGTACAGGATCTTGTCGCTGAAGCGGACCCGTTCCCTGGTGCCCGAGGTCCGGGACGTCTTGTGACTGTGCGTGGAGCTGGTGGCCTCCTCACTCGATGAATCCGGCGTGACCCTCAGGGGCCCATTGGGGGTGGGAAGCCCCCCATTCATTTGAGAGTAAGTGGCAGTGGCTGGCGGCCGCGTCCCACCCTCTTGCTCCAGCGTCATGTCCGACAACTTTGGATCCGGCCTGGCGTTGGGGGTGGGGCCTTCCAGGAAGCCGCAGAACTCCCAGCTGTCCGAAAGCACATCAGGGTTGAGGAAGTCCAGCCTGAAGGTATCTCCAAGTCCGCGCTCGCTGCTGGAGGTGCTGCTTGCTGTGGCCACCGTCCAGTCATCAGGCTCCAGGTCAAAGTCGAAGTCTGAAGTCAGCTTGTCAATCTGACCCACGACCTGGAGGGGGAAGCAGGGGGGGGTTAGGAAACATCTGGTTTCTGATCAGATCCAGTGAAATGGGTGTCATCACATGATTTATAATTTCAGGACAAGCAAGCCATGGATGTGAGAGTCGCTGATGTTATTTTATAATATGACCAAGAACAGGAAACCCTATTGACTCTTGATTGTATCCTCTCCAAACAGCTCTGCAATTTAGCTGCTTTAAACCTCTTATTGGCAGTGTCGATAGGCTGCTCCACTGCTGTTGTGCGGCAATGGAAAACATCAGCTGCATCTTAACTATGCGATAATTGCTCGTTTGTTGTTGTAATGAGCTTACCCGTGTTGCGTGTTGGCAGAAGCTTGTTATGAAACCTATATATGATTTTCTT
>JAABNY020000019.1:13436670-13448848 GCA_015164015.2 Brevimyrus niger
AATTTCCCCAAGGGGATTAATAAAAGTGTCATTATTTTTATTATTATTATTATTATTATTTTATTATTATATGATACATACATACACACACACACAGATAAAATTAAGAGACCACTTTACCACACTATAAATTATGGTTTAATTGAAGGCCAGAGTTGACCGTTAACTTATCCGACAGTTTCTCATGACTCGAAGGATGACATCTAGTCAAAAGGTATGGGAAACATTAGGCATGTAACAAACAATCGCGAATTGGTTAAATATTGATGTAAATGAGTGAAGATGTAAACCAGCTGATGTGAAAAATGAGTACTGCACGGTACTTAACAAAAAAATGTAATAGAGTGTATTACATTTGATTTTACAACGTCAGTTCGACGTCAGATGTCACTGCGTATTCACGTTACTTTTGAGAAGGGTCAAAACGCCTGTAGAGTGGAGCTCCACCGGAAATACGTCGCCTCCACAGGAAACATGTGACTAAACTCTGTGCTACAGCGAATAAACACTAACTTAACTATCCTTAACCTTGACCCTGACCGGAGTACGCCCTTAAAGAGCACGTGTTTCCTGAGGAGGTGATGTATTTCCGGTGGAGCTGCACTCTACAGGCGTCTGCAGCTGGACCCTCTTGTTAGTTTTTGGTTTTCACCGAATGCGAGATGGCGAGCGAATTTGAAATTGAGGACACTCTTAAATCGGCGGTGTGGCAGTGTTTTAGCTGTCCGGTAATCTCAAACGAAAACGGCAAGAAAAGCACAAACAAGACAAAAACTGCCTGCAAACATTGTAAAAAGCTGGTACACAACAAGCACAACGAATATGTTGCACATGCAAGTTTATTTGATGACACTTCATATTAAGTGCACCTTCATAATGCATTCATTGAACATTCATAAGCAGCATGCAAGGACTTTAACATCCCTTAACAACTTTAATATACATTAATAACAAACATTACATGATTAACAATTATAATGTTCGTTATTATTATATGATGCTTGTTATTAATGTATATTACAGCTGTTAAGGGATGTTAGGATGTAAGGGTATACATGCATGATATTTATGAATGATTTCTGAATACGTAATGGATACATTATGAAGGTGTACTGAACGTTTTATGAATGCAATATAAAAGCATTATGAAGGTGCAGTTAATGTAAAGCAGGGGTGGGCAATCTTATCTGCAAAGGGCCGGTGTGGGTTTTAGCTGCAACCCCCCAATTAGATTGCTAATTAGAGGAGTGATTGGCTGAAGAGTTCTCACACCTGGGTTTGAACAGCTGACCGACAGGTTATCTCGTTTATTTATTTGAAGACTCTTTTTTTTATTATTTATTTTGATTTGGTATTTTTTTAAAAGGACACATTTTGCACGGCTTAGAAAGATGAATAAAGGAAAAAAATTCAATAAATGTGTCTGCAGTTTATTATGTTAAATAATCATGAGAAAATCGTATGGGGACCTCAGAATCGTGAATCATATCGAATCATGAGTGTATTGTTACATCCCTAGGAAATTACGTGCAGGTGTGAGGTACACTGCTAGCATAGTTTGTATCGGGCTTTTAGAAGCAGGACTGATGAGGTCCATTAAAGCAAGGAAGAAGCCCTTCATTAATGAGAAACGGGGAAGAAATAGACTGCAGCTTGCAGAAAAATATATATTATTCACAGATGCAAACCCATAAATTGAGAAATGAGTGAAACAAAAAATTGTGCCGTGGTCTCTTAATTTATTCCACTGTTGTGGTGTGTGTGTGTGTGTGTATGTGTGTGTGTCTGTGTGTGTATGAAATAGAGTGCTCAAGTGGTTTGACAAAGATTGCAGTGGGATCCCAAGACCATGAAGCTGCCTTGTACGCTGATCGTGAGTGTGCTGTGCCTTGTGCGCTGATTATCAGTGTGCTCTGCCTTGTGCGCTGATTGTGAGTGTGCTCTGCCTTGTATGCTGATTGTGAGTGTGCTCTGCCTTGTGCGCTGATAGTGAGTGTGCTCTGCCTTGTGCGCTGATCGTGAGTGTGCTCTGCCTTGTGCGCTGATCGTGAGTGTGCTCTGCCTTGTGCCCTGATTGTGAGTGTGCTCTGCCTTGTGCCCTGATCGTGAGTGTGCTCTGCCTTGTGCCCTGATCGTGAGTGTGCTCTGCCTTGTGCCCTGATTGTGAGTGTGCTCTGCCTTGTGCGCTGATTGTGAGTGTGCTCTGCCTTGTGCGCTGATTGTGAGTGCGCTCTGCCTTGTGCGCTGATTGTGAGTGCGCTCTGCCTTGTGCGCTGATTGTGAGTGCGCTCTGCCTTGTCCGCTGATTGTGAGTGTGCTCTGCCTTGTGCGCTGATCGTGAGTGTGCTCTGCCTTGTGCCCTGGTCATCAGTGTACTCTACCTTGCCATCAAATTACAGCACTCGGTTTCACATAGGATATCAGGGTCTCAAATGAAATTTAGATGTGTTGTGTGTGTGTGGAAACAATCTGTTGGTAACTGGGAGCAGATGAAATGGATCACTGTGTATTCTGCCACAGCTGGAGTCCTGCACATGCTCCATACTGCAGGTTTGGAACAGAAAACATAATTAAGATACGGTCTCCATAAGGAACCCCACCCCAGATTTATTTAGGAATTTAAAAGTTTTTAAAGCAAGTTTGCACATTTTAACCATGCATATTAAACACATTTTTATATAGCACTATAGCACTATAGATCGTGGATCGTCATCTATATAAAAATTTCCTCAGTATTTTCCTGATGATGCATGATGGTGATTCATGAACTGGAACATGCCACCTTAATTATTTGAGCATTACTTTATTGAAGGTCATGGTAAAAGAAGAGGTCTCCCCCTCCTTAGTCTCCCAGGAAAGCTCAGGACATGAAGTACCCTCTTGATGGCATAAATCTTCCATCAGATAATGCTAACCTGCCAGGCACTGAGTCCACATATAAGGAAACAAAGGTTTTACATTATTGATTACATTTCTGCACATTTTCACTATTAATACCAAGTGTTGCAATGCTTGCAAATAGTTTAGGAATTGGTGAGAGCAGGCTTTGTATGCTAATCACGCATGTTAAATCCTTTGTATTTTCTGAGGTTGTGAGACAAAGGTCATTCTGACAGTGGGAAGTGTTAAATAAATGAAACGTTAAATTAAATAAGCAAGGCTTTTCTCCTAACATTTCACTGCAGTGATAAGCTTACCTTGTCCTCTTTTATTTGAGTTTTGGGGACCGTGAAAATGACTGTTCCCCCTTCTTCTCCACCAACTACATCTTACCTCATACTAGATTTGGTGTGATGCCAGAGTTAATAAGTGCTACTCACTTTTTTTCTAGGTCACAGATGTGTGATAGTGCAGGGGTAACAAGAAATAATCTACGTTCCCATTTTAGACAAAAAAAATTGTGAGCTATATAGTGGCTGAAGAGCCAAATGGAGTAAAGAGTTTAAAGTCGTAAATGACGTAGGAATAGCTCATCACTGGGCCCAAGCTGGATTTTAAATGCGGGAACACAATGTAGACAGTGATTATAGGCTGCTGTGTGAAATTATATCCTTTTGTTTGCGTTTGCAGCACAAGATGGCTGAGATTGCAGCTGAATGCCTTCCAGTTGTCATTTGCATCAACTACAGACATAAAGCAGGCTCATTTTTGAAGGATTAATGGGGAAGGGGCCATCCAGCTTCAACTTTAACCTTTGATTTGAGGACAACACTTTCCTTCGACCCACATGCAAGCGGTCCCACTCCCCCATGAAATTTTAATAAGGCCGGATGTACTGCGGGGGCTCTTTAGTAAAAATAACAGTGGATTGCATGTTTGGAAGCCTGTCAGCTTCCTCCCCTTGGAGACTTCTCCTCCTCTAGATCACTCGCCCGTGTCCGCGCTGCCGCCGTGAGTCAGGCTGCGTGATGATGGTCGTTATGCGCGCTATCGGGCTATTTTCAGCGCGTGCTTGGAAACCTTGATGGGCGATGATGGGGCTGCATAATTGTGGCCTGGGATTGTAGAGGCCTGTGTGGGGGTATACAGTACGAGAGCGAGGGCGGAGAAACAGAATGGTAGTAAGCGTAGCTTAGAGGGGCAATCGATACTCTATTAAAGCTGTCTGAGGAATGGCACTAAGAATGGAGACACAATGGACCCGAGACAAGCTCCCATGTCATTTTTTAAAACCTGAGTCATGTGAGTAAGGCCAATTGTGTGTAAACAATTGTTAAAGTAATAATAATATAGGGATTTTTAAAGCAGCCTGCTCTGAAGATTACCAAAGGAAAAGGAAAATTGCTTAGATAAATCAGCAGTAACTAACACTGTGTACTGGTGGTGTTCTCCTAGGTTGACGGTGATCTGCACGTTAACATCAGGAAGTGACATCATAATGAGAGCAGTGGGTGAAGGCTGAATCGGAAGTGGCTTCACCAACACACAGAAGGGCCTTTGCATTATTTGAAAGGTTTTGATATCAGGGGCTCTTTGTGTGCCAGATAGGGATGGTGTATTAGACAATGATGTAGCAAGTATTAATGCTCATAGCCATGATTAAATTGTCAGTGCAATACTTATCCCACTATTTTTCCTGCATTAGTCATTAACGAGCCAGCGTTCTGAGCAAGCCAAATCCATTAGGACAGAAATATGTGCTGTAATGTGCTTTGGTAAAATGTTTAGAAAGAACACGTTTTCCATTTTTACATTTACACATTATCTTTTCAATCTATGTCCTGTGTTATTGCCGCCGCATGAAGCGTTAGAAGATAGATACCACATGATTGAGAAAACAGGGTCTGTGCGGGTTCACTGGCTGTGAAAGCCCTGCAGTATTTGCATGCATAGATGTGTGGCATGTATGTCCTGTTATGTACTGTTCCAAAGGTCTGCTCATTCATAAACACGACATTGTAACATAATTTATGATTATGAAGAAAGGCGTGATATACTACATAACAGGGCATGACCTCGGTTCCTTAAAAAATCTACGATTGATAAACTACGTTGAAGCGCTAGCTGCTGTTCCACTCTCTCTTCTGCGGTTGGCATTCTCTGACAGCTAGGTCATCTTAAGCACTGTCCCCGTGGGCCGCATTAAGGCCAGCTATTAGCTGAACCATGTTTCAGGAGCAGCCTTGATTGGTCCACAGAATGCTGAGGTTGACCCTCTTCGTCTTTGCAGCCTGCCTTTGAATCTGTGAATGAATCCTGGGCTGCCATAGATGTGGGCACTTCCACAAACTGTTATGTATCTACTCATGTATTTATGTATGTGTGGATCTGTCTGGTTGAGGTTGGGCTGGCTCTGTAACTAGGTCAGGCTGTAGCATTATTGGGAATAAGTCTGCAGTAGCACGTGACAGTGACATCCAGCATTGTAAATGTTTCTTCAATCTCGGACTTGAGGCTTAGACTGTAAATAAGGTTTTTTTTTTTTTCTCAGCAAGAGAACAAGACCCATGAAGCTATGCCAGTAATACGTGAAGTCACAGCAGCTGTCTTCCTTAGGGTGACCGCGGGTCTTTATGTGCTCTTGGTGGTCTGAGACCACGCTTCACTGCAGGCCATTCTGTGTAACCTAGAGTCTATAAAATTGTGAGCTCAATCCATTTTACTGTCGTTCACTCCTAAATGGCCCATAAGCAGAGGACCTTACTTGCTGGTTTTCTAATCTTTGGTGGGAAATGAGCAGAAAGAATCTGCTCACCAGAGCTCAGTTAGCATAGCGCTGGGCTGTGTTTCCATGGGCCTAAAGGCATGCTCAGTTAAACAACTTTTGTATTTCGCCCTGTGCAGGAAGACCACACATCTAACTCTACTGTAATCTATAAAGCCATCTGTATTTTCTATCAAAACTACAAATTCAGTGTGCTCAGGACTATTTTGGTCATTTTATCTGTATACCCCATTGCCCTTTTAAGTAAACCTTCAGAGCTATAAAAGTACTACTCGGAAAATACATACATTTATTGAATTGGGGGGCATTGCTATTATTAACTGTATTTCAGGCACTGATTCTGGAAGACATTTTAAGACATAAAACTGAGCTGTGATGCATGTCTGTGCCTTAATATATACATACATACATATATCTCATTAAGATAATATAATGCACAGCAATTACTCACAAATCATTGATGGCTGCTTTGATCATTTTTATTCCTCCACTCATAATTGAAGGAAAATGTAGGAGTTTGCATTGGTAATTTGCGGTTTGATTCAGGGCAAGGCGTAGTGCAACTCTGAGCTCACCTGCATTCACACAAGCAGAACAAACAGCATCCCCAGTTCTGCCAAAGATCTCCGGGCTGTTTATGTAATACAGTATCAGTGTGTGTGGACTGCTGTTGACTTTTTAATGCAGATTTTTTTCTGAATAGTTCCGGTTTGGTTGTGCTATCTTCCCCAGAAACTGTACTAGTAGACTAACTAATTGACAAGCAAAGATCACCTCAGCAATGACATTAGAATCCTCTATAAAGTTCAGATAATAGGATTAGTGTTGTGCCTTTCATCCATGTGATGGCTACATACTGCATGTGCTTGACTTTGGGCTTCAGAAAACCACAACTGCCAGCATTTAAGCATGCCATTCGAGACTGGATTTTAGTAATATGAAAGTTTGCAGTTGTACGTGATTTCCCTTGCAAACTGGATCTGATCTGGTCAATAGAAATAACTGTATGATCAATGAAACTCATTTTCGGGGCATCCTTTGTAGTATAATAATATGGAATATGTATTTAATCCTGTTTTGTTGCATTATATTTTTATTCATTAAGTGCTCATAAATTCATTACTTCTAATAATTTTTGTTCCAGTAAGCTTTAATATGGTGATTCTGGTGCATTCATATGCAGATAAAGTTTCATATTAGATTTATTATTACATTTGCTTCCCACATTTTATCTAGTTTCCCTAGATAAAGATGTCTGAAAAATGACATCACGCTTCAATTTTGGGGAGAGGGCTGTATTTCTGTGGATCCTAACTTCATCCAGTTAATTTTAATTTTATTGGTTCTTTAATGAAGGTTTTAAGTCTTCATCTGTAAACGGCAAAGCATGTTTTTTATGGTTCTATAATAAATTGTAGCAGCACCTGTTAAAATCCTAATTTCTTCAGGACTTCAAGCCCGTAGTGACAGCCCTCCCACTTTTGTGGTTTGTGTATTTATCTCCCTGGCTTTTAAAATGACGAGATTATAGCATGCTTGTTGTATGCCGATTACGGCCCATACCCACTCTCAGTACCAGGGACGTTACCCAGCACGTTATCGGATTTGCCGTCTTTCTGAAATGTCTATTGTCTGACCTCGTGTACAGAGCAGTCATTTATTTACACATTCTGAAATCTGCTACCTGCAAGCTCATGCATATGGATCCCCTGCAGCCTTGTACGCTTAGCATATTTTGTATCCAAAATGAACATATTGCTTCCAGGCTAAGAACCCTAAAGTAATTTTCCCTGTTTTCTTGTAACAGCTCATTCATCCCTCACTCTGCACAAAACTCTAGCTATAAGCAGTGCGCTGGAAGAAGGGGTTCAAAGAGAACTTGTTGAAGCCAAGCCAGACCTTAGCAAACCACAGCAAGTCATGCCTGAGGCATCAGAGGGACATCTTTGGCTAATGACTTTGTCCCAGAGAACTTGTGACAGTGTAGGAGCCTGATGAGTACACATAAAGGAAAGGTTGTCTCAAATAATTAATGACATTTTCCCATAATACATTAGCGATAAATATCAGAATGGCTAAGAAACGGCATGTAGGAAAATATCTGCGTCTCGCCCTTTTTCCTGCTCTTGTCCACAAAGGATGATAACATGGTGAAGGAAGGTACATCTGCAGCGGTTAGGTGCCTCTGTGACAGCCACTCATTATCTGTCCTCGGTGTCCAGGCATGCTCCAAGGCAGACGGCCCCGTCTCGCTCTGGCCGGCTATAGCCTCTGTCTTCATGCCTGCTCCTTTACCATGTCCATAGAGGGTGCAGATAGTAACGTCGGATCTGAGGGCTCTGCAATGCTGCCTTTCAGATGAGTCTCTGATTTGCTCATTTGTTCGATGCGGGCAGCCATCCTGCAGCACATCGCATTAAGGTGCAAAGGGGCGACTGCAACTATGTTTTTTTACTTTGGTATAACTGTCACATTAAGGGTACTGTAAAGAGCAAAGACTCATATTAAGTCTGGTACAGGTCTCTATTCAAGGTAATAAGACGCCATGGTGTGATGTCATAATCCCATCTGGAAGACGTGGTTTTCAGGACATCTCCACACGGCTTCTCTGGCACTGCTCCCTTACCTGGCAAAACCTCAGCGATGATCTTCAAATCTGTTGTATGACTCTGCAGATCTATTTCATCACTCCTACCTCTTTCAAAAGCTGCAGTACAGTGATGACACGGTACGAGGGCCAGCACCTTGAGCCACTTATCCTGAATTAGGCATTCGCTTAGATACTGACGACCTGCAGGGGGCACAGTCACGCATTTCTTTCTTAGAAGTTCTTCAGAGGATTAGTATTGTGAGTAGTATGCCACCTGTGCTCTGCTGTCAGTGGAGATTTTTGGTGAAAAAACATATCCTGGCAACTAGTGTACTTAGATTTTTTTTTTTGTTGTTTTGTTTGTTAAATGGTGCTGGCAAGTATGAATCAAACTTAGAGGCTAATTAGCAGCTACATCTGTTGTGTCAACTCAAGCTAAAATCTGAGCTCTCTCTTTATAAAAATTCTGGGGAAGAACCATCCTCGCTTTGAGAAAGTCTTATCGATCCTGCTCCATGCTCTATCTTTTATTTCTTTTCTTTTTTTTTACTGTATTTTATTATTTCATTATTTGTTTGTGATTGCTGGAATGCAGGCTGTTAACTGCACAACAAGCACGAACCCTTTTCTGCAGTGATGCTGTCACGCGTTCGCACATTGAAAACAAGCTGGATGACGATGGCACTCGATAATTCATGAATGTGGCTTTGCCGTTCACAGCTTTCAAGGGGAGAAACGCACGTGTCCCATCGCCCAGAGGGATTCTTGTGAATGGCTTAGCATGAAGTCCTTAACCCACAACCCACAGCGGCGTGTCTAAGAGACGCCCCCTGTTGGTAACAGACCTCCCCAGGACTGGTCTCCTCGTCCTTGCGGCCTGCATTTGGAGCCCTGTTAATGGAGCTGGCCTGAAGTGTGAGCCCCAGCTGAAGTGCAGGTGCAGTGCGTAGGTGATCGCGTTGCCGGATAACTGAGCAAACCTTCCCTCTCCCTGACAGGCTGAGTCGGCACCGGGAAGACGCCGGCTCGATGCCACATACCCCGAGGGCTGCCAGTGGGCGGCGGGTCTTGTTTCAGTGATGAGGCGGCAGTGCCCTGGCTGATTGCTGCAGTGTGGGCTGCAAGGCTGGCTGCGTGAAACCGGCGCACTGGCATGTGTCCACACGTCGTAAGCTGGCCCCCCCCCCCCCCCCCCCCCTGTGTCTCCCTGACCGCTTCCTCGTATGCAGTTGGCTCAGAGGGGCACTTTCTGGGCCACCTTTCTGCTGTGTGTAAACTTTCCCCACCTTCACACCCATGACCTTTACATTGACCTTTGGCCACTGGTAACTATAATCATACTAAAAGTGGATGGAAGTCAGTCCGGCCGGTAAAAAAAATAGGTAACCATGGGGGGTCTGTTAGTCCGTTGCCGTGTCAGGGTGCTCAGGGGAGCAGTGAGCTTTCCCACCAAAAATTTGCTTTGCATCTCTCTGTTTTGACCCCATCCCCCCTCCCAGCATCGCCATCCTTCTGCTTTCACACTACAGTTGTCTAGCGGTGACCCCTCCATTATGTCTGCCACACCCCTTCTGGGCTCTGTATTGTGCTGCCTGTTGAGAATTGATGTAGCTCTCTCAGGCAGCTTTCTGGTCTGTTTCCCTGTGCCTGCGTGTTGAGCTGCTTCACTGCATCAGGAGATCCTACATGAGCCTATAACTGGGAGCAGCATCGCTTTACCTGGCTGCTGGAGAATTTATGCTTATGCTGAGCAAACCGGTTAACGTTACACTCTGTCTGCCACTGAAGTCCACCTTAGTGCCAAAGACCAAGCCTCCCTGGTGAGCTTACAATTCAGCCGATCCAGTGTCAGTGTTGCGACCTGCCAGTAGTCTATATGCAGCAGCGGGGATGCTAATACATTTCTGGGATGGACAGCTGACAGTTCCGCACTGGAGAAAACAGACCAGGACCAGGAAACAACAGAATCATAAAACATAATTTAGCTTCATGAAAAGAATGTTTTCTGAAATACTCTTCGCTATATTGATGTGATCACCCTGGGGTAAATTGGTATAAAGGCACTGAGAGGCCAACGGAGTGGATAGGTTGTATGTGGGGGGGGGGGGTCCAGGCACATAGCAACCGCCTGTCAGACACGCGCGTTACCAGCAGAGTGCCTGCCCAAAGTGCGGCACTGATGGAGGGCTCCGTGGGCCGTCGGCATGCTGTCATTTCTCCCCCGTTACTGTGGCACAGTGCTGCTGTCTGACCGTTTTGTCTCTCTTACGCTTGGCCTGCTCAGTGCTGCCTGTGGACTCACCCTGGGCTTGTGAAATGCACTCCAGCCAGCTCCCTGCCACGTCTCAACCACCGCAGTTACATTTTGTTTATTCATCAGACACTTTCATCAGACACTTTTAAGGGAGGTACATTTTTGAGGAGTCCCTTGCGACGCCGGGTTAAGTGCCTTGCTCAAGGGCCCAGTGATGGCGTCAGTGTTCAGAGCTTCAGAGTTGAGCCGGCAACCTTCCAATCAGAGGTGAATCTCAATACAAAAAACACAAAAACTGCACCTATGGTTTTGGCAAGACCGGTCTTGCGAACCTGCCTTCCAAAAACTCTCACAAGATGATGAGGACAGATTTTGGATTGAGACAGATGTGTACTTGTGTACCTGCTGCTCCAAGTTTATTCCAATACTTTAACTCCAAAAGAGCTCTAAAAACTAAAATCACTAATTTGCAGGATAGTAAGGGCCTTATAATGGAAAATGAAATTGATATAGTAAATGAGTTTAATGATTATTTTTCACGGGTGTTCACAGTAGAGAATACGAGTAACTTACCACCTATTAATACAAATTCAGCATTCAGAAATGGTAGATTACCTGGATGCAAATAACATTCTGAGAGATAGCCAACATGGATTTAGGAGAAGTAGATCCTGCTTAACGAGTCTACTTGAGTTCTTTGAGAAAGCTACAAGTGAAATTGATCACAAAAAGGCCTATGATGTGATCTACTTTCCAGAAGGCCTTTGATGTCCCTCACAAAAGGCTCTTGCTAAAGCTTAAAGCTGCAGGGATTTTAGGAACTGTGGCAACTTGGATCGAAAACTGGTTAACTGACAGGAAGCAGTGAGTAGTTATTAGAGGCACAATGTCACAGTGGGCCTGCGTTCATAGTGGGGTACCGCAGGGTTCAATTTTAGGACCACTATTGGTCCTAATTTATATCAATGATATTGACACCAATACATATAGTAAACTGGTTAAATTTGCAGACGACACCAAGGTGGGTGGTGTAGCAGATACTGATCTAGCAGCAGAGAGGCTACAACAGGATCTAGATGTAATTAGCGACTGGGCTGATACTTGGCAGATGAAATTTAACACAGAAAAATGTAAGGTAATCCATGCAGGGAACAGAAATATAAAGTTCAGATATTTCATGGGTTCCACTGAAATAAAGGTAGCTGAATACGAGAAAGTGTATGATCTCGGTGTGTATGTTGATGCTTCCATGTCCCACTCTCGTCAGTGTGGGGTAGCAATACAAAAGGCCAATAGAATGTTGGGTTATATCTCTAGATGTCTGGAGTTTAAGTCAAGGGAGGTGATGTTACATTATATAATTCCTTGGTAAGACCCCACCTAGAATATTATGTGCAGATTTGGTCACCATACCTTAAGAAGGACATTGCTGCCTTAGAAAAGGTACAACGGAGGGCTACGAGAATGATTCCAGGTCTTAGAGGAATGTCTTATGAGGAGAGGTTAGCGGAGCTGAATCTGTTTCGCCTTCAGCAAAGGAGACTAAGGGGGGGACATGATCCAGGTCTATAAGATTTTAACGGGTCTGCATACTGTTCAGCCAAATGGCTATTTCAATATTAGTTTAAATACTAGAACTCGTGGCCATAAGTGGAAATTAGCGGGAGAA
>JAABNY020000019.1:13448948-13463804 GCA_015164015.2 Brevimyrus niger
AGATAAGATTTTAACAACTCTGAGCTATTAGTTAAGTTCTCCCCAAATGAGCTTGATGGGCCGAATGGCCTCCTCTCTTTTGTAAATTTCTTATGTTCTTATGTTCATGTCATGGGAAGTGGTGTCACTGTAGTTGATACTAGGGATAGGCTGATCCACATTTTTTCAGTTCCGTTTCGATTCCGATACACAACTGCCAATTCCAATACAAGAGCTCTTTTCACTTTGTTATACTTTATATACTGTATACATTTTTTTAAGCTAGTAAATACAGATGGAAAACATGTATGACAAAAAAAAATTAATTAGGCCACTACAAACATACATAACATACTGTTCTACTTCATTTGTACGTCTTGTTTTAAGCATTTTTGAGGCATTTGAAGTTCAATATGAATTAATATCTTCAAAGCAAGTATACACAAGTGGCTAATGCTTAAAATTTTAATACAATATTTCTCCCATTGGTGTCAGCTCAGTCACACTTTGTTGCAATGGCAGCCCCTTGTGTATCACAAGCTGCAGCGAGTTTGCAAAACCAGGTTAGAGACTCCCAAATCATCCATTGCTTTTTTGTCTCGCACAGTTGTGTGTGCTTTAAGTGGGATTGTCCATTAAACGCTATTCCCACCACTCGAAACTTTACTTTACAAAGATTGCAAATCGCTACTAGTTTCTGTTAAAAGCATAAAATACTCCCAGACCGTCACATCTTATCTTATGCTCCTCGAACGGCGAAGGGTTTGCGCATGACGTCACAGCAGGCGGAAGTCACTGTACTCACACCCACTGAGTAGCAAAAAAGACTGAGGGGCAGCGTTAGCATTCAATTTGAATGCCACAAAAAAACACATGTAAAATGGGAAAGAGCTGCCGTGCGATTGATTGTACAAATAGGCTTAACACAAAATAAGAGCTATGTTTTTAGAAAAAAAAACTAAATAAGTAAGTATAGGACGCGGATCGGTCATGCATGGCCGATACCTGGTCCGTCAAATAGGTCTGGATTGGTGCCGATACTGATCCGAATATCGGATTGCTGCGTCTCTAGTGGATACCCCCCCACCCCTTTGCCCAATATGAGCATGAAATTTCCCGTGATCAAAATATTAAGAAGAGCCACACATTCCTGCTTCTCTCCCTCACATCACTGGGGCCCCTCTGCTCTATTTGGCAGCTGGCCAGATCTTCAGAAGCTCTGAGGTCTTCTAGTCACCAGGAAAAGGACAGCTGGCAGGATGAGGCCATACGTAGCAGTTAGCTTCCAGCCTGGCACTCAGCCGTCATGGCAGGTGATGAAGGGCCCAGTAGCTCTTCCCCAGTCAGAAATGGGGGGGGGGGGTTGATATTGGTCTGCTGCAAGAGCCCCTGACCCCCCGGCAGAGGGGGACTGTTTATTAAACAAGGTCTGGGGATTGGAGGACTCTGACACAGTGGAGGGCATAGGGAGGGGGCATTCTGAAGAGTTTTTTATGACACTCTGCAAAATGTTTGGATTCCTCCAGGGGGCGATGCCTGCCCTCAGAAAACGCAGCCTGTCCGATGATAGTGTCTCGACACAAACCTTAAAGATTGTTCTTTCAGGGATTGTGTTTCGCTAGCATGTCATTTTTCTCGTGGTAAATACCCTCCATGACACCAGAGACTTCCTAATGTAATGCACTTGCATTAGCCTCGAGATTAAAGCCTCATAATGGTATGTGTATATACAGTATTGTAATGTGAACTCAATGTACGGTAAGACTAGTTCTGTCCAGCTAGCCTGGATTTTCTCCTTACCCTTTACTGCCATAGTTTTGATGTAAGCTGGGATTAAACACCCTGCCTGGGGTTTCTTTTATCCAGAAATGGTACAGCAAATATGCTGTGTTCATCCTAGGGGTGGAAGCAGAAAATACCAGTATTCATTTCTGTTTAGACATAAGTTCAGTTAGTTATGTGAATGATAGAAGTTGCTACTGCAGTCCGATAATAAGCAACATGGTCTATTTGCTTAGAGGATGCCTTGTGGGGAAACCCAAATTACACTTTATGGAGAATACTAGGGATGCACGATATTTATCGGACAGATATGGGGTAAAATGTAATCATTTTATTGCTCCGATAAATAATTTAAATCCAATTAATGGTTTTAATGGTTTATTTGTGTATGGCTCGAGAGTGACAAGGTTTATCGATTACAACTGTATTTTTAGCTAGCTAGTTGCACGTTTTGTTGGTTATTACATAAAATACGTTTCCAAATGTTTTTAAAAGATTTCAGTTAACAAAAATCATTAAATGTAAACTTGATAATATAACCAACATGTTTTATCAGATTAGAAATGTATATTTAGATCAATAGTGACGTTCCCTTAACCGGTATGATTTTACCATTTACTGTTATAGTTAGGCCAGTGCTACTAAAATTTCAGTTTCATCAGTGCATCTTAGATTTTCTAGTCCCCTGGGTGTACAAACTGCAGATTATATGAAACTTATATTACATATAAAAATATAAACTTATTGGTTATCGGAATCTGCCATGACAAGGACTTAATTATTGGTTATCAGTATCGGTTCAAATTTGTCATATCGTGCGTCCCTAGAGAATACAATCGCAAACACTTCTCCATTGATACAACTGCATGTTCACTGGATAGATGCCAGGCATGAGGATGCAAAACGCCTCTACTGTACCCTGAAAAACCTTCATTGCTACGCTGTGAAGCAGATTCTAGGTAATGCTTCATGCTACCGTTTGTCGAAATCGCTCCCATTTCTGTCGTTAATCGTCATGTCACACCATGGAGGGAAGGCCGGCTGCCAACTGCTGCCATTTTGCAAGCTCCGCTGCCGTGCGCCGACCCAGACTGGCAATACGACAGTGTTTGTAACAGAACTGGTCACCAGTGTGAAAGCGGGACACTAGGACCTGCCAGGGGTTCAACACAGGCATCTCTGCAGTATTCTGTGCTATGAAAGCAGCCCGACAGCCCTCATGTGCCCTGACAGAATCAGTGGCAGAGATGGGACGCTGGTGAAAGACAGGGTGCCCAATGAAAGATGGGGTGCCTGGTGAGTGAGACGGGATGCCGGTGAGTGAGACGGGATGTCCGGTGATACAAGCATAATGAGAATGGGAAAGGTATAAGGTGTTGATGGGGGGTGGGAAGGTTTACGGTAAAAGTTTTTGACGGGAGGAGGGGGTGGTGTAATTGCCCATCTTACCCTTGCCATGATCTGTCATTAAATCCCTTATGCTGTTGTAAGAAAAATGACAACGGATGCTGTTGGCACTTTCTAGGGACCATCTGACTTCAGTATTGATTTTAAAAGAGTATGATCCATCTACCAGCTTGTTATTTAAGTAGGAGTGACCTTAATGTAATAATTAGACAATATAAATAGCCAGCCTCAGGTCTTTCCAGACTCATCTATCCCAATACAGATTTTATTTGCAGTCCCAGAGCACTGAAGCTGTAATTTTTATTATTCTGCCATGATAGTGCATTTATTTTTTGTTTTCTGTAAAGTATGGGTTTTGGTTTTGCGCTGGCGTCTGCCTATCCTGCCCCAGAAGAAGCGGGGCATTCATGTGGACCTTTTCATGGGGCCATTTCAATTGGATCTTTTCCAAGGTCATTATCTCTGATTGAGGCTTAAAATTAATTGTCATGTCTGGACAAAAGGGCGGATGGGTGAAAGGTCATGTGACTGTATTGTAATGATTGTAATATCAGATAAAACAGACAACCGAGTTCGCATTATGGGCACACTGCTGGTCCCATGTAAGTAGGATGTGGCAAGGCCCCCCCCACCCCCCACCCAGACCTGGTCACAAGTGGCGATATGTTGCAGAAAGGAGTTATACAGCCATTGCACCCTCTCCTGCACCAAGTTTGCCCACTGCTTTTGTAATTGGCCCTAGAGATCCTGCAGATTGATACAGGGTCTGAGTTGACATCCAAGCTGATCCCACACATATTAGACGCAGGCCGTCCATAGACACACGTGCTGTGTGTGGACAGGCGTTGTCTTGGTGAAAGACTGAAAGGGGAAATACATGCGGACATAGGATGTCACTGACGTAGTGCTGTGCCATCAGGGTCCCCAGAACGTCCAGCAGACATAGTTGTGTGCGGCACCATATGCACACATGACGGTCATCTGTGGTAATACAGAACCGAGATTCATTACTGAACATGGTACAATGCCACTTGTCACCAGTCCATGCCTCACGGGTACGGCACCACTCCAAACGCAGCTGTCACTGCGTTGGTCTTAACAGCAGCCTAGGCATGGGACCGTGAACCCGTAGTCCCAGTGCAGGATGACACGGGGTGTTGTAGAGAGTCCAGTACCTGTGTCTGGATACCGTGTGAAGATGGGGTTCTGTAATGCTTAGTGTACCTTACGATGATCCTCCCTTGGTGAGGTCTGTCCTGGGCGACCGGAACCTTCACGACTTTTTTTAAAAATGTATTTTCAATTTTTTTATGGAATAACAGAATTTTGTTTTGATGTATCTTTATTAATTAACGAAAACAACACATTTAATGTGGATTTTATGATTTTAGCTTTTGCTAATCCATATGGTCCATATGAACTCTTATCTACAGAGACAAAGGAGCAGAGGGGCTGATTTCCAGTAAACTCGCCGGGACACCTGTTAGTAGTGCTACCAAACCCGCGGTAGTGAGGGGGAGGCAGATACCCCTAACAGTTAATCTGGCCTCATTTGCTCCCTCAGAAAGTGACATTAAAAATAAGTTGTTCCCCCCAAAAATACCAAATTCGCTCCTACACCTTGCGCTTCTCTGCTTTCTATCTGACCTCACACCCCACCCTCATTAGGATTCTTTTTATTGGTGCCTGAATATGGCAAATAAACATGGCTAGCCATTTGAACAGGCCTCAGTGTGTGGCTGCTGCAAACCTGCAGGCCTACTGGCTGAGTGCAATTTGGCATCCTCCACGAGAGTGAACTCTCGGATGAGACACACAAGGGTGCTGTGGTATTAGCTGAGCACTGCTAACAGGCATGTGCACATAATCTGCAGAATTACGAATGGGAGATAAGTGAAGGAGCACGTGTGTACAGCGAGAAATTGAAGGCTGGCTGAGCATGGAGAGTCTATATCCTGCTGATGGAGCAGGGAATTTAATTGGTCTGGAAGCGAGGCTGGTAATACTTCTGTGTTTTTTTTATGCCTGCGATCATAACATGTTGTTCACACTATAATTCTGTAGTGGATATAATTTCTGTGCTTGAAAACACTTTACTGTAGTGGTGTCCTGGATATTCAAATTTATCGTCTGTTTGCCCTGACACTGCAGATAATAAAGAGAGTCTCTCTCTCTCTGCGAACTGATCTTTCTTTATTCATTATGTTCAGATGTATAACAGGTTCTGCTGCATAGGCTTTTGGGCCTGTGCTCTGGATCGCAACAGTCCTGCTGATGGTCCCTGTTTAATCTTGTCCAGAATTTAGTAAAAAAAGAAAAAAAACATTTCCTCACGGTCAAAAAAAGAATGAAGTTGTTAAACCATACACCCACCTTGCCTTGCTTTATTGAGTCATAAATATTTACTCTGAAAAAGGAGATTTTGAGAGAGAAACATCCTGCATGACTCAAGCCAGGCTCAATAGTCACACGATGCTTGTGAATATATTGTGGGTTTCATTTGCTTGCAGCTCATGTACGAGGGGAGCACATGTGACTGGACATATCAGCAGCCAAGTCTAAGGTTATCGCAGATCAGGAATTTTCTCATATCTGTGTTTGTGTGTGTGTGCGTGCGTGCGTGCGCGCATGTCGGGTATACCTATCCTTATCGAGACCGCTCATTCACTTCTATGGTAAAAATACAAACGATTTCTATGACAACCTCAACCCACACTTTTCCGTAACCATAACTGTAAGTTAATAAGCAAAATACAAGTTTTTTTGCATTTTTATTTTTTTTCATAGCAGTTACCGATTTTTATGAAATAGAAAAAACGGATATTTATTATGTTATGGGGTCATTGTGTCCCCATGAGGATAGGTATACCCACTCGTGCGTGCGTGCATGTGTGTGTGTGTGTGTGTGTGTGTGTAAGTAAAATAATATATTCACGAAGCAACTGCGTGCATGAGGAGATTAAAATGAAAAATGGCCAAGTATTCAAAAAAAGACCCCATCATCAAATAGTACTCAAATCGCCTTGTTTAAAACAAAATGCTGATGATGGCATTGCTGTCTTATGAATACTGAACACTTCAAAACTGACCCATGATGGGAACAAGTATGGCCCCCATGTTTCCAATGTGCTGTGATAAGCTGTGGCACCAGGCTGTCATTTGCATAGCAATTGGCCAAAGATAATGTGTCCATGTCAAGGCTTGTTGTGATTGAACACTTTAATTAGAAGAGGGCAAAGGCATTGTTTAAAATATCATTATCAACAAGCAGTAGTGACTTAAACAGGAAGGGCTCACCTGTGAGGCCTCACACAGCCCTGTAACGATGGGACCCACAAAAACCCGAAGCTTAACAGGATGCGAAGGATGAAAATGATTGAAGCTGGATGTTTCCACTGCACATGACCTGCTTAGGCAGAACTGTGGGGTCAAGCAGTGCCCCTCAGTTTAAATTCCTCTGGTACATAGCCTGCCGTCAGTGTATCTGTTATACTTCTTACTTTTATGTTTTGGTCATATTGCAAAAGAGAAATAAACTGTATATAAACATATAAAAAAAAAGATAAATACAGGCAGTCATCAGGTTACAAACAAGGTCCGTTCCCAAAGTCTGTCTTTAAGTAGAATTCTTAGGCAAGTCGGAACAATACCAATAATAGGCAGCATGGCAATCTGTTCGTAAGTACGAGTTGTCCTTAAGTCGGACTTACTTATGGCAGTTTCAGATACCTGGACATTATAATTTACAGAATAGAATACAACTAACCATCTATTTTGTGGGGAAATATACTGCAAATCGTCATATAACTGGACTCAGAAAAAAATAAATACATACATAAATACATATACACACACACACACACACACACACACTGTAGGGATACAGATAAGTATACACGTGATGAAATGGTATCGTAAAGTCAGTGGTGGCCCGGGATCCGCTAATCCGCTACTATTAGTGCAGATATCTTTTTCATTAGTGGATTATCCTTTCCGCTAACTTTGAAAACCAGACCAATTCGGTAGCATTTTTGTGCAGGACAAGTAAATAAAATTTAACGGTTAAAAACGTTTGTAAAAAAAATCATACATATTTGTTCCTGTCTGTTGTGAGCATGTCTGCAACAGTCTGTCTGGCACGCTGTTGGCTGACTAGGTGTAAACAAAACGGCTCTATTTTCCACCTGCACAGTTTTGTAACGGTGCATTAATTGCTCGTTTTCACGCCATGCGCGCATGTGTCAAAATAGTAAATAATTTTGCACCCGCTTTTCGCTTGTAAGAGTGGCGTTTATTAAATGGGCGGCGGCAGGGCGCATTGTCAGTTTTGCTATTTTAAGGTAGCGCAATGTCATTAGTCAGTGGTGCATTGTTAAACTGTATATAAGGGGCGTGTTTTAGAAATGTGCGAGTGCACAATGCTCATGACGGACACATTTTATTTTATTAATATATGTTTTATTATATGCATCTGGCCCTTTCACGTGATCATATTGTTTAACGAAACGCCAAAAGAAAAATAATTAATATATAAAATAAAGAACAAACTGTATCGTTAAACATTTCGTGTTCATTATCAGAATTTTAAGTACATAAAATACTGTAATTGAAAGGACATTTGTATTGTTGAAATTGCGTTTTAGACATTTCGTTGAGTCGGGTGGAACATTACAATACAGCCCTCAGCAGGTCGCAGCATTCTTTGTTGTATGTTGCGTTACATTGTCATCTTTGATCGATGTCTCTTGGACGTAAGGACACATTAGAGGACTTCAGAAGGCGTGATGCTGAAATGCATGTGCCGATGGTAACAAAGGAGTTTACGCCGGCAGCTCGGGCAAGGAGGGATCAGGTGGCAGAAGGGCTGAATCATCTGTAGCTTAGTATAGGAATTTAAAGTGTTCGATGTAGAAAAATTACAGCCCTGTTGCCTTTTATTTGAACAGTTTAAAACACCTTAAAACTGTTTTGTTTGAACAAAGATTGCATTTTCTTTTAAATTTTGTGAACTGTACACCCAAAATTAAAATAAACACACAAGCATAATAAATCCTTGTTCCTACCCGCTGCTGTCGTTCAGCAGTGAGCTTCTGCTTTCCCTGTCTCCTTACATCATTATACCGCTTTCGGCACTTCACGGATGATCTGATGATGCCAGAAAACGAGGACCCACTCGCTGCTACCTCATCCCACGCCTGCTTCACCTCGTAAAGCTTAGGTGGAACAGTGCTGCTCCTGTAAATGATGTACTCGCTACATTTTCACTTCGTGCATGAGCACGTCCTTTTCCTCGGCCGAAAAACGATCTGGTTTGCCGGGCAAATAGGCTGTTATAGTAACCCCCAGTAGATCATGCGCCTCTGCCTTTTAAAGGTAAGATGTGCCATACCAATTGGTTTATTCTTTGTTACGCCCAGAATACGTCTCTGAATAATTAAGAGAATTAGGGCAACCTTTTTCCGCCTTTCGCCGGTCTGGTTTTGGACTTAAACACGGATTTAAATTTAATTTGAATTTAGTGATCAGTGGTCATTGTTGACACACCACAGTGCACAACAACGAAATGTGTCCTCTGCATTTAACCCAAATGAGATATAGTGACTTAGCAAGGAGCAGCTAATTCAGCGCCCTAGGAGCAATGCATGGAGGCGGTACCTTGCTCAGGGTACCTCAGTGGTGCTTTGTTCGTCAGGGATTCGAACCTGCAATCTTTCAGTTACAAGTCGGCTTTTCCACCACTGCCCACATAGACACGCCCATAAATGTTAGTTTGGCTTTGCACTTTCCATTTTGCTTTAGCTTGTCACAATAGAGCCCAAGATGTGATGAGTTGATAACTTGTCGGATTTAAGGTGGTCCATATTAAATGTAAGTGAACAAAGATAAAGTCCATTTAAACTTGGGCTGCTCTGAACTAAGCAGAGAACACTGGCCTGCATCAGGAAACTGGATTTCTTGTTTAGCCTGATCAGCTTTTATTCAACGTAGCCTACTGTATTTTAAATACAGTGATTCTTCGGTTCTCGAACTCACTAGAACTCGAATTTCTTCAAAGTCAAATAAACCAGTTTGACCTAGAACTCGATTAACCAAATAAAGCAGTGCAGCATTATAGTAACTAACAATAAATAAACCACTAACTTGCGTGTACTATTAGGGCATTTATGTCATTAAATTAAACTTTATTTTACCAGGTAAATTATCTGAAAACCAGTTCTCACTGCTTTACGTGATATTCGGGAGAAATAGCAGCTTGCGCATCGGAACTGCCTGGGATACAAACACTAACTAAACTCTTCAGCCAATATGGGCAAAGGTCTATCGTCACGGAGGCAGTTCCAGTTTGTGCAGCCAGGTGAGAGGTCCCAATGCATCTAACCATAATGCATTGTGTCAGGATCAGAATGCGTTGCTTTAAGCCATCACTGTAAGCAAGTCGAATGCACGCAATGCCAGGACTGGGGAAACAAACTGAAACTCGGACTTAATACAGAGGACTAATGACAACAACCAGAAACAGCTGATCACATGGGGATCCCGCTCGAGGTTAACGAGGGGGCGTGACACTTAGGCAGGGCAAGGCTAATGTTGGGATAAGATCTTTATCATTTTGGAAGCCATTATATTAAAAAATGCTCTTCTTGTTTTGTCCTGTTTATTTTGTGTTTAAATGCTAAAAAACATATTTAGGTGTAATTTTTGGGGCCTGGGAACCAGTTAATTGGTTTTCCATTATTTCTTATGGAAAAATTTCCATCGGAACTCGAACTTTTTAGGATTCGATCCAGAGTCCGAAACGGATTAAGTTCGAGAACTGAGGTACCACTGTTTATTTTATTTTCATTCACTAACATTTAGCCCAGACTACCTTAAATCTGACAAGTTATGTAACTAAGCAAGAAATCTTGCTTCATGGTAGAGGCCCCCGGATGTATTTTCCAGGTTCTGGTTGACAAAGCCTGTAGACCAATAAAGATCGAGTTGACGCCCTCCTTCCTAGTTCCAGGTAAACGGTGCCATACTTGTAGTCCCCAAGCAGCTTTACCAAGGGCAAAATCAGTATGAGCCAGTCGCAGAATAGGGCTTCTCCAACAAAAACACTTATCCTCGCTAATGGAATATCACAGAAAGAGAATTTCAATGCAGATTTATTCCAGAGACTCTACAAAATCCAACAATAAGTAAGTCCTTAATATCCCATGGTGATAATTTTAGTCAGACAGATGGGACTTCAGTGTTAAGCAGGTTAAAATTTTAGCTACCTAAGTATGTTTTTAAGGGTTTCAAAAGTTAGTGGTTAGTGGTTATCGTTACCTTCCGCTAATTGTTTTAAGGGTTTAATAATGAATTATTAATGAATAAGTATACTGTAAGTGTACACATAAATATACACATAATCAGCAAGTATACTGTAACTGCACATAATGAATAAGTATACTGTACATATACACATAAGTGTACTCATGACTGGATAGGGTAGAAGTGGGAGGTCAGGGCAGTGACTTACCCAGCAACGTCCTCCCCTACTCCCGTGTCCTAACTGGTCTTTGCGATGAACCACAGCCAATGAAGCAGCAATCTACCCCACACTGTATGCTTGCTATCCTCGAGCAATGCAGCCCCTCCACTCCTCCCTCTGCGACCAGCATTCTGTCTCCCAGTACCAGGGACAGTAAGGGTCCAAGATCTATGTTTTGGCCCATGACCTTGACAGCAGAGGTCATTGTTTTCATCCATCCCCACACACCTTCTGCATTGAGTCTATATCACGTAAGCTAACGCGACAAAAAGACACTCATGCTCTTCCATTTTTCATAGCTTTTGCACACCAAAAAACAGATTGTATGTGTATATGCCATGCATGTGTGTTTTTTAATGCTGATTAAACTGTAAAGTGCACCTTGCAATTTGCTTTGTTGTGATGAATACATAATTCCTTCATGTAAAAATAATCGTATCTTGATAGTGATTCTGGAGCATTAATTACGAGACTTGCAGCAGGCAGAATGTCATTCTCGCTTTAAGGTGGGAGACCTGGTGTTTTAGCAGGAATGGTAATGGCGATCCGTATCCCATCTCGTGCCAATTAACACGTGTGCTGTCTATCCCAACTGTCATCATAATCACCTCCCCGGTCATGTTTTCTCGCAGTCTCTTCAGTTACTCGCTTCCTATCCGTTTCATTTTCAGCTAATTCTCACAGTGCCAAAATAGAAAAGTGTACCAGAACTGTGAGGACGGGGTGGGGGGGGGCAGGCAATCTATCCTGAGTCCCTCAACATTGCAGTGTCACACACATTAATGAGGGAGTCCCAACAATCAAAGTAGTCTATTAGGAGCCTGGTTCCCGGCATGATGCCGAAATGTTAGCTTTTCTGCTAATTTGCTACATGTAGTCCGCTCCGATCCCAAAGTCATAGTCACACTGGACTCCTAAATCACCAGCTCCTTTATATTTTATAATTAATTTAATAATTTCATTTTATTGTATAATCTGGTTAGTCTTATTGCTATTTTAAAATCTTGACTAAGGGAGCCGTGTAAAAATTGCATTGTACTTGAACTTCTGTATTTGCGAATGGCATATAAAACTGCAATTTAATAAAAAACACAGCCGACCTGGCAGCTGGAAGGCTGGGAACCCCTGCCTGGTGCCCCAGCCACACAGAACTGCACAGATCCACAGGGATGCAGGTGACAGTCTGTGACCTGGCTGCACGCTGGGGATGTGTGAGGGATCCCGCCGCTTTGGCAGCGCCCCCCCCCAGGAGCTAGAGGACACACTTGCCTGCGGCCCACGCGCTCTGCTCCACTTGTTAGTGTGTATGATAACTCATAGGAACAGCTGGTGCCTCCGTCCACGTCGGGCTATACGGCTGGCCATGGCATTGGGGAAATCAAAAGCAAAGGCAGGCGGGTGACGGCGTCGCATTTCCACACGTAAATATCCTGGGAGTCACAGAGAGGGAAGCGGAATCCCCAGTTTATCGGAGAAGTAAGAAAAATGGCCAATTTGACATTATTTATTCTGGGTTTAAAAGATATTATTCCACATGGCCAAGTGTCTGCATTGGCCCTGGAGAGGAGATTGGGTTCCTCAGATGAATCACGTCAACACCAGCTTTTTTGAAAATAAAGTACCTGGGTCTTAATTTACTCGCATCGCAAACGTACACTGAGGTGAACCCAATGACACCCTTGACTGCAACTGCAAAAACTGATCACTGCTATTACACTGGAATTGCCCTCGGCTTAGGCTGGCGTGGGGGTAGGGGGGGTATTATCTCTCCTCAGCCTGCTCCACAGTGTCTCTTAATCCCTGTGGAGGGGGAGGGTAGGGTTATGCCAGTGTATTTACATATTAAAAGATGACAAGTCTCCTCATTTTTTTCCTCACGCTACGTTAGAGACAGACGGGATCCGTTTTCCATTATGGGTGAAGATGTATCGATATGGTAGAGAAATGCATAAAACCCATTTCAAAGGTGATGAGTGTAGCGATAGATGCAGTTCTGAATAGATCGCAGACTCCCGCTCATCCATTAAATGGTTCAAACTATCCAAGAAAAAAAAGGCCTGAATTATGCTTTATTACCTCTTGGCTTTCACTCAGAAAAACAGAGCGTGACGTCATTGCCGGTGCCGGGGAGCCAGCCGGCAG
This sequence comes from Brevimyrus niger, assembly GCA_015164015.2. Classification (NCBI taxonomy): domain Eukaryota; kingdom Metazoa; phylum Chordata; class Actinopteri; order Osteoglossiformes; family Mormyridae; genus Brevimyrus; species Brevimyrus niger. Next base: position 13,461,778 of record JAABNY020000019.1, read on the forward strand.
CTGCGTGCCTGTCTGTCTCTCTGCATGTTAAAGGATCGCCTCTGAGGTCAGGCTTCTTTGCATATTTAGGACAGGTCACTAGCGCTCTGCTTCCACACCATGCCCTGGCTTGCGGAGAGAGCTTGCGCTGTCGGTCGGCGCTGCACGCCATCTGGATGGAAACGCACTCGCCACCTGCCCATTAAGTTCCTATCAAACATGCCGCCGTAAGTAGATGGCCTAATTCTCGTAGCCGCTTGACGTAGGGAAAGGGGCTTTACTGCCGCCATGACATGAGAGCCACATTATCCGAGGCACGCCGGTTCCCGAATTTATAAAAATAGCACGCGCGGATCCGAGCAAGAAGCGGGCGCTGCGGAGCGAGGGGGAGTTACGTAAGCAAGCCGGCAGTTGCATCATTCGGCAGACGTAGCGGGTCTCGCTGAGGTCTGTGTGGTCGCAGCGGGTTTCACTGGGGCCGCTAGCGCTGGCTCCCAGCCCGAAGAAAGACCGATGGCCGCACTTTGGCTTTCAGATGAGGACCCCTTTCCCATTGGCCTGTGATGAATCCCCTAACCCTCTCCCATTGGCCTGTGATGAGTTCCCTAACCCTAACCCCTTTCCCATTGGCCTGTGATGAATTCCCTTTCGCTCACGCACTGTATTCCCTTCGCTCACGCACTGTATTCCCTTCGCTCACGCACTGTATTCCCTTCGCTCACGCACTGTATTCCCTTCCCTCACGCACTGTATTCCCTTCGCTCACGCACTGTCACATCCACGCCGGTGCTTGTTTTCATCTGCTTACACCTTGAGCTTCATCTTCCTGGAGTTTCATATTCTGATTCACCGCCCCTACTAAGCACTGGCAGATTCGCCCCCATCCCCCTGTGTCCTCACGCTGCCCCCGTTAGCCACCGTGCAACTCCCAACGCGGTGCTTTGGATAAGCGGAAACCCGGAGGGCGGACGCGCTTCTGGTGGCGTCCCTGGTTTTCACTTTTCCGTGAGGCCGATTGTTGGCGCGAGCTGCAAAACGAAGGATGCGACCGGCCAACTTATCCTCTTCCTTTAGAAACATTGCGTGGGCAATTAACTAATTTCTCATCCATATGGGATAGAGTGAATAGGCTTTTCTTTCAGGGCCACCATTTCCTGTGGCCTCGTGCCTGTTGTCTGTGGCTTGTTTACCAGTGTCTTATGTAAGAGGCCGGTTCGGTTATGTATAGCCCCCGTCTCGCGTCCTCCTGCTCCAGCCTGCTTGCTGCCTTTGCCATCCCTGCCCTGTCGTTTGCCGGCAAGTGAAGCTCCAAAACTGCCTGGAGGCGGTGAGGCGGCTCTTGTTCGGAGCCAATGGGCAAGGTAGTATCTTCCTGCTAAAGGTACCTGACCTAACGCCAAGGTCTGGGGACACTGAAACTGACCTACTTATGCGAGAAGTGTGCCTGAAAAGGCACGGTGCATGCAGGGGAGCCATGAGGGCCGTAACAGCCGATAGCATGTGTCCAGGAGATAAAGGGAGACTTTGGGGACAGGCAGCTGTCAGCCATACTGCTCTGGGCCACACGCCACAGGGTGCCGCGTCACCAAAATACTCACTGTACTGAATGATGGTGATAATAGTAACAATAATATAAATGCAGTTGGTAGTGATATTTATGGTAGAAGCTAATAGCAATAACTAGTTATTGCTGCACTCTGTGATCAGTATGAGGTATCCCGCTTACTATGAAAGGCCATCATGCCAAGCAAAGTGAAAATGTAGTCGGGGGAGGGGGGCCTGACTGCTGCTGGGGGGTGTTGCCAATCAAGGGGTTGGGCTGACCGCAGTCGGGGGGCTGACTGAGGGTCTTCTGACAGCCAGGGAGCCCCACTGGAGGGAGCAGCATAATTAGGGCTCCTGCTTTTCTTTTGTTTTCCTCCCTTTTATTTGAGCATCTCAGAGCTCTGGGGGGGGGGGGGGGGGCAGAGGGATACAGGCCCAGCGGGGGGGCTGGACTTTGCAGCTGCCCCACACACCCAGACACCTACAGACGCATACATAGGCAC
>JAABNY020000019.1:13473422-13493450 GCA_015164015.2 Brevimyrus niger
TCCCCTGATTTTTCATTCATTCATTCATTCATTCATTCAGTCATCTAGTTATTTATATATTCATTCATTCATTCATTTATGTGGGCAGCGGTGGCTTGATGGTTAGGGAAGCGCACTTGTAATTGAAAGATCGAAGTTTCAAAACCCCGACCAGCAAGTCACCACTGAGGTACCCTGAGCAAGGTACCATCCCCAAGCACTGATCCCCGGGCGCCGAATTAGCTGCCCCCTGCTATGTCACGAAATTCACATATGGGTTAAATGCAGAGGATACATTTTGTTGTTGCGCACTGTGTGCTGTGGTGTGTTAACAATGATCACTGATCACCTAATTCTAAGGATGTTTCAGGAATCTTACTACTTATAAGACATTAAGAATGGGCTATCCTTAGTGGAAGTGCCCCCGTTCTGGTCCGCACTGTAAGCTTAGTACCCTCTGGCACTCTGCCAGATCACATGCTATGCTGAATGTTATATAAATAACACAAAAAAATACAGTAAATAACAAACAATGAAACCTGATAGCTGTACCTTTCCAAACTGGGAAATTATGTTAACTTGCAGACATGGGTATGAAGGTTAAATGACTGTAAATTACAGTTTATGGAGTTGTCAAGTACAATTCACCTGTGCGTTTGAAGGAATACGGTCACTTGGCTGCTTTTTCTATCATTATTTTCCAAGAATATGTAGGTTAATAAAAAGTGAAATACGCCATTTTCTGGAAAGGGAGTAGGGTAATAAAAGCTGAAATATCATGTTTTCTGTGACCCATAGGATGCTGACCCTCAGTAAGGATACTGCATGTGCCATTTGGAGATTATGGCAGAGCGTAATTAGTGCGTCGAAAATTTGAGTTTGGAATTTAACCTTAATGGCCTCATTAAATATCAAGCTCTTTGTGCTGCTTAATATGTAAATCTTTGTCTCCCCAGTGCTTAGAGTGCCCAACAACCAAATAAGTAATGTGTAATGAAGACAGCACTGCAAGGATGATTTTACAGTAGATGCTGCACACAGTGATTCCTCTGCAAACTCTGCATCTGCAGTCTAGGATAACTGTGCCCCTTTCATCAAATAACAATGAATCCATTGCTACTAGCAGTAAGAATAAGAATTAGATCATTCCTTAGTTAACAGATGTCAGTGTAACCCGCACTATATTTAAATCAGTTTGCTTCTCATTTAAAAATGTCAAAATGAAAGGTAGGCTATTCTGTTGTAAGCTATGAATAAAAATTAAAAACCTTCACGAACAGGGGGTCAGCATTGACCCCATGTAGCTGGCTGATTATTTGCTGCATCCTGTTTTTGAACGAGCTCTGTTTGTACTCTTGAGATTGGTCGTTAAGTGTTAAGTTACCCAGCCTTCAGCTTTCCTAGTCGTGGTTGCTTTTAAAAAAAAGGGAGAAAGGCCCAGCGTCCCGGTGCGCATTCACAGCAGAGGTGATCATACCATGCGGAGCAGTCCTTAATATACCATGTAAGTATCTGTGGGCACTCAGTAGCACAAGGCTACACGTCCCTAGAGCCACTCCTACCCAATGAGAATCAAAGAATCAAGCTGAGGCCATTTAGCGGAGCCACGGCCCTCCCCCACACCCTGGTCCCTCATGGACCTCTGCTAGTGAAAACGAGCAGCACTCGTGTCGCACTTTCTGTGGCTGCGGAGAAATCGATCCAGAAAGGGCCCAGTAACCTAAAAGCGGTAAAGAGCCATACACCTATAAACCGGTCTCCCCCCCCCCACATCTCTGCACTCTGTGCAGCTTTTCCCTCAGCTGGATCAAAGCCACAGGATGCCTTTTGTTTTCTGAGAAAGATCTATACGGCATAGCGAGAGGCATGATGGTGAGCCGTCGCGGGGCTCACATGTCCAATCGATGGCTCTCCAAACGGAGCCCAGACTTAGCCACCTTTGTCCATGTGAGGAGGATGCGGATGACTGTGAGAGCGTTGACGGTCAGAGCACGGTGCCGCTTTGGGAGATCACGGTTAGCAGCATCCTGTCTTTCCTGCCACCTTGTTGGATGCTGCTGGCCAGGAGAGTGATAGAGACCTAACATTTCTGCCTGAGGGAACCAGTCTAGATGCGAACTCCATGCAAAGCCCAGTAAGAGCCCCCTCAGTGCATGCTTGGATCTGTATGACACGACAGTGTGAGGTGTCCTCTTTGTATTGTTGGGCTATCGGTTCGGTGTTGATAGGGTTAGAGTTATTGGATAGTAAGATAGATCATAAACATGAGAAAGTCCAAGGGTCCTTCAGAGGAGGAGAGGTTGTTCTGGGAAAACAGGCCACACTGCTGTCCCGGCTCCCTACCCCCAACCTACAGCCCAAGTCATCCTGCCCCCCTACAGCGGAATGAACCTGTGAAATGCTGCCGAATTCTATATGGATGCATCTGGAACGCTGCTGGACTTCTGCCCCAGAACCAAATTGCTACACCATCAAGTTCTGGGTAGCTGGAATCCCTAGGAACTGAAGGTTGCTGGTGTCTCCTCCCTCGTTCATGAATCCCACATTCATTTACAACCCTCTCGCCTATTAACAAACTAATGCACTAATGTGATTAATGAGAATGCTCGCGTGATTAATGAGCGAGCTGCTGCGCTTACTGCTCTGCTGTACATTGTTATCTGTTTTTGCAACAATGGCCTTGTAAGTCACTCTGGATAAGAGCTTCAGCTAAATGAGTAAAATGCCAAATGTGAGTGTAACTGGGAGAAAGCATGTTTTGTTCTCTTGCTTTGTTGAGAGGCTTTTGCTGCTTTAGTGTAATTGCATTTCCTTTGTGTGATTGTGTAAAATGTGAAAAGACCTTAGTCTGTTTGCTCACTTTTCAGAGGTTGTTGTCGACCTTGTCCTCAGCTCCCGCAGTGTATGTAGATTTTTTGGTTGCAGCTCATCCTCGACTACATTATTGACTAGCTAAAGTAGCACAAGTAACTTGTGCATGCTTCAAAGCCTCTTCTGTCCTTTGTAAAACCATTTCAATCTTGGAATCATGATGTCCATGATTTGGCTTTGCCTTTGGTCAACACAGTGATCTGAGGGCTTCTAAAAAATTATATTTTGAATCTGAGATTTTTCCATTTGGCTTAGACCTATCTTGGCAGGAATTCGCGGCTTTGCTAATTTTTGGTCCCTGTCTTTCTCCCAGAATCATGCTGCGGTCCTTTGATGTTTCCTGATGCAGGTCTATCCTTGACTGGGGTCAGCCAGCTTAGACTGCACCGTTGGCTTTAATTGAAAGAACGATATTCAGATGGATACACCCATGCTTTTCCACTAAGGGGCCTTACAACACACCCAACCTCAGAGTTCTGCGCTCCGTTTCCTTATTGGCCAGTTGCAGCCACCAAAGTAACATATGTATGGTGGTGTGGTGCAGCCAGAGTCGCTCTCGCTTGTTCCTGTGTCCCTCCTGCTTCAACTTGGACAGCTGCCTCGTCCAAGTCCATGCCTGCTGCACTGAAATTAAACATCTTCCTGAATATCTAAATGGCCGCTTCCTTTTCCCTCAGAGGTGTGTGTGTTTGCGTGAGTTGCCATCTTCGCACTGGCAGCGGGAAGGATGAACTCACACATTCGGCATTTGCTTCAACTGGTTTCATGCGGACTTCAGTTCGATACTCTGTGTGAGGAGTTTTGATTTTTGTCCCATACTGCTTTGTTCAGAGTCTTTTTTCCCCCCAGAAACCTCAACTAATATGAAATATGCCATCAGGGGAAACATATGAACATGTCCCCTGTTGCATTAATTAATAGTCAGGAGTGCAGGCATGCAGGTTCTGGAAGTCCGAGGCTAAGCTCATGTTTTTTAACCACCTGGGGATCCCCATCTGCATGCTGTGACAAGCCCGGTCATCTCTCAGGGACGCCTCATGCGAGCTACCCAGCTTAATCAGACATTACATCTTATTAGGTTGCAGTCATGCCGGATCACCCGCGCTTGATGCGCATCACTGCTGGCAATCTGTTGGCTGCTCACAGAAGGAAAAGGCCAGCAGGTTTAGCGGGCAGAGGGAGAAGAGCAGGGTTCGCCTCAGTGTCCGCACGGCACCACAGACACGCTGTTCAGGGCCCGCCTCAGTGTCCGCACGGCACCACAGACACGTTGTTCAGGGCCCGCCTCAGTGTCCGCACGGCACCACAGACACGCTGTTCAGGGCTCGCCTCAGTGTCCGCACGGCACCACAGACACGCTGTTCAGGGCTCGCCTCAGCGTCCGCACGGCACCACAGACACGCTGGTCATATATGCTGAAACTGGACCAGAACACAGAAAACTGCAACACAGACAAGGCAGACACATGAAATCACATTTAAGTGTTTGTTGTTCACCTGGAAAATGTCAGCGCGACCTTAAAGGGATAAGTGGCTGGAAATGAATGAATGTATTTATTTGGCTGAATCCATTTTTCGAAGTGACTTACATCTTTTCTTAGGGTAATACAGCAGTAAGCGCTCCCTCTGTAAACATAGAGACGCACAAAATTCATGCTAAAGGAATGCTATTAGCATATACATTAGCATATGGCTTATCCCTTTCTCTCACATGGCAGGGAGCGGGAGGTACAGGGAGCCTCACCCACATGGTCGACATTTGAGTTCCTACAACCTGGAGCTCAGCAGTGGCTAAATAAAGAAGTTACTAGACCAAAAAACACTTCAGCTCATTATTACCTCTTGAGGTTTTATGATTTGTGAATTGATGATGGGAATAGAGAGCCTGCCAGTCCCAGCATGTCCCAGATTGCCTGCAGTATGTCAGTATAAGGAGAAGCTCTCTCCTTCCCCCTGACCTTACTCAGGTGGGTCCCAAACGCACCTGGGCAAATTATTCAGCTTCCCAGCATCTAGGCCAAGGCATATCGTGCTATTGGCTTCTCATTAGCAGCATATGAAGCGAAACCTAGCATCTAGGCAGAGGTGGGCAGGTGGGCACATGATCAGAGTAAAAGTCCAGACCAGGATTCTGTTTTATTCAACTAGTTAAGGAATCTTTGACTGTGACTCTTTGTACTCAACTGATTGGTTGAAACATAATCTTGGTCTGGACTTTTACTCCCTGGACTTGAATTACCCAGCTCTGCATGTAGACTCTGTCTTCCCTGCCTTGGACAGGATGGCTCACATCCAGCCAGCGCCCCTACTTCATGTATCCACTCTCTGTTTTATTATGCCTATAGCCAGCAGGCTGCCATTCCCTGGGCCAATAAGGTAACATTGAGCTGCATGTTATAACAGAGACTCTGCGTGGCAGGACAGTCTGACCTTGCCTCCCAGTGGTCTCTGAAAATAAGCAGGAATCAGGAGGACGGTCCTGCACATCTTAATATTTAGATCCCGCTCTTTCAGACGTACAGTGGGTGGGTGATCGCTCCCACTATACCGTGTTTTTTTCTTCTGTTATCTCAACCTCAGGCGGTGAAGGAGCTTCAACACAGCTTCACTCTCTAAATGCTCCATTTATTGATATTGACCTTTTAAAGAAATGAACCTCATGGATCCCCCTGTAGCCAGAGCAAAGTTTAAACCAATTAGTTGTGCATCTCAGCCTTCAGTTGGAGAGCAAGGAGCCAGTCTGCTTATGGGGCCCATCCAAATTAAAGCTATATGGATCGAGGCAAATGCAACCACAATAATATGAACATGCAGATACATCAAAAATGAATATTGAAGAAGCAGGCAAAACTTGAGAAAATTAAAAAAGTTAATCATCCCTGTTGATAGACACCTATAATTCTGTTCCTTAAATAAGTGGTTTCACTAGATGTATGGTCTACAAACATTACTTACAACACACTGCCATGACTGAAAGGTGTAATAGGTAGGTAATCTGCACAATTTCAGTTCAGTTGGTTCTTTAAAATGTTGACGAATGTTGGGCTCCCTGTAAAATCCAGTGCTGGGTTATACTGAAGCACCATGTTGGGAAGGATGCAGGAGAGACGTCTGTGGTCGACAGAGAGGAGGTGAAAATGTGGGAGGTGCTGCTGCCATGTGGAGAGTCTGGGCCTGAAAGCCTCATTTTTGAAGGTGCATTTAAAATGCCAATTCTGATGCTGGTCCACAGCCTACTGTCCACTTTCCCTATTAATTTGTCTTCCATTTGCTCTGTTGTCTAACTTCCATTACAGAGAGGGAAGGGCACTATCACAGAGGTCTTCCATAGGACATTCTTCATCCTCAAAGCAAGAGGCACCCTTGACTCTTGCATCCATTAGCAGTAGTGAGTCACAGAAGCCTGAAATGTGTTTTCATTGAAGTTGCTCTGCAACTTGTCCTTTGTCACCTGCTTTGGCTCATGTTTGCTTCTGGGGTCCAAGGTCAGTTTGGTAGGTGAGCAGGTAGAAATGGTGAATATATCTTCTATATCTTCAGGTGCAGGTGGTGGAAGTAATAGCTAGGTGCATATCTCTCCATGCCAAGTCTGCCTGTTGATAGCTCTTCAGATGACAAGCCTGTGAATAATTTCACCGTTTAGAATTAATAGTGAATATAGTTGACCATGCCTGTTACATGTTTATGCTGTTACATGTTACATGGTTTCAACAGAAGCATTTGATCCAGTAATTCCTGTGTGTTTTAAGTTTTAAACCTTAAGTTGGATTTCTGATTTTCCTCTAATACCATATGCATAAGAAAGGGTTGGTTTCCTTAAGTAGTGACTAGCTAAATTTTTGTTTTGTTTTGTTTTTGTTTTTTTTCTTCATTGGTTTATGGATTTGATGTGAAAGAGAAACACCTCGGCCTTTGAGCCCTGGCATTTCAGAGTTATTTCTCGGGGCTTGGAGATGGAGCTATGAATGGATGGAGAGCCATAGGAGCACTTGGAGGTGGAAATGCCAGGGTCCCCTGCCGCGAGGCTGCACCGAGCACGTCCCGGCCAATGAGCTCAGTGGGAGGAAGCTGCCGCTGAAAGGCGGGACATAAAAGCCCGGCTAATTTCTCACCTGAAGACTTTCTCTCAACCTTCCAAAGCCCACTGGGTGCCGACAGGCTTGGCGAGTGACTCCAGCAGGTGTTTTTTTTTTTTATCTCCTTTAGGATGTCTAATTAATGCGAGGATTGACTCAGACTTTTCTGTTCTTTCACCTTTTCAGTTCACTAATAACGCATCTGAAGGCACAGGAAGGTTTTATTTCAGGAACCGGATGATTTAAGAAATCTGATGGTCTCTGTATTCTTCATGATCTTCATGAATCCCAAAAAAAAAAAAAAAAACAGTGGCTACCTGGAATGTTTAATTTGCGACATTGTTGTGTCTTTGTGGCATACCGAGGATCAAATGAGAGATGGTGTTTGAATGTTTGTCTTTCATTTTTTAGCTGTTATAATCGGTATGTCATTTGGGGGGGGTTTCAGTTGGTGGCATTCTTGTCTCACAGCTGCCTATGGCATGACTGAACCAATGGTTAAAATATGCCTTTACATTTTATATATTAATTTGTGTGTCCTGCCCCCGATGTAAAACTGTCTCCTTTGCCCTTGCCAGTGGTCCTCATAGCAGCGTCTGGCCACAGCCCTGGACCCTGCTAGAAATGAGCCCTTTCTGCCCGCAGCCTCCTGAGAGGCTCGTCTCTGCTGCTGTCTCCGCCAGTGACTCGACGCTGCCAGGCCGGGGCCCCCGCACCTGCCACATTTCAGGGGCCTCCCTTAGCATGGGCCCCCTGGATCAGGGAGTAGGGGACCCGCCCCAGACTGGCAGGGAGAGCTTCCCCTGTGATGCCTGGTCTCTGCTGCTTCTTTCTAAGAGCTGCTGTCTCATGAGCAGATGCACTGCAGAGTGGTCATGCGACCGAGACATACTGGGTCACTATTCCGTGTGTATATACACACCTGGCAACGCCGAAATGCTGGCAGCGTTTGGCAGTTGGTGTGTGGGGGTTATGAAATATCGATGTGTTATCAGAAGGCCTGCGGTGTAAATGATGTACAGGCAGGTGGTGGGGTGGGGTGGGGGGGGGGGGGCCCTGACCCCAAACTGCCCCAAAACGCCAGTGCACCACATAATGAATAAATACTGGGATCTGCCACAACATGTGAAAGTAATCCACTGGGTCTCTCAAAGCCCCAGTGTTCCCAAGACCAAGTAATGTTTTGAGAAGCCTATTGATTCCTGTACTAACTGAGGTGGAAAATAGCCAAATGACTAATACAGCTTGCACTGAAGCTGTTTTATTGAATAGACTAAACAGTGCACTGTGCCACTTGTGCTCGCTGGCATTTTATGTATTCATTCCTGGGTGTGTTTGCCAAGCGGAGTCGTGTCACACGCCACGGGCGCCTTCCCCGTCGCCTTGGGTGGCTTTCTGGCGGCCCATCTCCCAGCATCACACTAAAGACCACTACAAGTTTGAGGTTTTATTATTGATACAAACGTCTGAGAATGTTCACGCTTCCCTGGCACATTGCTGTTTGGAGTTACTGCGGCGAAAACAAATCGGATAAATGGGTTATGTGGAGAATGAGAGGCAGAGTCGAGAGAAGCGGTAAAGGCTGATGTTTACAGCATCTCTCCGCCTGATGCTCGTATTTTAGACAACTGATACCGGTGCCTTACTTAGCTTCACGTTGTCCTGTCTCTGAACAAGCTGAATGCGGAATCGCTTTTACAAGCTGTTGATTACTCCCATATGTGCGAGAGTTGATATTCCAGCCGCCATCTGTTGCTGTTAATAACAAGATATTACAAAAATTTCAGTAGGTAGAGCTCCCGCTGAACCACCGATTCTCTAGCTTTACAACGGCTGCTGATCGGACTTCTAAGCTGTTCCATTTCGGGTTCATTCTCTGTAAGGACCTTCATGTGGTGAAATTACTTTATGTTTGCGCAGTTTTCTGATAATGATGATCAAATTGAGCCGCTGAGCTGAAATAGCTTTCTAAGCCATGTGTAGCACTGCATGTGAATGAAAGTGTAATGATACAAAAAGCCTTGTTCCCATCCAGCTTTCCCTTGTCCTGGATTTAAAAGACAAGCCTGTTTGCAGAAAGACTCTTCCTACAGATTGGCCTTGTACTTTTCATTCTTTGCCCGCTCTATTTTTCTTTTCATCTAGTGAATGTATTAGGTGGAAAGTCTGTCTGTGACACAGGCATGCCAATAAAGATATCCACCCCCCCCCCTTTTTGAGTTTATGCAGAAATGGCACTGATTTGATTAGAAAACTGCCCATGTTAACAATCTTTAAAACTATTGGTGGCCCACAGTGATTCAGATGGCCAATCAGCAGTCACTCCTGATCAGTGGGCAGTATGGGCATATTGTGGCAATGTCGTCCAGTTTCTTCATAACGTCTCAGAACGCTGTCCTGTGGCTCAGCATTGAAACAGTTTAGAAACTCTTTATCTTCTTATTTCTGTTTATTATAGATATAATATAATGTACATTTAGTTGTTGTAACGACACATAAATTTTGGGTTAATTGCAGTCTGTTAAGTTTATTTTGGGTTCCATGTATCAGAGTTTCATACCCTCTTCTCATGTCACTTCATTCCATGGATGTTAAAACGGGACGGATTTGGCAGCCTGTGAGATGTACTGTGGGTAGGAACTGTGCTGCCGTCTGAGAAGAATGCTGCTCTTTGATTAACCTTATTAAAATGGCGTCTTTCCTTCTCTGTCGATTGACTTATGGTTTTGTTGGGAAATGTTACCTTTTATTCAAATTCGCCTCCGTTTCTTGAGTAGAGAGTAGCGCACAGTGCTGACTCCCAGTCGCAGATGTCTTCATGTACCCACTCTCATTCTGAGCGCTGCTGTGTCCTCCTGCTACTGCGCTAACACGAATATGGCTAATGCCTTTTCCTTTCGTCCCTGCTGGCCGCTTTTTGTTAAACCCACTCCCTTCCTCACATAAAGTCCCTGTCCCCACCCCCATCCTCGCGTCTCACACGCTAACTCGCCTTGAGCAAGGCTTGCATCACTCTGATTTCCGAAACATGTTTGTTGAGACCCCAGCAGATCAAACTCTTTTAGATCTGTGGAGCGAACTGTTAGGAAACTGTTGCGTAAATAATATATGGCAATGAAATGTGACTATATATGTAATTAATAAACAGACCAGTCTACCTTGTATCAGAAGGAATGTGATCTCCCTTAAGTAAATGTGCAACAAGAAAACCTGTAAAAGTTCAGAAGTAAGCTTCCCGACATCTGAAGAACAAAGTTAAAAGGCCCTTTAGTTCCCCAAAGCAAACTCTTAGTGGTGAAAATATCCCCCATGCTAGCAGCACGTAGCACCTGTCTGAAAGAGGCAACCAGGCTGACGCAGGCGGTGTGAAAAAGACGAGGTGTGGACGGGCCCCAGACGGACAGGCTGCGCGGGCCTGATCACTCTCTGTTTCGCGACTGATGGCGAAGGTCGGTGTGTCTCCGGGGTCCCAGTGGAATCGCAGGTTTTTAATCCCATCAAGGATGTGTTGAATAATGCAGTGATACCATGATCAGGAGAGTGTCTCCCTGCCCTCTGCTACAGCTTCTCGTCATGTGACCTGAAGACTGGGCCGTCACTCTGTGTTTCCAATTCCTGCTCCATCCATGCCTCCAATTTGGCTGATGAGTGTAAGCTCACCTTGATACGGCATGGCGGCCTGGCGGACCCATCGCACGGGATGCGTGTGATGCGGTGAGTATACCGGCCCATCCGTGTGGTTCCAATGAGCACGGTGTCATTTCAGTGGAACACCACTGTGAACTCTGGCCGTTGCATTCAGGCGTCATTGCGATGGCCCACACACTTAGTCTGGGCTGCGGAGCTCGGGCGGGTCACCCTTTTCTCCCAGCAGCACCTTACATGTCTGACAGTGAAGCGGCTGGCCACATATATGAAGCTAAAGGAAAGAACTTGTTATTCTGACTGGTGTTGAATGGAGGGGAAGAATGGCAGGGTGTGTTGGACAGTTTTAAAGGGAACAATGGCATCTCTCTGCTTGTGCAAAATCCTAGGATCATCACTTAAGGTGCATTTCACTCCAGAAACGGCCGCTTTGCTCATGGCATGACAGCTGCTTGGATGCTACTGATGTCGCTCTCCAAGCTGACATTCCTTCTAAGGAGGCTTGGTTTCTCATCAGCTTGCTGTAGCTAATGAATTGCCGAGAGACTAAAGATATTTTTTGGTTCTCCGAGAGTGCAGAATGGATCATGCTGTCATAGCTGCCGCTCTCGTATCATCTGTCTATCTGCGGTGCAGGCCGATCAGCCAAGCAGGGCGATGGTGACCACAGGAACAGAATAGGGGAACGGCTGAAAGCAATGTGCACTGGCCAATGCCGTGGCTGATAGCAGTGTGCACTGGCCAATGTCGTGGCTGATAGCAGTGTGCACTGGCCAATGCCGTGGCTGATAGCAGTGCGCACTGGCCAACGCCGTGGCTGATAGCAGTGCGCACTGGCCAACGCCGTGGCTGATAGCAGTGCGCACTGGCCAACGCCGTGCTCTCTGTATGTGCATCTATATAATATGTATGAATGTATATGTGGGTTCTTAAGTATGTCTTAGTTTTTAGTGTGTTTTATCTGACCTTTAGCCCGCTTGCGATTGATTACTCCGACATGAATGACCATTTTATTGAGCCTAATTCACTGGCATATACATTTAATTTATCCAATACATCAAACTAGGCCGTTTGTTGGTTTGTTTAGACTGCAGCTATATAAGCCTTCTTGAAAATTAGTTTTAATTCTTAATTAAGCATATGTAATTTGTTTAATTGATTTTGACATATTGTTCTCATTTATTGTAATCACTGTGGCATGATACTGAAATATCTGTTTGGAAATTTGGATACATTTTCAACCATTTGCTGGATTTTTATAGTAAAACATAAATCAAAACTTGCAGTCCTGACCGAATGAAACTGCTAATGGGTGGTCGGCCTTAATCTCTGTAACCCGATTACAAATTACTTTTATTTGTTTTAAAAATAATTCTTAATTACATTGCTCTTTGCTAGCCTTCATTTCCCTCTCCATTTATTTGCCACCTCCTTCGTGATGAATTGAGCTGTGTGTCTCCACTCTTTCGTGTCCTTGTTCCAGAAGGCCACACCCTCCTTCCTGATTTGGCCGACATCCTGCGGAGCGCGTCCTAATTGGTTAGATTGCAGCGTGGTAGCATGTAGGTGAGGAACAGCAATGCATCACATAATGGGTTCTGCTCAGGTGTGAGTGGCCTGTTTTTCTCTCTCTGCTGTAGGCTTAGAGGAATTTGCGGCATGAGCGTTTAACTGTGTGGAGGCGTGTTAATGACTCAGATCCTCCCTCTCTACTTTGTCACGGAGTATTGCGCTTGTCTGCTTTGTAGCTGCCCAGTATGTGCATTTTAGAGAAAGCGTTTGTTTATCTAGTCTGCCTGACATCAGCATGGCTGTTCCCAGCCTTGGATGTGCATCAGTGACCCCCTTTTAGCTCAGGATCCAGCCGCTGCCCAGATAGAAACTTTTCTTTTCTGATTTGTGGGAAACGACGTGTGTCATACATTTCACCATATTTTATGCTTTGTTATTTTATTATGGCTTAAACATGCACCACTGTCTTTGCGTGCCCTGGTTTCTGCAGCTTGTTTTTACGTGGAATAGATATGCACAACAAATAGAATGTTCCACGATTCAACATTTTATATATAATATGTATTATACTATATTATAATACTATGTTAATAAAAGCTGTGCACCTTTCATTTTAATCCAATTCAGAGATGCAAACTGTGGTTGTTCACACACGGAGCCTGACTCAGTTCTGTCTTCATAGCCACTGGGATCTTTTTACTTTGGTTTCATGCTATTACCTCCTGAGGAATTAGACAGGAAGCATGTTACATGCATCTGCATTCCGGCTCGCCTTGTGGTAAATGGGCCAGTGAGTGGGGGATTATGGGAGTTGGCCTGCCCTCCCCTAGGCTGACCTGAAATGACTCTGATAGCGTAAAGGGCTCATTCAGGGAAACTCCGGAGGCAGGTGCTGTTTCTGCATTGTACTCAATTCTACACACGTTTAGTTGGAAGTGAGGCAGGGTGCACTGCGTTGGTGCCTGTCAGTCCCGTCGGCCGCTCCTGAGCGGCGGGAACTTCATAGCTGAAAGCTGCCCTAAAATTCACCGTGCAGCCCTGCGGATACTGAATCTCTGTGCACGCACGACTGCGGTTTCGGCAGATGCTCTGCTCGGCACCCCTTAAGACCGCGGAACCCAGGGAACCCCACACCCCATTGCTGCGAAAGTCCCTTTGGGTTTCCGGAACAAACCAATCGATGGAGCAGGCGATAGGAAGATGGAGGGACAAACCTGTGTCGTGCTGCCCCCTGTCGACGGAACAGGGAAGAGGACGGGAATGCGAGGCACATGGAAGGCTCACGCAGCACAGGTGTTCTACCCTGGTAGAGCCGCGGGCACATCGCCCCCCAGGACCGCCATTCTGAAAGGCTCGGCTTCCCATGACTACTCTTTAGAGATGCGCTGATCCAGACCTATTTGATGGATCAGGTATCGGTTACACGTGACCGATCCTCATCCGATACTTTGTCATTTAGGTTTTAGCAGTCTCTAAAAAGACAGCCCTGATTTTATGTTAAATCTTCTTCTACAATCAACCACACAACAGCTGTTTCTCATCTGAGACGTTTTCTGCGGCATTCAAGCTGAACACTAATGCTGCCACTCAGTTTTTTTTTTGCTGCTCAGTGGGTGTGAGCACCGTGACTCCCGCCTGCCGTGACGTCATGCGCATACCCTTCGCGGTAGGGGGAGCGTGAGAACGTCAGATAAGAGGGTGATGATCTGGAAGCGTTTTGTGGTTTTAACAGCAACTAATAAACACGGCAGTCTGCAGTCTTTGTAAAAACAAAGGTTTGAGAGGTGGGAGCAGCGTTTAGCAGAAAATCCCACTTATAAACGCACATACAACTGAGCAAGACAATGCGAGTAATCTGAAAGAAGCAGTGGACCATTTGGGAGTCGCTAGCTGGGGCTGTTTTGCGCACTTGATACAGCTTCGTGATACAGGAGGGGCTGCTGTTGCAATAAAGTGTAAGTGACACTATTCCCAGTGGGACAGGCATTGCTTGGCATTTTGAGCATCCGCCTCTTGCATATCCTCACTTGGATGATATTCAAATTGAGCTGTAAAATGCCCCAAAAAACACTTTAAACATGATGCACACACAAGGTGGAACAGTATGTTATGTTTGTCTCCAGAAGTTTAATTAAGGACCATACATTTTTTTGCCTGCATTGAAGTCTATCAGTATCGGCAGTCACGTATCGGAATCAGATCGACCCGGCGCGCCCATACTAGCCTTTATTTGAAAGGTGACTGGCAGTTCCCCTCTTTCCCGGTTAGAGGTTCCCATATAGCAGTTCTTGGTGTGACATCCTGTACTTTAAATCCCGCCACCTCAGCCTAGGAGAACCAGTTTTTTGAAAGACATTGCTGCACCTGTAAATATGATTTCTCCAGCCTTCCTGTGTCTGTGTGGATGTAGCTGCAGACCTGTGCTGGTGGTTAATCGGACAAATGGGGAACAGCGGCAAGGAGCAGAAGCTGAAGCGCATGCCTCCCAGACCGAGCGTAAGACGAAGCCTTCAGCGCCTGGCGATTCGTGCTTAAGGGCTCAGCGATTCTCTGCTGCTCTCGCTGGAAGCACACCTGGGTTTGCCTCCCGATACCAGCACTTTGTAAAATTTTATATTTTACTTTCAGCATCATTACATGCCTGTGTAGAACAGATGGTGACAGAGTAACCTTAGCTTGTCAATACTGGGAAGATGGGAGGCAGAAATTAGGCACTAAGATGTCTCTGCATGGTGTGTGTGTGTGTGTCTGTGAGTGTGTGTGTCTGTGAGTGGATTACATCTATATTACATTATGGGGATCAATGTATGTTATTTTGACATTATGGGGGGCATTTTTCAGCTCATACAAAGATCCAGCAATGTGAATGCAATCGAAAAAGTTTGGTTAACTATGACTAAGGTAAGGGCTGGGTAGGGGTTAAGGTTGTCATGTTGGGATTAGAGTGTTCCCCACAGAAATGAATGTTGAGTCCCCACAAAGATATAATTACAAACCTGTGTGCCTGTATGTGCGTGTGTGTGTACAAGGTTCTGACAGAGTGCAAACTTTAAAGAGGGGCATTCCACGGTCGAAGGGCAGGCGGTGACACAGGCAGCGGGCAGACAGTATAATTGAAGAAATAATTGTGTTCCAGTGCTTGGGGACAGCTCTGTCCGGGTGGCACTGTCGCATAAACGACTCCCGTCGTCTGGAAGAGCTTTCAGTGGGAGGCCGCGGTTCAGCATGAGCAGCAACACTCTTTATTTCTGAGCTACTTGTCCTTGGAGAAATTGTTAACGTTAATATGGTGATTATGGTATGGAAGGCGTCCCAGTGAAATGCAGAATCGAGCGCTGGAAACGAGAGACACGTCTGCCCTGAGAAGGAGCTCAGGCAGGAACCATGTTCAAGAGAAACGGGCAAGAACCGCGGCTCCGTTGCATCATGTCTCTGTCGTTAATGTTCTCCCTTTTAAACTGCATTAGAACACTAATGTGCGGAATCCTCATGTTATTTATTGCTGGCAAACGCGGAATTTGCTCATAAGGAAACATCCCCATTGACTTACATGCCGGTAAATGGCGAGCCTCCCAAGAGCTTCCAGTGTCTCGTTCATTTTTAAACACTTGACTCAGAAATTGATGCAAAATTTTTTGGAAGTACGATTCCCACCTTTAAATGAAGGACATTAGAAAGCAATCTGACTAATCCACTGAGAAGCAGAATCCAATACAAAAGGGCTTTCAAATCATGGGACAAATACAGCCTTCCTGGTAAATGTAGGGGTGAGGGGAATGTCAGTGGTACAGCGGTGACAAGGGATCCAAGATTTTCTTTTCCCCCGACTAAGTAGGAGCCATCGGAGGCAGCTTGCTGTGTCACGCGGTTATGTGACATGAGCTGTAATCAAGGAGCCGCGCTCCCTCTGCCTCCCGTGGTTACGCAGCCTTCACTCACACGTTGCCATAGCAAGTGACGCGTTTAAAACGCGGGTTCATTTTTTATTCATTTGCCCTACAGTGCTGTAAAGCCGAAGTTGGATTCCTTGACCAGCCTCCTAGCACCTACATGTTCATGATTTTTCCTGCATCCGTCCATCCAGCCATCTATTTTCAACCCGCTTATCCTGGTCAGGGTTGCCTGTGGGAGGGACCTCGGGCCTATTTTAGGCAGCACAGGGCACCAACTTGGGGTAGACCCCGTACGGGAAACCAGTCTCCGAGATAAAGTGACAGGCGAACACAGACGGCACTGAAATGGAGGAAGGAGTGTGCACCCCTGCGGGTTTGCAGTGAAACCACTGGAATGACGAAGAAGTCTTGCGACTCCATTGTGCCGAGTAGGAACAGCATTGATGTTTTGGCTCTCAAGGCAAACGTTGGCGCCTGTGAATGGTCAGTGACGCTAACAGTGACGAGCGTCTTCCTGGCCCACCACGGGCAGCATGCCACCCAGCCGCCCCCCCTTTGTGCCGCTCCCTTTTGCATCCGCTCTCCAACGCCACCAAGGACAATCCCGGCGATAATTAAGGAGACCTTGCAGCTAAAGGCGATTTCCAGACACATTCATATTTTTTTTTAAGAATGGAAAATCTCACCTCCTACATTAAACCACTTTCGAGTTTTCATGCTCCATTGGCAACCAAAAAAAAAGCTACAAGCCCTATTTTGATAATGGTAAATTAAGATAGTGCTTAGTCAAATGCTTTTGTCCATGTGTTAAATTGAATTAAGAGCTGAGCGCTACTATTAATGATCTGTAATGACTGTATATAATGTAAAAATTAACCAGCTTTTTAATTTGACATTATATTGCTTTATGAATATTGTCTTTAATCACCGATACATTATCGGAGCTCCCCGAAGCAGAAAAATGAAAGCTTAGCAGTATTTTTTTAAAGAGATGCTACATTTAAGGAAGTGATTAGTGTGCCGTTCTTGGAGAGCATACAGAAGCTGAACCTTCAGCGGAGCTTCTCACTTCCATTCCTCGGTTTCGAAACATGCGTGAGGCCCAGAAGGGAGCCTGATGGCATTTTGTTATTTTCCTCATTTTGGAAGATGTAGGTGTGCTTCTTGTAAACTTGCAGTTTACAGCAGTGCTGTAGACAGCTGGGGAAATCATCTTTTCTATAAATATTTCTGAATTGATGTTATTGGAAATAATGTTTTATGGGTCACAATGTTTGACAGTCTTGCCCCCAATAAATGTGATACGCAGACCTGCAGAGAGTAGAAGGAACGGCTGAATGTGTCTTGTAGGAATGGAGAATGACAGTGTTCACAGGGTGTTAATTGCTATGGTTTTGGTAAATATAAATGCAAATCATGAATCCATCTGCTATTAGACACATCCAGGCTGAGGTCATATGAACTGAAAGCAATACCTGCCAATTGCTGGGGGGGGGGATGATTTATTCTGAGGCTGATGCAAAGTGTGTTCTGATTGGTGTTTGCAGTAGCAAGTTATTTGCTTTACGTCGTGTGGGTATGTGACATCTGCTACCTACCCATCCACCTGGGTCTGAAGGCGTTAGCCTTCTTGCATGTCATGGATGTGTCAACAACTCAGAGACCTGAGAGAGCAGTCAACAGCTCATACTCAGCTTGAGTGATTTTAAGGCTGTTTGAGTCTACTTGAGGTACTAAAAGTATTCCATGCAGATGCAAGGTAGCCTCTAGTGTGTTTCCATTGTCTTAACAACACTTCGATCTTGTGTGTCATTTGCTCAGCCTCCTTCCCCCAGTGAGCATGTCTGTCAGTGGCCAGCATGGTTATCACCCCTCGAACACAAACCATATCCAGTATCTGACTGGCTTTAATTTACTTTGGGATCTGCAGGTTGGTCAACAACCAGATGTTCTGAAGACCTGATCCCTGAGAGACTGATTTGCTGTCACAGTGCCGTCTCTCCTGAAAAGCTGGCCTCCTGTCCAGTGATGTCACGGTCGCCGGGTGAAGGGCCAGGGCTGGAAATGAGCCGACAGTGCAGGGAGAAATGGGCATGGGGCAGTCAGGGCAGAACGATAGGGAGAGATGGGCAAAGAACCGTCTTGGGTGAAGAGACAAGTCAGGGGCTGTCGGGGCAGATATACAGGGAGGGAAGGGTGAGGGGCCATCGTGGGTGGAGCAACAGAGAGAGATGGGTGAGGACTATCAGGGTGGAGAGACAGGGAGAGACAGGCGAGGGGCCATTGGGGCAGAGAGACAGGTGAGGGGCCGTCAGGGCAGAGAGACAGGGTGAGGGGCCATTGGGGAGGAGAGACAGGTTGAGACGGGTGAGGGGCCATCGGGGCAGAGAGACATGCAAGGGGCCATTGGGGCAGAGTGATGGAAAGGTAGGGGAGGGGCTGTTGGGGCAACGAGGCAGGGACAGACGGGTTAGGGCCATCAGGGCATAGACACAAGCGAGGGGCCGTCGAGGCAGAGAGACATGCAAAGGACTGTTGGGGCGGGGAGACAGGCTGAGACAGAAATTACAGTGGATTGGTCTAAATATCTCTGCTACTGGGTGCACACCAAAAATATGATGGCCTGCATCTGTTTGGCCTTTGAAATTATATGTTCCTTTGATCTCCTCTTTAGTTATTTGTATAAGATACTACCAGCATACTCTCCACCTGCCATCAGTATGATAGCTACCTACCTAAAATTGAAACCGGCTTTTGTAGAACTGGAATGAAGCCGTTGAGTGAAGGAATTCTATGATGAGCCTGTCACTGAAGGTCTTCCTCTCTGACTGCCATAATATCAGCTCTTGTGTCTATAGCTGAGCTCAGTAAGTCTCCTACACAGATGCCCCTAAGATCTGGGGCCCTCTTATAATGTCTGATTACAGCAGCGATCCAACCTGGCTGGCACACGCCCATTTCCCGCCAAATGAGTGCTTGGACGCAGCTGTACCTCCGCACACCGCCCCACATTAAATACTCTCTACTTACACTTTACTTCACCCCCCCCCTCCCATCTCCTCAATTCCAGTGCACGTTCTAGTTTACTGCGTTCTCTTTGTAGATTCACTGCCTCCCTATCTGTTGGTGGGGGCTGTGTCCGTGATGTCTCCGGCTCACGCCATATCCCACCCCACCCTGACTCAGCAGGTCAGGTCCAGGCTCTGCTGGAGAGCTCAGTCTGTGAAGCACGCTACCAGGACACATCCCGCCTACTGAAGGGACATGCACTGATTCCCAAGCTTTTCTGGCAGGGCCATGAACTCCAAGCAGTCCTTGGCTTTTGTAAAGGCTGGGTTGGTGAGCAGCCTCTGTCTTGCCTCCAGAGCGCAGGCTTTCTGTGAATTTCACAGGATAAAATTTATTCTACGTCCTCTCTGACCTTAATCGCTTCATTATTAAATCCAGCCTTCCTACCAGCAGTGACAGCGTAATGCCTCTGTGCTCTTCGCAAGCAGGTTTTCTGGCTGGGATTTCCTGTGCTTCCCTACTGCCATCCTGTGTCATTCACCTGCCAGACTATGGCATGATTGTTGTCATTGATATTCCATATTATAACATGACTATGATACTATGCCATTGATATTCCATATTATAACATAAGGATACTATGCCATTGATGTTCCGTATTATAATATGACCATGATACTATGCCATTGATGTTCTGTATCATAACATGACCATGATACTATGCCATTGATGTTCTGTATTATAATATGACCATAATACTATGCCATTGATGTTCTGTATCATAACATGACCATGATACTATGCCACAACAACAGAGGCCATTGTACCCGCTGCTGTGTTGGTGAGGTAAAACTGGTTAAGCAGTTTTTTTTTTTCTTTACCACAAAGGTTATATATGAGACCATGATACAAATAGTAACATTTTTGTACTGTGATATATTGAATGTCAATATATTTTCCCATTCTTACATGCTGTCATTGAAATGTCATAGCATGACATGACCGCTGTACCATCTCATACATATGACATCCTATAACATGACC
>JAABNY020000019.1:13506784-13523460 GCA_015164015.2 Brevimyrus niger
GGTGGATGCAAGCTTCAAGACAGCATGGGCCGAGACCCATTTACAAGTTACCTCAGGTGCATGCGCCGGACCGAGGTCGTCTGGGACAGTCGGCGCTCAGAATCCCCCCTGCAGCTTGACAGCTGGATTTGTTTCGGCACCGTTTTTGTTTCGCTTTTACGCCTCAAAAGTGAGCATCTGTAACCGAAGGGCCAAAATAGTTGAACTGATCTCAAGTCCATGAGCTGAATGAATCTAATTGGTTGGGTTCATTGTTAGTTGCCCTGCTACTAAGCCATAGAAAGTGTTGGCCAGGTTTCAGTCCTGATGGGAAAAAAGTTCATGATGGGTACGAGAGACGGGACCTCATGATGTGGCAGGTGGGATTGCCTGTCACTTGTGTGACATACGGTACTGCATTGCATCGCATTTAATGCACTGTCTCTGTGAAAGTTTCCGATTTGACCCCCGACTGGCAGTGAAGTGAAAAACTCACTTCTAAGCAGAAATCAATTTGCACCATATCTTGGCATTTCAGTGACGCTAATTATCCAGAGCTGCTCTTTTTAATCTAAACCCGGAGCAGCGCGTGTCGCTGTGATTAGGGGGCACAGCTGTACGACGCGCAGAGATACGGTGTATCTACAAACACACCCGATATTCCTAATTCTCATCCGTTCCTTTGTAATTTAATAAGGAAAAGAGATTAGAGAGCGCCATGCCCAAACTGGAGAAGACACCCCTCTTCTGGCGAAGCAGATATTGTGTGATTGTACCCAAAACCCTGTCAGGTCACTGTCTCGTTCAATCCAGAAGCAGACGAGACAGTGACTCCAGTCGCCGTTGGGGACTGACAGCTCTAACCGTCCTCCAAGCCATTGGGTCTGAAGTCTCAATCCTCTCACAATAATTCTACAACGTGACAGAAGATCTGGGAGGAACAAAGCCCCCCCCCCCCCCATGGGAAGATGCTTGGGTCCCCCACTACCAGCTCGCTGCCCACATCCACATGGACACCATTATGTAGCTCCTGATAGCCTCATTCACGCTTGAGCTGTGGCAGGATCGCGCTGCATCCATCATGCGGAGGTAAGAAGCCGGCGCTGCCCCAGATGACGGCGTCACGCGGATATATGACTTCCTGCTTGTCATCCCTGCTTCCATCTAGACATAACAGATAAAGCTTGGCTGTCTTGGCGCGCCCGTGTCGCAGGACGCCCCTCTCCGACGGGACGCGGAGACAGGCATGCACTCCGCCAACCCGCCGACCTTTAGGAAAGCTGTCACCGACGTGTGACTTTAAAGCAGGGACTCCACATTCCTCAGATATCCGGCATCCAGGGCCCGGGGGCACAGGAGCTCAGTCTAATGGAGTTTCTCTTTAAATGCACCGAGTGTTTGCACTGATGCCAAGCCTGATACATCTGCCCATATATGTCTTCACCATGAAGCAGAATTAAAATTAAAGCAAAGTTTAAGCCGACAGACTAAATAACAACGCAAGCCTGACTATGTGGAGACTATGTATGTCTTGGCAGGCGTATGTGGGGCGATTTTGATCATTATAGCTATAACAGACTCAAAGAGTAATGTTACAAATAATTTGTCCATAATGGGCAAAGTTATTTCCTTTGTAACGGGGGTACCACTGATGCAGGGAAGGAAAGAGTGGACCCATCGTCCCCTTATCTTACCCAGACTGCATTGGGGGCAGCGCATGAATCATTCTCTCAGACAGCACAAGAGAGGTTCACCCCAGCCGTCTTTGGTGGAATCGGCAGGCCGTAAATCCACCAGCGTTCCAGAAAGGGCCCCTTGCCATTAACGTGTCTTTGCCCTGCAGTAATCATACGTGCATTAAGGCAGTATTTCCCAATCCAGCACTGGTGGGGGGCAAACAGTCCAGGTTTTAGCTCCCTCACAGGTCCCAGCCTATCGGGAACACCGAAAGTATTCTGGGACCTGGGAGAGAGCAAAAATGCGGACTGTCTGGGGGTGCCTGAGGATTGGGTTGGGAAGCAGTTCATGAAGGTGCCAATGTGCGTTTGCGTTGCTGTAGGCGTACGGCCTTTCTGCCAGCCCCTTATCCTTTTGTCCTGTAATCTCTCTATGAAGGGGAAGCTGTGTCTATGTCTGTATCTGTGCTGTTTGATTTGTTACCTGCGCAGTACAGGCTACATGCCTCACATTTGTAAGCTGCATGCATTGGAGCCACACCATTGGCTGGTGAATGTTCCTGTGAAGATGGAGATGCTGCCTGGCGTTGCGTTTGATAGGTCGTCTGTGTGAGGGCGTTCCTGATTGGTCAGTGAAATGGCAGTCTCTCCATGGAGACAGAGGACCTGTTTATTGGGGGATGGGTGTGGCTGCGGGAGTAGAGCCCAGCGATTTCCCCAGTGACGTCTGCACCAATGGCCATCCTGAGAACAGCTGTGTGAGCCTGAAGCTAATTGAAAGCTGTGGTCTGTCGACTTTTACAGCCTTGGTTTCCTAGGGGAAGCAAGTGCAAATCCCCCCACCCCCCATGGCCTGAGCCGGGGTCGTGTCCAAGGCAGCCCGCTTTACATTTTTAAGTGCTTAGCTAACACTTTCATCCAAAGTGGTCCGCAATTGTTAACCGGTTTATACAGATGGGGGTGTTTTACTGGGGCAATTCGGGTAAGTGCCTTTCCGTGGGGAGGTGGTGTCACGGCAAAGCCCGTTGTCGGACCAGAACCATGTCATTGAGGACCTCCTGCTGAAAAATTGTGTCATTTCTGCTGGTAATTTCATCCTGCCCTGAAGTAGGCGAGTTTACCGTAAATGCGGGGGGGTGGGGTCTGGTGCAGCACGTCGCCCCCACAATGCAGCACAACCTTCGCTCCCGTTAGCTTTGATTACTTTCACATGTGTCCTTTCCTTGGGCATTCACCGTAGCGCTACTGCAGCGTATGGGCAGCAGGCCTCATTGTATCCGGGGCTTAGTCTCCGATCCCCAAACGTAGCAGCAGAATAAAATGAGCCAGTGGATTGTTCTGAGCCAGTGGGGGTTGAGTCGTACCTATCATTTATTTTCTCCCATCAGGATTGAAACCTGGCCGACATAAATGTCACACTTAGCCTCTAGATCACAGGTGTCGGTCTCCAGTCCTGGAGGGCCGGAGTCCTGCAAATTTTTGGGTTTCCCCTCGTTTTACACACCTGATTCACACTGGTTACACTGGGCTCCAGCCCCCCAGGACTGCAGTTTGACACCCCTGCTCTAGATCATCAGTAATTCCCTGCTATGTTCGATCGCTGCTGGCCGCCACCAGCTGCACGTTCCGACAAAGATACACCCCGTGCGTTTGGCCACGTGATCCTCTACATAGATTCCACAGGGGTGACATCACCAGGACAAGCTTGTTGGTACCAGATGGGAGCCCTGACACCCTCTTCAGTCCCAGCCAGTATCCCTCCTGTCAGCAGAAGGCCTAGGAGGGATGTGGTCGTTTGCAGGGTCCTCGACTTCTCGGATTCAACATCTCCATGTCGTGAGAGCAAAGGCTTATCTCAGGCTGAACTGCGCCAGTTTGATCTGCTCTGCTGGGCTTTGCACCACAATGCTTTCTCAGTCTTGGTCGTAAAGGAAACAAACGGAGACACAGCTGGTGTGTATTTTAAAGCCTAAGGCTTGTTTGCACATGACAAACACTTCACAATAGGGATGGTTTTTTCAAATTCACCAGGCGAATCAGGGTTGGTCAGTCACCGCGACCCCTACAGCAGCCTGATCTACCAGCACTGGGTGCATTTAAATGTATGGACAATTCAAAATTACCTGCGAGTATCTCATACTGTACAACCATTGTGGGGGGGTAATACAGATTTTCGGAGACCTTGATCATCAATCTTTAAACTTGGGATGAAAAATTGTTAATAGCGGAGAGACAAATGCCTGCACCATTGGACTGGCTTGATGAATGCTTGGCATCAACACGGCACATTCCAGTCACCCAGCATCATCCCCAAATATGATGCTGAGTAAATCATCACCTCCATTAAGGAATGATCATATCCATAGCTAAATGTGTGCTGTCAGGGCAGATCCACTGGTCAGTTACAATGCTTCTCAAAGTCTTTCTTTTCATTCCATTTCTGAAATAGTCGGAGAAGCTCAATCTCTCTGGAACTTGCTGGAAGCCTGTAGAGCTGCAGTACCTTAAAGGGATAGGTGAAAGAGAGAGCACCCAGTGTACACCTCAAAGCTGTGAATCCTTTGCTTTGTTGCTGATTACAGGGTTCAGTGAGATGGACATGGAATTCCAGTGGGATCCGGGGAGCATCCTCCTCACTCCAGGCTCTGAGATCAGGAAGGGCATGGAGGAGGCTTCAGAAGTGTCAGCCAGGCCAGATGAATGGCCTCTTTTAGTGGACAGCACAAAGCCACCGCTGTCAACCCTTGAGGACATAAGGGAGGCTCATAAGGGACCTCACCTTCCATCCAGCACATCGGGGCACCTCACTTCATGACTGCCCAACTCCCCAGGACGTGCCGCCCGCTGCCATGTTCATCCCCTAAAGGGCTTTATGAAGAGAAGGGAGAAAGTAAAGCTACCCCAGCCTCAAATCAAGTGCCAAATCAGCTTTGTGTGTTCAAGACTAAACACAACCCATTCAGTCACTCTGACTCAACCTGGAGTCATTCCAATGTAAGCCAAGTCATTCCTACGCAACCTGGAGTCATTTCAATGTAAGCCAAGTCATTCCTACACAACCTGGAGCCATTCCAATGTAAGCCAAGTCATTCCTATACAATCTGGAATCATTCTGATTCAACTCAGCGGCATTATGACCCAGCCCGGAGTCATTCCCATGCAACCCGGAGTCATTCTGATTCAACTCAGCGGCATTATGACCCAGCCTGGAGTCATTCCTGTGTAACCCGGAGTCATTCTGATTCAACTCAGCGGCATTATGACCCAGCCTGGAGTCATTCCTATGCAACCCGGAGTCATTCTGATTCAACTCAGCGGCATTATGACCCAGCCCGGAGTCATTCCTATGCAACCCGGAGTCATTCTGATTCAACTCAGCGGCATTATGACCCAGCCTGGAGTCATTCCTATGTAACCCGGAGTCATTCTGATTCAACTCAGCGGCATTATGACCCAGCCCGGAGTCATTCCACTTGCTCCTCTAAACAAGGAGCACTAACTCATGAAGGGACAAAAACCCCAGGCTAATTATTTCCAAACTGCGGCCCGGTCTCCCAGTGCCTACAGACAGCTTAACAGTATGCGTCCGTCACCTCCCAATAAGATAACTAGGTGTTGGTACAGAGGACAGCAAAATGGAGCGCCAGAGTTGGCTTTCAGAGCCAGCAGGACCTGCTGCTATTCCTGGGACCTGTTTGCAGCATCGCCGACTGGCTCTCATAACATAAGAGCTCATTGATGGGCACGGACAAAGGTGTCTTTTCTGTGCGGACACAGGCCAGAACAGGCGGCAGCCCGGTACCTTTCTGACATTTTTTCCTCCCTGAGTCATGGCAATAATTTCACTGCCGCAGAAGGTCATCAAGGCCGTCAGCGTGTACAAGGAGAAATCATTGGACCAGGTACACTATTGAAATATATCATATCTGTGGCTGTTCTTGAAATAATACTATCCTTTTAAGTATCTACCAGTGGTGTCTGTTTGACAGGGATACTACTGACAAATGATACATTGTACTCTATGTTATGGATATTATTCTAGTTATGTACAAATGCTTGCTTTTAATGTTAGGCCTAGTGGAAGGGTCTATCAGGTATGTTCATTCATGCTCTGCTCATCCAAGAAGCTGGCTGGTAATTTGTGCTCTTGGGCGGTTCCCTGAATTCTTGGGTATTAGCCATTAAAGAGCAAGGGATGGCGAGGTTCTCTCCGCGCGCAGGCAGCACTGAGCCAGACCTGTTATTTACGATCTCCCGGTGATGACGATGGACCGCAATCTCGCCGCGGGCAGCAGCCGCCATAAAGGCTCCCTGTCAGCACAACCTTTACAGAGATAAGGACAGGAGCCGCAGGAGCATTAAAGACGGATTAAAACTCGTAACGGCAGGCAGTCACATTACTCAGGTCATATAGCGTAATGTGCCATATAAAAGGTACCCACCAGAGCTCACTGAATGGCCTGTGCTCTGGGGCCACTCTGACTTTGATAAGGTTGTGCCACAGTTAAACCACACTGCCAATATTATCAGCTTGGCCATAAGCAGAACGTAAAGCAAGAGTGACTCTTCACTGAGGGGTTTTCAAATGACAGGAGCCCTACCACCTCAAGAACAGCCTGAGGAACTGTGGGTAAATGAAAACAGCCTCCACTAACAAACCTTTAATTATTGCACTTGCGCAGTTAAGGCAATATTGCATTATGATATTTATTTTATGCTAGTTATTATTGTTCTAGAACTGCTTTCTTATGTGTCATTTCCTGACAATCATACTTTGTGGGAATGACATTTAAGAAGTTGGAATAATTGAAATTAAGTGGCATATAATCTCGAAGGTTCCATTAATGGATGATGTTGACCAGGCTGTATAACAATCCCCATAGACCTCTGTGTGACAATCCACATAGACCTCTGTGTAACAATCCCCATAGACGTCTGTGTGACAATCCCCATGGGCCTCTGGTTGACAATCCACATAGACCTCTGTGTGACAATCCACATGGACCTCTGTGTGACAATCCATATGGACCTCTGTGTAACAATCCCCATAGACGTCTGTGTGACAATCCCCATGGGCCTCTGGTTGACAATCCACATAGACCTCTGTGTGACAATCCACATGGACCTCTGTGTAACAATCCCCATAGACGTCTGTGTGACAATCCCCATGGGCCTCTGGTTGACAATCCACATGGACCTCTGTGTGACAGTCCCCATAGACCTCTGTGTGACAGTCCCCATAGACCTCTGTGTGACAATCCACATAGACCTCAGTGTGACAGTCCCCATAGACCTCTGTGTGACAGTCCCCATAGACCTCTGTGTGACAGTCCCCATGGACCTCTGTGTGACAGTCCCCATAGACCTCTGTGTGACAGTCCCCATAAACCTCTGTGTGACAGTCCCCATAGACCTCTGTGTGACAGTCCCCATAGACCTCTGTGTAACATTTGCTATTTGCTGTATTTTTATATTCCTTACTTTGTCGATGACGGTCATTTATCCATCGGCTCATTTCAGTAGGTCCTGCTTCCAATAAAGCGATTTCAGATTTAACAGTCGCAGTAATTTAGGTGATACGTATAATATAATAAAAAATGAATAAAATGCAATGTGGTCATAACTGTCTGGTAGTGATGAGAAAAGGGATCAAATGTTACCTCCTCATATACATACTCCTGACTTCAGAGAACCTGGTTTCTGAATAATATATTAAAAAGATGCTGAAAGAGGGAATTCTCTGGGAATTTTTTGTCCTTTGTGACTGTTAAAGAGCAATATATTTATATTTCATTAATGGGTTAACTAGGTTTAATTTCTCTTATTGTAAGCACATGCAGCCTAATAGATGGATTTGTGTGCGTGCAGGGTCTTACAGAATGTCACATGACCTAATGTTCATTGGAGAGCGCCAAGATTAGAGGGTGGGGGGGCAGCCACGGGGAGAGTCTTGTTTCACACATGATCAGTGTTGGACTGCAAAACAAGTCCAGAGCAGCTTAGGGAGTCCATCCCTGTCATTTCCGTGCTGTGGTCTCAGCCAGATCTCAGCTGCACATGAGAATGCAGGAGGAATTGGCTCATCCCAGCAAGGTTAACTGGCGTCTTCCCAGTCCTCTGAAATCAAAGCATGTCTGAAGTGCATCTCTCATCTCAGCACGTGGCTGAGGAGTCGCAGAAAGCCTGGTGTGAAACGCCTTTTGCCCTCTGCCCACTCTGATCCTCAGCTTTTGAATCCTCGTGAGGACGTCTTAAATGGCCCCGCTATCATGCCTAAGGGGGCGTCTTCTTTCCTTTTTCACCCTTTTTTGAAGACATCGCTCATGATGTCTGATGAACTCGTTTGATCCTTCTGATCTCGAAATTGAAAGTTTCATGCGTTCCCCTAACACTTGAACCATCTGCATAAATTCTGCATCGCCTGCTTGCTTCAGGTGACGTGTGTGATGCTAGAAAACGTCTGAATGCCTTTGCAGACGACTTTGTTGACGCTGGAATGTGCACAGACTCTTCGTGTTTTTGGTCCAGGAAACATTTCAGGCACTAGGGCCATGTAGAAACCCTCTGGGAGGGGGAAGGAAAGAAAGAAAAAGAGAAAACTTTGGGTGTTTTTTTTCCCCTCTCATTGCTGACTGCTGTATGTCGTCTGGGAAGAGCATGAAGTCCACAGAGTGAGGAGGGCAGTTCCAGGCAGGAGTCTGAGAGCGATGTTCAGCTCGCACGCGGCACGTCAAGGGAGCCTGGAGGACGGCGATTCTTTCTCAGCATCAACTGCTACACGCAGGGCTTGCCCTTCGCAAACCGTGCTTTCCACCATACAGGCATGGACTAGGAGCCTCTGGAGACTCTGAGGGCAGGACAGACAGAGTTAGCTGGACAATCACGTGGCCCCATCTCCTTATCTCAAGCGGAGGGCGTCAGACACGCTGGAGAGCTTCTGCGCTTGAGGTTTCAGAAACATTCTTACCTGCTTTTATACTTTGTGTGATTGGCCACTTTCTGCCTGAGGTGCACCATGCTGCCCACCTGTGTTGTGTTGATGTGGATGTTGCTGGCCGGTGGACTGCAGGCCCAGGAGCCGGGAAGCGAAGGCCACCCCTGGAGGCAGATGATTCAGTGGGAGAACAACGGCAGAGTGTACAGCCTGCTGAACAGCGGGCCCGAGTACCTGCCTGCCAGGAGCCCGGAGCAGGACCAGGGCCACCGTGTGCTACTGGCTGATGGGCCCCCCAGCACCCCGCGCAGGCCTCACGGGGGCAGCGTGCGTCGGCAGGCACCTGCCCGGAGCAGCTCCGAAACACAGCGAGGCCAGACCAGGCACCCGTTTGGATTTGGGCAGGTACCAGAAAACTGGCGTCAGGGGGCAGTAAGTGGGAGTGATGCGATCGGCCGCATGCAGCAGTCCTCCGGCACGCGTTTTCGGGGCTCCGCCTCCTCTTCGTCTTCCTCATCCTTCCCCGAGCCGCCATTCACCGGGCCATCACACCCACAATACCCATTTCCTCAGCATCCATCCTATCCCTTGTCGTACGAGCCGGGTGCTGGGGAGGAGCTGGGTCCAAGGCCAGAGCCGCCCTTCCAGAGGGGGATCGGCTACTCGGGCGGGAGAGGCTACATCGGTGGCGGATATACCAGCGAGCGCATGGCCCCACACCCGCCCCGAGGCTTCCCCGACTATGCCGAGAACAGCTTTCGCTACCTGCTGCCGCACGCCGGCTCCCCGGCTCAGCCTCCCTTCTCCGACGGCCTCGACCGCAGGTACATGCACAGCTTGTACAACGAAGAACCCAGCGCCGGCAGCCCCGACCCAGCCCCCAACCCGGCTGCCCCGGCTGCCGACAGGACAGACGCGGCTGCGCAGACACCACTCCGCAGCCCCCAGTACGAGCAGTTCCCCCCCTTCGGGCGGGTGCTGCCCCAGCCCCCCTTCCTGCAACCCGCACAGGCTGGTAGGAACACAGCAGAAAACCCCAACACCAGCGTGGGCAGTGTCTTCCGGCCACAGCAGAGAGGTAAGAAGATCCGCACACAGGCTCACGCAGGCTCCAGCTCCACAGAGACATCCACTGCCGCCTGCTTAGAGGAATTCCCCAGAATGTAAAGGCAAACATTAATGCTTTTTCATGTACCGTTTATATTTCGCCGCTTCTATTTGGTTGCCATGAAGAAATGTCGTCTCTGGTTTCCCTGAATGGTCTTATTGATTCCAACCTTTAGCAGGGCCTCTTCTGTCAATAACCATCTCCATACCAAAGGGTTTCCCCTAAATGGTCTGCGGCTTTAAGGTCTATGTGTTATTCTGGCTATGTAACCTGCACAGGTCTGACCCAGTGACCCTGTGCCAGCCAAAGCGCTTAACGCAGTTTTGGCTCTGGGCAGTCGTGCGACCTCAGTGATGGGATGCTGGGACGCTGGGACGCTGGGAGGGGCACTGCCGTCGCGCTGCGCTGGGGGCAGCAGAATAATGCAGAATTTGAAGGTCAAACATGGTCCGAGAGGATAACAAAAGAGAGGGGGCAGGGAGCAGCCCCAGAGGGCGGAGCAACGGAAAGTTCTGGTAAGCATAGGGGGATGTAGTGCCTTGGGAGACTCAGTGGGATGAATGGGGGGGTGGGGGGGTAAAAAAAATTCTGAGGCCATTTGAAATGTGGCCAAAAGCACAGGCCTGTTTCATAATGTGAAACAGATTTTCTATTGGCTTTTATTTTCTTCTGGTCCATGGATCATTGGCTAACTCCTAAAACGAGTTGCTGGGTGGGGGCATGGCCTGGGGGGGGGGGATACCCATTTTATCAGATTGCCAAGTTTCCAGGATGGAAAAAAAGCAGCCGCTGTTTACATGAAGGGGACTCAAAGTGTAAAGAGGTGATGTAATGTCCCTGTCCAGCATTAGGCAGGGGGGGTTCGTGTCTTTAAGGGGCGTCACCCCTCCAGATGTCGAGCTGGTTCATTCCGCAGTGTTTCCTGGCATTAGCGCATACGCGGGTTCGACAGGCACTGAATCGGCTGTCCCTGACGGCTAGAAGCTCCACCTCTCCTGATTTTAAAGCAATTTGTTTTTGCTGCTGGGGCATAATATTGTGTTCTGTCACAGAGCGTGACTGAGGACTGTAAATTAACTGCCCCTTGAGGAGGATCTAGGAGGGGCACAAACACGGCTGGAGCCAAATGGAGACGTTGGAAGCTGATTTGGCTGGTGCTCAGAAACACTGGATTCTTTGTGTCACGGCACTTTGTTTACCCTTCAATCCTCCTCGTACCGTATGGTGCTTAAAAAGACGTGCATTGATCTCTGTGATTGAGACAGCAGGGCAGCATGATTGAATAGAGAGACGCTACACCATTTCAAAGCATATAGCACGTCAATGCTAACGAGGACAGGGTACAGAAGTTTCTTCTGTTAAGTAGGTTGCATATCTCACAAGGCAGTGACACGTGTGAGTTCTCACCCCAGCCTGATGACTAGGGGCTGCTTGTTAATGCACCGACACGTGCACTACTGCCACACTAACTGAGTGGACTTGCATATCATAGCCAGATCATCGAAGAAGTAAGAACTTGAGAAATTTACAAACCGGAGGAAGCCATTCGGCCCATCAAGCTTGTTTGGGGAGAACTCGACTAATAGCTCAGAGTTGTTAAAATCTTATCTAGCTCTGATTTAAAGGAACCCAGGGTTTTATCTTGCACTACACTAGAAGGAAGACTATTCCAAACTCTAACTACACGCTGTGTAAAGAAGTGTTTTCTGAAATCCAGTTTAAAATGTTCTCCTGCTAATTTCCACATATGGCCATGGGTTCTTACAGTATATTAGTATTTCAATATTAGTTCAATTTGGCTGAACAGCATCCAGACCCGTTAGAGTCTTATATACCTGGATCATGTCCCCCCTTAGACTCCTTTGCTGGAGGCTGATCAGATTCAGCTCAGCTAACCTCTCAGTAACTACACCGTGTACAGTATCATGTAAAAACTGACAAGCCAAGAAGGCCAACTCAGTCCAAAGGCCGTGTTCTTTACTCAGGAACACGTGCCGATTTTCCCCAGCTCATTTTGCAAGAGGTTTTCTTGACCATCGGCAAAGTGTGTAGCAAAATATGTATGCAGGAGAAGACAAAATGTAAACACGAAGAATGTCTTGGAGAACAGATGAGTCCAGCTTGGAAAAAGCATCCGGTAAAAATTTACAGTTAGTTCTTTCTCGGGAAACTCTTCTCAGAGGAGTGCTGCAGTCAGGCATTCAGTGGCGATGTGGGACTCTTCCACAACTGAAACTTGTAGACAAATTTCGATTTTCCAATTTCGAGTGCAAACTACCCCAGGTACCCCTGCACTGCGGACGTCTGCATTTCACACATCGCAAGCTGTTTAATTACACGTAGCTCTGCTATTTTGCTTCAGCTGTTAGACTATTGAATGTCTCTCATTAGACACTTCAAGCTGTTAATTTTCCAAGTAATTGCTTTAAATGAATGGGATTAGTACTAATTTCAAAACTAAGTGAATGCTGATTAAAATATATTCATTGAGAGAGGAGCAAATTCCCACACTGCAGCCCGGTCTCCAGTATAAATTGTGAGCGCGTTATGAAATTATAATAGAAAATATAAATACCGCCTGTAAGGGGCTCGGCTAACAGAGACTTAAAAGTATTCTGTAACACCCTGAGATTACTGAAGGAGGTGCATTGAGGAAAGCCTGTGACTGAATTTCCGTCCAAGCATGTCCGATACACGGAACGCTGCCATACACAAGAGCAATCTGCTATGCTGCCAATCCATTTATCGCACTGCGTGCTTGTTTTTCTTTGCATATGCCCGTAAGCGGGGGCCATTTATCTTACAATTTTACACTTTGCTGATTCGTACTGCTAGCTGTTTATGAAAGCAATTAAATGCATTACGTTTCCCCCGGGGTACGAGGTAACCGTTAAAAAACGTGGTAAATGAGAGATCACAAAGGAGGCTTTTGTTGAAGAAAATATTATTTCGTTGGGGGAATTTCCCTCCTCTCTAACAGAACATAAGAGGTCCTTGGGAGAACAGCGTTTCTGTCATGATCGCAGGACCTGGGAGGATGGCATTCTGGGATTCACTGTAACCCCTGAAAATAGATTACAGCCAGTCAAGCCCAGTGAGGCCGACTCATCAACACTGCGTCTGTACTGTATGCATGCTGGTTGGTAATGATGCCAAATAACTTGTGTTCTCATAAAATACTAGATCAATATTTTTTAAAATGACTGCGGAAAATTGGAGCTGGGATGTCTGTTTTTGTGTAAAAACAAAAGAAACAACATTTTTTTTTCCTCAGCTGCAGAACACAGTTTTGTCAGTGGTCTGGTCATTGCAGTAATCGTTTGTTGCTATGATACAACCACTGATCCTCACTATCCAGGCATAGTTGGTTTTTCAGTGACTTTAACTGCACTGGATGCAAACAGTTAGCCAGCATTTTGATGAACAGCGTTAGGTTTGCTGCCAGTCATCGTCCAAGCACTTCTCCTGGGATGGCATCTTGTCAGTGTCTGGAGCCTTTAGGAGGCAGGGTTGTACCCCGGCTTGGGATGCCACTCCATTACAGGGCACACATGCTCACACACTGGGCAATCTAGAGGTGCCAGTAAACTTAACCTGCAAACTCCGCCCACACAGGCGGTATTCATACACCCAACACTGGAGGTGATATGAAACAATGCTACACACTGAGACACCCAGCTGTGGTTGTGTTTTATGAATAAAAAGCATGGACATTAACGCTAATGTAAAATCGCAGGTTTGCCAGACCTCGTCCCAGATCCATACTATGTCCAGGCCTCCACGTACATCCAGCATGCTCACCTCTACTCGCTACGCTGTGCCGCTGAGGAGAAGTGCCTAGCCAGGTAAGTGGGGTCATCACTCGGGGCGGGGTTTGTTCTCTAGCGGGCTGCAGAAGGAAGCAAGCTCTCTGTCCTTCTGAGTCTCTGGCCTGGCCTGTTTTTCATCCCTCTTGGAGAATGTTTTTGCATGGCTGCCTTTCCGTAACGGTACAGCCTCTGCCGTTCTGTAACAGTGCAGTTACTGACTGTCTGTAACAGTACTGTGGACATATGCACCTGTTGGAGCTCATATGCCAGTGAGCCGTTTTGTGGCATTCAGTTGAAATTCATAGTGTCATTTCTTGTTTTCAAATTACAATGTGAGCTGGATGCAGCACAGTGAGTAACCTACCAGGACTCTCATGTCAAACTTAGTTGGTTACCTGTGTGTTTACTCTGGTAACCATTAGAGGGCTTACAAACTTATTTTATAGCTCCATGAAAAAAATCTTCCAGATAATTAATAACTGGGATCCATACTCATCAAAACAGAGACATTTGGTGTGGTTGAAATCAGAATCTGCTCACATTGGAGACATTATGTTTAACCATGTTTTAGGAAGCATTCCAGATAGGTTGGTGAGGCCAGTTTGCTGTCATGCTTCTTGCTGTGGTTCCCAGTGACTTTGTGTTAGGCCCAGTGGATTCTCTGCCCTCTGTCGGGGGGATCTGAAACGGCGCAAACGGCCGTCCTGCCAGCTCTCCGACATGTCCTAACGATCGCGACCGGATGATCCTTCTTCACAGCCCCACTGGCATGTCCAGCTAGTGGAACACTAATTGCAGGCAGATGGCTCGATGTGATTCCCCATTCCTAGCAGCTACGCTAACATGGGCTCAGGATGACACGCACAGCACTCCAGTCCTGCTTTGATTGGTATTAAACATGTGCATTTCCTGCACAGCTTCCTAGGGGGCGTTGGAGAGATCTCCAAAGGCTCTGCATCCCATTTCACTTTTCTGTCCATCATTATGGGAAGCGGCATCTTAGAGTCAACAGCCACATATCTGCCTGCACTGTCAGAACAAGCATGTTTGCCCATCCATCCATCCATCCATCAATCCTTCCTTCAATCCGTCCATCTGGCCTTCCATCCGTCCTTCCATCCATTCATCTTCTTTCCTGGTCAGGGTCATCAGGACGCATGTTTGTATTAATAGTATAAGTAAAATATTACTTGAGTACTGTATACAGGAGCATAAATCGTTAGAAATGTTTAATTTTAATAACAAAACAATATTCTCAAATCTGAAAATGGTACCCAAGAGTTCAGGTTGTCAGTGGAGAATTCTGGGGGTGAATGTTCCCTCTCTATGACTTCTTTACATTGTGGGCTGGACCATTGTCACGGCATTCTCTGTTTAACCGCAGCACTGCCTACGGCTCTGAGGTCACCGACTACAACGTCCGGGTGCTGCTGCGCTTCCCACAGAGGGTTAAAAACCAGGGTACAGCTGACTTCCTGCCCAACCGGCCTCGGCACACCTGGGAGTGGCACAGCTGTCACCAGTAAGTATGACACTCGCTCTCAGTGGAGTAACAACGGCTTTTATCATTGAGTATGATACTCGCTCTCAGTGGAGTAACAACGGCTGTTACCATTGAGTATGACACACGCTCTCGATGGAGTAACAACAACGGCTGTTACCAGCGATTATGACAGTTGGTCTCGGTGGAGTAACAGCAACATCGCCATAGTAACACATGCTCTTAGTGGAGTAACAACAGCATCACCATAGTGATACATACTTGCTCTCACGCGCAGTTCTCCTGACAGTGGGGTTGGGCAGAGGTAGAAATTTCAGGTCCAGAAAGTACAAATCCAGACCGTGATTTAGTTTCAACCAACCAGTTCAGTATAAAGAGTCACAGTTACAGAGTACTCCACTGGTCGGTTGAAACAAAATCCTGGTCTGTATTTGTACTTTCTGGACCTGAAATTTCCACCTCTGGTGCTGGGGGGCTCACTTCTGCTTTGCCTCCACCTCCTCCCTTGCATGCATCAAACTCAAGTTTTCCCAGGGCCACAGGGTCCCTCTCTGCTCGCCGCCTCGCATCCCTTTCCAGTTTTCCCTCACACACTGACCTTCCCAGTGGGCCGACCCAAGCCCTCGCTCCATGGCAGCCAGTCATGTTCCCTGTGTGGCCTGCTGCTACAAACCCTGAGCACCTGCCTGCCTCCTTCCATCGTAATTTATTCCGGGCTGTGTTGAATATGTGGCAAAGAAGCAGAGAGATTCACCGTACCGTGGTAAAGGTCCTTATGCCAAAGGTTGGAGGAGTCAAGCACTTCAGTCATCAACTGCAGTGACTGCTGGCATGCTGAGACAGATATCATGGCTTCCATTTGCCATACAGAAAACTTCCTGCCTTGGTGGCAAATATCAGACCTCCTACACATAATGCTCTTCCTCTCAAACACTGCTCTAGGCCAGGAAGGCTGTTAAACCTGAAATGAAATTTTTCAATTCTTAGGATCTCTTGTATGCATGCCTGTGTGTGTGTGTGTGTGTGTGTGTGTGTGTGTGTGTATGTGTATGTGTATGTGTATGTGTGTGTGTGTGTATGCCAGCGGGTGTACATATCCTTTTGGGGACACATAACATGATAAATATTCATTTTTTTTCCCTTATAAAATATAAAAATCGGTGACTGCTATGAAAAAACTAAGGTCGGGGTTAAAGTTGTCATAGTTAGAGTTAGCATTTTTCCCATTGAAATGAATGAGCGTTCCCCATAAAGATGTGTGTGCATATGTGTGTGTGTGTTTCCATAGAAACCACATGACCAAAATGTCCCCAAAGTGTGGTAAAACCTGAAACTTCCTTACATTTGGGGACATTTTTCAGGTCCCCATTTGGATAATGTCAATTTTATAAAAGTCTGTGAACACAACCAAAAAAGTAAAAATATCAAAAGTCTTGTATTATGTTAGGTTACTTTTCGGTAAGGATAGGGCTGGGTAGGGGTTAATGGTGTGGTGATTTGGATTTCGATTTTTCCCATATAAATGAATGGAAGGTACCTCCACGTATGTTTGTATGCATGTCTGTGCATGTGTGCATGTATGTATGTATGTATGTGTGTGCGTGTGTGTGTGTGTGTGTGTGTGTGTGTGTGTGTGTGTGTGTGTGTGCGTGTGTGTGTGTGTGTGTGT
>JAABNY020000019.1:13530336-13543744 GCA_015164015.2 Brevimyrus niger
GAGATGTGTTCAAGTGCAGCCAGATCCAACAACCGGGCCTGTAATATTTCCAGTCTTCCTAATATAATCCGATATTAACGTCAGAATGTGTTTGGACCTCTTTGGATGCGACTCCACATAGCTACCTGATACATTACACACACCGTAAGCATTACACCCACACTGCTGATGTATGTCTCTGTTCCCTTAGAATATGATTTATTAACTTTAAAAAGCACCCATATTCAATGGTTCTCTGCATACAAGAGTAACAATTTTAAGGCTGTTTGTATTACCGGGTAATTGCGTTTCAGGCGCCGCTGAGACTCTCTGACACAGTTACCAAATGGAGAGTTACACAGCTGTGACTGCGCAAACAAATCTTTCCTCACTTTTAAATCTAATATAATCCCAGCCTTGTCTGGGAGAGAAAATGGCCTTGTGCAGGAGTGTTCTTTTCTGTGTAGTTTTTCCTCTTCAAAGCAGCAGTTAGTACATATCCAGGCGATATTATATATAATCTTTACTATCAGGAATGTCTCGTGTTCACTGAAAGTGAAGACCTCTGTGTTTCTGTCTCTGGGGAAATTGAGACTGTAAATTGCATTATAACAACACTGCAGTGCCATGCAGGCCGAGCGGCGCGCACAGCCTTATGCAACACCGCCTCCTACTGGCAGGTATGTCAACTCCGTCATTCTGCTCACTGAATCGAGCTCTGTTCACTCATAAGAATTAGTGGGTGGGGGCTTTTCTTCACAGTGTAATGCTCAGATCCAGCTCTGTGGGGCGTTCCTCTCTCTCCCACTGGATCAGCATCCATAAAGGTGGCCAGATGCCAGCAGCGGTCTTTCTGGCAGCTTCCTGTAAGCATCATGACCGGAAATGCCTTTGACCAGCTGCAGATGAGCTACAGGGTACAATCAAACTCACAGCTTAGTGATCAATGCCTGAGTGCACAGTAATTCCATAGTAATACTTACTGTTAGCAGCACCATTGTATTTTGTTTGCATGTCAGGTACAATTTCCACAGTAGGTGAGTGCGAGTGTGCTCTATGCTGCCTCCCTGTGGCCTTGCCTGGGACTAGTGCTTAGAAGGCGTTTTGATAATATTATTGCGGATTCCAGCCACGTGACTCAGCATGAAGCAGCTAGAAGAGGGATAATATTATCAATATTATTATTGCCGTTTATACTACTAGTCGTACTACTAGTACTATGACTACTAACAACAGCATTATGATTATTATTATTGGGTGGGTCTTTCTCAGATTTTGAAGACCCATTGGATGGGTGAATATCTGGACCTGAGATAAACTGCACCAAACGTAAAGCAACGCCATTTAGTGGTAGCCAAGAGTGTCGGAAATCCCCCCATCCCATCCCAAAAAATAAATTAAGAGCACTTCTTCACCTTTTATTATGAATCTGCGAATTACTGAGGTCAACTCTCTGTAAATGTAGATCAGGAGGGTGAAACATACACCTAACTATCATTATACACCTAATACGCCTATATCAGACACACTTATTTTACCATATGGATCACTTATTTTTGTATAATGCCATCATTATTATTCAATTATAATTTTTTTCTTATATTGTTTCCTTTCACAATGTAATTATTGCATGTTCGCCCACCGTGACCTTATGACCACGATAACTCAAAAAGTGATTGACGGATCTGATTACCACTTCACAAAAACATTATATGAATGGAACTCTATACCTGATTTTAAGACAGATCGCATCAATCTTAAAACAGCAGCAAAAATTGGCAGCAAAGAAAGGAAAATGTGGCTGGAAATCTTGGGAACAAAGTAACTCTCAAAGTACTTGAAGAATCTTCCTCAAATTTCCCAGGAACATTGTATACATGAGGATCTGGGGCCTATTTCCAATTTGAGACAAATCACACCTAAACATAAACAGTGTTACTTAGCAGTGGCACATGAAAGGACAGCTACTGACAGAGATCTGGTGAAGTTGATTGCATTAAGTACACAAAGTCACATGAAGTTGGGCTATTAATGAAGATATTTTGGAGAAGTGGGGAGATTGTGTAGGGCTAGAGATTGTACAGATTGGGGGGTATGGGAGGGTTAGGGATTAGATTGCGGCAGGGTAACACCATTTACATATAATTATTATTTGCGGCCTGAATCCTGTCAGTGTGCTAACTAGCATACATCAAACATTTGGGCAAGAAAAATTAACTCATTGAGACAAGAGACGACATCTGTTTAATTATTTCCCCAAAATTAAAATACAAAAAAGAGGGAAAAATGAATACACTCATAAAATTGAGATCCCTTTTGGGCGAAATTACAGCTGGATGAATGAAAGAGCACAGCATGAAAGGTAATTGGCACATACACACACACACACCAAGGAGTTTTAGTCAAGAGATCTACCTGACTTCTGAAGTCCTTTAATTCACAGGAATAGGGAGAGCTACAACACTGAGGTGTCAGCATACACTACAGTGCCTCTATTCGTGTGGCATCGCTGTTACACAGAAAACTGTCAGTGGCAGAGGCGTGCCGTCCTGCGGGTGGCGCTATAACCCCTCCATCTCTCACAACATAGGGTATAGATGAGACATGAAGCGGAGCTGAAGTGTCGACAGCTCTTTGCTGGACACTTCTGATTTTTTTCCACGCTGTTCATTAAGTTTCTCTGGGCTTTACAGGGGAAGTAGAATTCCGTATGGCTAGAGGTTTCAAAGGAACATTCTCAAGTTTTTCTCATTCTCTCCCCAAGCGGGGCCAGTAGCCATACTGTCTATCGAGGCATCCCTTTTCGTTGGGAGGACCTCGTCAACGTAGCACCCTGCCTTCTCGGCAGTCCACCAGGGACAGCCCCTCCCCACCCTTCCCAGTCATCCCCTTTTGCTTAGGCCTTTTCACTTCCCCTCTGGCACAGAACATGAACCACTGTGCTGCCCCGATAACGGGGACTGGCAGGTCTGCGTGTCACGCCCAGCGAGACGCCAATGCCGATGTCCACACCCGCAGAACAAACACAAAAACAGCAGTTTCACAAAGTCACATTTCCATTGAATAAAAACACTTAACATCATATATAGAGAGCTCTGTACAGCTTAAATGAGAGCACAAAGAAATAATCATATCACTGTACCTGCAACTCACAATCCATGAAGCTCCTGGCACTAATTTTACCACATTCTGTACAACATATACGTTTTATCTGTACAAGTTTAACCTTAAACAGGAGTATCCAGGTTCAAAAGCACTCCTCATGTAATAGATGACAGACATTTACTACTGCAAAATAACCGGCCCCTTCCTAGCCCTGTTCTGCACTCAACTGCCTATTGTCAGGACTTTGGAAATGTTGGACTTCGGAACTCGATATATGCCTAACCTGCCCCTTCTGCCCTTAAGCCTTTCACCCTGCTCCCTCCGCCCAACTGCCCTTCACCCTGCTCCCTCTGCCCTTGAGCCTTTCACCATGCTCCCTCCGCCCAACTGCCCTTCACCCTGCTCCCTCTGCCCTTGAGTCCTTAACCATGCTCCCTCTCCCTAACTGCCCTTCACCCTGCTACCTTTGCCCTTGAGTGCTTCACCCTGCTCTCTCTCTGCCCTTCTTTCTGCTCAGATCTTAGTCCCAGAGAATGCCACATGTGCTCTCTGTGTTCTATCCACTATCAGAACCCTTGCTGGTTCTGGCAGTGACTAATAGTGTCAGAAACAAGCAGGTCAGTGCTGGGATATGCTGAGCTTAAGATCACCTGAGGGACATTTTTTTTTTTAAAACTTCTATGCTCATGGAATGTTTTCACTTTTACTTTCACGTTTACTTTCAACAAATGCTAAAAAAAAAACTGCAGATACTGTTTTGCTTTGTAAGACGTTGTTGTGAGGGGTGGGGATGAGGAAAGGGATACGAGCTAACTCCGTGTGCTGCTCTAAGTTAGCC
This sequence comes from Brevimyrus niger, assembly GCA_015164015.2. Lineage (NCBI taxonomy): Eukaryota > Metazoa > Chordata > Actinopteri > Osteoglossiformes > Mormyridae > Brevimyrus > Brevimyrus niger. Next base: position 13,534,259 of record JAABNY020000019.1, read on the forward strand.
TGATTAACTCCGTGTGCTGCGCTAAGTTAGCCTGATTAACTCTGTGTGGATCGCAGCTAACTCCTCCCTCCCTGGAATGTCTCATTTATCAGTGCTCAGGGGAAGCCTGCTACCAGCAGGGGCAGTTTTCACACTCCTGTAAGGCAGATACGCTTTTGGGTTGTTCTCCTGCCACTTTGAGCAGTTTGTATTCGCGGTGCTACAGCCTGAGGATGCCTGAAATCTGACCTAAGGCAGAAACCCTGTTTACCCATGATTTAACCAACAAAACACCACCACGTCTTCCAGGCAAGCTTTGGGATTTCATGTAAAACACTGCAGTAGCACTGAAGTACTGTTCATCACGGGATGGAAAGGATGGAGACACAGTCAGTTATCAGCATACGCACTACAAGCCTCCAACCCAACCACGTCTACGTCTGCAAGCAAAGCTTCTTACATCTACTTATCACAAAATACACATATTTATAGGAGTGTGGAGCAAGTAGAACGAATTCAGCTAGCATCACTATCACAGCTACATCCTTAAGGCAGTAAATTCCCCTAAAATACAGACAAATAAAAGGAAATGAGGTAAATGTTCAGTCCATTTTACAATAACAAACGCAAAGTGAAACTTCACATTTTCCTTTCGAAAGGCTCATTGTGCTGTTTTTACACAAACACACACACACACACACACACATATACATACATATACAGAGCTCCTAACTGCAGCTATTTTAGACTGCGTGTATTTCAGAAAAATACAGAGATACAAAAAGTTTTGGTTCCTGATATTTTTTAAAAGTCACCAAAGTAGTATTACTGCTGCAGCCTAAAGAATTCTAATAGGGATGTAAATTTAAATTGAACAAAAATAATTCCAGTCACTACTAATAAAGGTTTAATGACAAACTGGTAAGTCTACCTGCACACCTGATTGGCAGTTATAACCTAATCTCACAGAAACTCTCTACTAAATGGCAGGAAGATTAAAATGCGAGGTGATTTACCTCAGTTGTGCACAAGAGTTGTTATTGCTTTTCCTTATTCATCAACATCAGTCCCTTCTAATACTCCACAATGCTATTCAAGTTTTTAAAAATGGAGTGCATTTGGGGAAATGTGTACAATGCTGCCATCTACAGAGTGATAAAGAAAAACACAGTGAAACTCACCACTGTGGTCTTATAGTAACAATTAGTCTTTGAGTTGTTAGATTATACATGTATAATCTATATTCTTATAGATTATTATAATGTTCAGTAGTAAATTCACACCTTAATAATGATGCATGGTGTCTACCTGTAACAATGATACACTGTCTATCTGTAGGGTCTGCTTTATATGTGCCTCAAAGTATATGGAACAAAATTATGCAGCAGCATCTTGTGAACTGTTTGCCTAACTTCTGAGAAGCAACAGGTGTCTGTCGGGACCACAGAGCCCCTTTCTCGGGGCCCATAAGAACAAGCTGAGGAAGCAGGGGCCACGGGAGAGTGCCCCCCGCCCCAAACCAGAAACAGCCTGTGAGAGCAGTGGTAAATTCAGTGGTAAATTCAGCAACAGAGCTAACAATAAGCATAGGAAGCACACATTTAAAGGGGGTGTTAAAAAATATCAGAAACACTCCTTTTTGTGGGACCTCGCAGCAGAGCTGACCCCCAAGTACCGCCCCAACCCCCCCAGCGCCTCAGTACTCTGGGGCCTGCTGGTGCATGGCCCCCTGCGCAGCCCCCATGGCCGCCTGCTGTGCGGCCTGCTGCACGTGGGGGTTCTTCCAGGCCCCGGTAGCCCATTCCTGCTGCGCTTTGCTCATGCTGCCGCCTGTGCCCCGGTAGTAGTTGTGCACCTGTGTCAGCACGAAGGGGGAGGGGGGGGGTAAGGGCGACAGAAGACAAACAGATTTGTGGGGGCCAAACCCAGGATCCAACCCCCACAACCAGTCCAATAAGTGGACCTAGTTACCCTCAAGCTCGGCATGCAGGAGGAGAGTCAGCAGCAAGCGAGCATTCGGGATTGGCTACATGTATCTGCACCTTCACCTGCTCACTTCCTACATTCTTCGCTATTATTTCACTCTAACTACCCTGTGCTCTTAGCCAACAGGAAGCTAACGCGGATTAGCAGGCCAGCGGGGCAGAACATGCTGGCATGAGGTGGTGGGAGTAGGTGTGAGCGCAGTGTGGCGCAGCCCCTACCCTGGTCAGGGCGATGAAGGAGAGCACGGCCACCGCCGTGAACATGATGGTGGGGATCAGCATGACCACGGCCGAGCCGATGTTGGTGCTGAAGAAGGTGATGGTGGCGAGCCAGCCGCTGCGGCACAGGAAGGGGGGCCAGTGAGTCAGGAAGCGAGGGCCGGATACACGGGGGAGCCGGTTCAGGAGCCATCTTGTTCGCTCCGGGGTGAAATACTACAGGTCCAGGTAAAGTGGAGCGCGTGCTCTTTGGCGGAGCCTGGTACAGCCCAGGCTGACATTACAAACGCCGCTCTGCATAACAAGAGCTCGCCGACCAGTAAGCAGGCAGACAGACGTGCAATAGGAAGAGAAGGACGCCTCACCACACCCCCCAGCCTGGAATGCCCACAGTTTGGATGATGCTGATGACCACCTGGGCCATGAAGACGAAGAAGAACGCCATGAAGTTGAAGGAGCTGTCCGTCCTGTCAGGAGACGAAGGGGAAGGAAGAGGAGTTGAGAGCAGAACCAAGACGAAACTACAGCAGACTGTTAGGGCCGGCTGCTGGCCTTGTGTTTTTAACCTCATCTAACCTGCAGGGCCATATTGGTCATGCGCCATTCATGCGGCTCTCTGCAGACTATGAAAGCAATGAATACATTCATTGATACAGGTGAAACTTAAATTCACAAGTAGATGTTCACCATCGAAAGCATTTTGCTTATTGTAGGTGTGACTGGCTCACAGCTAATGCAGGTAACAGTCATTCATCATTGAAAGTTTAGGAGTATTTTGGTTTTCCAGTGACACCAACACTGGAGATATTCTTACTGATGAGACCAAGACTATTGGCTCCATTATACTGAACTCTGATATGTTTCTGGAAGGATTTGCAGCTTACTAACTTGTTTGAGATGATCAGTGTGTGTATATTCATGACCTGTGCAAGGCAGGAGCAGCCTCTGCAAGTTAGTCTGTCTGTGGCATCTAAGGGGCTTTTGCTAGGAGGTAGAGACTCTAAGCTAAAAAAAATTACTACGGCTATTGGGGTGTTGATCGCTTCAGATATGCAACCATACTTTGTAGTACAAAACACAGGATTTAGTTCACTATGATTTACAATGCAGTCTTATTTTTGAATTTTTATTTACATTACATGTTTATTTTTACAATGTTTAAATAGCCATCGCTAAGGTTTTGTTATTCATACCCAGAGACATTGCCTTTGGTTTAAGGCTGTTCCTAATTTTGAGTTTGCGGAATAAATTCTGTTTTCCGCGCTGTACTGAAAGTGAGCCAAACCGTGAACCCAAAACCGTGGTTTCTGTGGAGCCGTGAATAATGTGTCCCGTTACACCACTACAAACCACTCTGCTGTTTAATAAGCATGCCGGCAGCCCACTCACTTGAAGGCCTTGTAGATAGGCCGAAACCAACAGACGTAAGAGCAGGGCGTGAACAGGATGAGCCAGAGGATGGCCATGCCAAAGTTAGTAGCCCCGCCTCCGCCGCACATCCACGCCAGGCAGCCAATCAGATTCATTGCCAACGTGGCGCTGTTCACTGGAAAACCAGAGGAGAGACAGGCTTCGTCACGGCGGACCACGCACACAGGGCGGAAAAACGACAGAAGGCATCCTACTAACGGGGGTGCGGTTAGCCAGCAGGGACATTAGAGCTTGGTGCCGAAGTGCGAATTGCCTGGCACTGCTCCCAACGTACTCTGCCAGTGACACCTTCCCTTCTCATTCACTGTCCTTTTGGAGGCTGGACCAGCCTCCCAGCTACCAGTCCGACAGGCCCGACTGCAGTTTGTTTCGATACGTCACTTAAATGGCCATAGGGAACTGAGAAAGTCCCTGTAACAGGCGGAGAGCTCTGCAGTGAAAATCTGACTGCTTTCTGTAGACAACAGGACTGAGAATGAACAGAAGATCCGGCATTCGGGTCTCTCGCAGAAACAATATCTATGCCCAGCTAATGCTATGTGTGCATGACCGAGGCGTGTTTCAAGCTGCAGGCTGACAGATGCACCATGACACTACAGGGCCGCGTGGTAGCGTGCTGATGGACGCCGCTGGCTCGGCGACAGGTGGAAAATCAAATACTGCTGCAAAGCCAGGGAAACTAGTTAGTAAAATGAGCTCGACACGGCATTCGCAGTGTTAATGTTTGTTCAGCCTGGAAGGAAAGAGAGAGCAAAAAAAAAAAAAAAAAAGACACGCAGGCAGTTTTACGGCAAGAGAGACAGAGGAAGGGAAACTGCCAGGGTAGCAGGCAGAGGTGCTATGCACACGCCACGTCTGAGAGCGGGGAGGAGAAAACGGCCTCACGCAAAGTGGGGGCAGAAACACCTTAACGCTGATCTTAGAGGAGATTCTGCAAGAAACAAAGGGAGCTCATTACCACAGATGATCCTCAGGATGATCCTCAGGATGATCCTCAGGACACATTCAAGCTGAATATCTCATGTGACCCAAACAGAGGACCTGTCCCTTTAAGAACATGACACCATATTTATAGCCTAAACATTGCCCCAAGGTGTGCAGCCCTTCAGGTGTGACGACACTTTAGACGGGACCCGAGCGAGCCGAAAGGGCTGCACCCATCCCGAGGCCTCCAGAACCTGTGTGGAAGACATGTATCCCCACACGACTCACGGACAATACTCACGGATCCAGAGGTAGTACAGCCTCTTGCACATGGTGCGATGCTGGTCTGGGATTTCGTTGAAGTCTTGATAGAAGCATGGCTTCAGGGGAATGAAGCGAGGCAAGGGGGGAAAGTTGTTTTCTGCAGCAGACAGGGCCGACATGTCACAGCGTCATCGAGCGGGAAACCCAGGGCACCCTCCACATAAAACTCAATCCAAACCTTCAGCTTCATTTACAAGCAAGGGCTTCTGAGATTTATGACTTAGGTTATTCAAATACACCTGCAGTAAGTGAGATAGAGACAGGAGTTGCCATTGACTTGTTTAAAAGATAACTAGTCTCTTGGACTTTATCACTGGGGACAGCCCAGTATAATTCTTAAGCATTGTTTAAAGATTCAGAAAACGAGTTAGTATCACATTAAATTTCTCGAGAATTTATCAAACCCAGAACAATTTTGCACCTCCAAAAACAAATAAGCAGAACCTCATACCGGCCATGGAGGAATCTGGACTTATTCCACTGATTGCTGTAATCCAATATTCTCGTACTTTCTCCCGAGCCTGAAGTATAAAACATCACGTTATGTCAGCGTAGATCCATGTCACCGTCTCACTTCTAGCCACAAATTTATGGGATAAAAAAAACACAACTATAACCAACAGCAAAAATGTAACAAGGATGAAAATTGCCCTAAATCACACACATCCACATCCATTTTCAGACAGCCTGATTTCAATTCAGGTCGTTGCAGTAAAGCAGTATTAGCTAATCATAACGCAAATTATTTTTAGCTCCGCAATAATCAGTCGCGTTATCATGAAACACTTAATTTCTAGTCAACCATTTAAAGCTGGGACGGATTCGTTTATTGTGGTGTCTGACATGTATTCAGACCACAAAAAAAAAGGAAACTGCACATATCACCTTGTCACCTATATGACAGACCAAATACCATTCAATACCAAAGACGGACGGACCGGGATCCAGCGGGATGTGACGAAGCTCACGCCCAGATTTACACGGCAAGGGGGCCGGCAGCATCGGGCGCAGCACGGCCTCGGTGATGAACATGACTGTGCAGTACCGTGTGACTGTGCAGTACATAGCAAATTACACTCACAGCCGCTTAGACTTCCATGCAAAAAAGCCGTTATCTGCATATCACGATCGCGGCCTTGAACTGCACGGCCAGGTAACCGTCGGCTATGGAAAACAAATCTCTTACCTCCTCTCTCCAAAGATGCAACCTACAAAGCAAGGTCTCCGAACTGTATGCTACGGACAATCCCCATTTAACGCAGATTTTTAAAGAGCGATATTGGCCGCACTGATCGGTGGTAATATAGAATTTATTTGTTTTTGGAGGATAAATGTAAGGCGTTCTCAGGCTGTGTCCCTCCTATCAGATTCCGGTCCCCCTGTTAACGCTTCGGTGCCGACGTCGGTCCTCGCGATATGTCCTCTTCCTCTTCCTCCTCCTCCTTCCCGCCCCGATCGCTGCCCCCATCCGCCACTCTCCTCGGTACTGAAGTTGGTGACATAATGATGCCGACGACAGCTTTCATACTGCCGCTCATTTGATTGTTGTATAGGCTTTTTATGATTAAGCTGGGCCGGGATTTAGTAAAGCCAGGAGTTTTTTAAAGGGGATAGGACCAGTTTGCGATATTCTATGTGGATCCGTTGAAATGTGCAATCATGGATACATGGAGAAATACATCAATAATAACAGCAATAATGTTGATGAATAAGAATAATATACACTGGGTAACGCCTGTACAAGATATCAACAAACTACTCCAGTTTTAAAAATATCAGATATCAACTTAAAAATTACACCATACTGCTTCAGATTTTGAATTTTGCAAGATTTTAAATCTGAAATATCACCGGATTGTCATGGTCCTCCCAGGCGCTAGAGGCGTTGTCCTACTCTGGCGCCCTTCGGGGCGCTTCCCAGGCGTCCCTCTTGCTCATCCTTATTGTTACTGCTGTAGTGCTACTGACGGAAAAGTTAAGAATCAGGAAGCGCAACTGAGACTAAAACTTTACCGCTTAACCTGTTGAAAAGCAGGTGACAAGTGTAGATAACACGCAGTCGACTTTAAGGTCCCCCACCGCAGAAAAAAACGAAAGGCAGCATTGTTTTTAAACTCCTAACTCTGCGTTGTGGAGGTTTCGCTAGGCTGCGGGTTGTCCACCCGGGCTGCGGTCCGCCTGCCTGCTGTCTGTAAACACGATCGAGGTGATTTACAGCCGTCTAAGTAATGATTTCTGCAGGGTGCCCTTTCCGTTTTCTGTGTGACAGACAGAGTTTGTTTCTGTTTCAGACAGAGCTGCAGCCTGTTGAAATGCGCATGATATGCTTTAAAATGTTATTGAAATAAATCTATCTGCTTCTGAATCCCCGTCTGCTCTAAAGGATTCTGAGTGCCGTCATTTTCTGTAAAATCAGGTTGTTAGAAGCTCCTTAGGTATACTGTATACTGTAACCCGAATATCTTAACTATACACCATGATGATCAACAGCTGAACACATTTCAAGACGAAAAATCACTAATTATAGTCGTGGTGTATGTATTTATAAAGAAAATTATGTGACTTGTGTTTTATGTATGCTAATCCTGGTGGGTGTGTGTTTACATGGAATCCATATATTTTTATATTTCAAGGGTTTCAGAGTGAAATGTAGAAGTTCTGACTGGTATGTCTGTGTTAGTGCTGGTATGTCGTCGCCTGCTGTGGATGTGGAGTGGGGAGGTGAAGAGGCGGGAGCTGGGAAACTGGTGAACGACAGATGGCCCCCTGGTGCACCTGAGAGCCAGGAGAGGTTCTTTGTGGAGCATCACACCTGGAGCGATCTGAGGAATATCCTGACAGACAGCCAGCGTGGCCAATTCAACATGGTGTCCAAGCCGCCTCATGAGTTCCAGTTCGTACAGAAAAACGACCCGGAAGGGTTTCACTCCCATCGCGTGTACTTCCTGGGTGAGGAACAGGTTAAACACACCCGTTACCAGCTAGAATCCTAAAGGCACTTCCTCTCAATTAGCACCTTTTCCAGTACAACACAGGTCTGGGAACGGCATGTCTATTTTGTGATGACCTATGCGTTGATTGGCTAATGGTGGCATTACAGACAGACTTAACATAACTCAATGTCAGGCAGTTAGAGTCAAGAGCAAGATGGGAAAAAAACTGGCGTTTGAGTAAGATGAGCCTTTGCTTTCTTTGTATTTTGGCCTGCTGAGAAGTTGACTTATTTCTCTTCACATCAGGCTCTGTAAGGATAGGCCTCAGGTATTATAGTGGTTAAAGGCACTGATTTGTACCCAGAAAGCTGCAGGTCAGATGTTTAGGATGCCACTGGCTGCTGCAAAATGTTAATTGTTATCTTTAACATCCAGAAGATGTCAGTAGAATTCCAGCGTGGTTCATAGTCTTGGTAATGCCGGCCATCTTCTTGTGCGTCTGTGCAGCCGTGAGCAGCGAGGGCAGAGAGAGCACACTGTTTTACGCTGAGATTCCCAAGAGGATCAACAAGCAGGCGCTGCTCTACCTCACATGGAAACCCCTGCTGCTGCACTTCCATGTGAGCATGGCTTCCCCACCCCGCGCAGTCACATGACCCATACCGCCTGCCTGGCGGCGGCATGTTGTCAGATCCTAGCCCAGGCCGCTTTCCACCTGGGCAGTAGCACATGAAGGACCCTCATAGTGCCGTGCTCCTCCTTTCCTTTTGTTCCTTCACCTCTTCTCGCTCTTCCCCTCTTCCTCTCTCCCTTCGCTCTCAGAGCCAAGACTTTGGGGAGTACTATCGAGAGGACGAGCTTCTACGAGAGAGGAAGCGCATAGGGGCGCAGGGCATAATGTCATATGACTTTCACCGGCCCAGCGGCAGCTTCCTGTTCCAGGCTGGCGGCTCCCTCTACACCCTGAAGGACGGCGGCCCCAAAGGCTTCACGGTGAGGCTTCCGGGAACTACCACTCGCTCCTCAGCCCTTTCGAATCCCTGATGGGTAACTGATGGGTTGAGCTGGTGAATGAGGTGCTTGGATGGAGGTCAGCTTGTGTACCGGATCGTAATGGTTATTCAAACCTTCAGATCCTCTCCCCTCTTTAGAACCAGCCCCTCCGGCCTGAGACGGTTCCCACCTCTTGCCACAACATCCGAATGGATCCCAAGCTTTGTCCCGTGGACCCCGCCTGGTTCTGTTTTGTCCACAGCTGTGACCTTTGGATTGGGAACCTGGACAGCGGGGCGGAATCTCGCCTCACTTTCGCCCACAAAGGTGCCACTCCCCACTAACCTGTTAGCCCTTAACGCCCGAAAGCAACTCCCAAAGGAAGGCTGAGGAAGGTCACCCTTCCTAGCCATGTACTGACATCCATGCCATCGCTCAGGTGAATCCAACCTGAAGGACGACCCTAAGTCGGCGGGGACGGCCACCTTCCTGCTGCAGGAGGAGTTTGACCGCTACACCGGATACTGGTGGTGTCCTGTGGCAGAGTGCGGTCAGTGGGTGCCCCCCCCCCCCCCCCCCCCCCCCCCCCCCCCCCCCCCCCCCCCCCTTTTTCTTTTTTTTCTTTTTTTTTTTGTTTGTTTTGGGGGGTGGGGGTTGGTTGGTTTTTTTTTTTTTTTTTTTTTTTTTGGTTTGTATTT
>JAABNY020000019.1:13543844-13556197 GCA_015164015.2 Brevimyrus niger
GCTGTCCCCCAAGCGGCCGCGGCTCGACAGCCATCCCCAAGAAAGGCTGCATCCCTCTCGCCATCCTGCTCCAGCCGCTATTCTCAGAGTCTGACTCACACTAGAGGGAATGTGGGGGTGAAAACAGGCCATTCCCCCGGAAGGGCCCCCCGCCCCCCGCTGGACCCGGAGGGGGCCCCCCCCCCCCCCCCCCCCCCCCAACCCTGCTGCCCCCTCTCACCTTTTATGTCTTGATGTGTGTGAACGTGAATTTTGTTACTCATTCTCTTTCTTTCCATCTTCCCCTTTGTTTCACTGATGGGCCAGCGGGTGCTGTAGTGGTTAACACTAAAACCGTCTGTGTTTCGTCAACCTACGTGAACCACCAGCACTGATGTCCTTCGGCTTATCACACTTCTGTTTTCGCCAAAGGCCCATCATGTTAGCTTGCCAGTCACCCATGAGACGGCAGTGGGACAGTCAGTAATTCTCACAGCAGCAGAGTTACTGTGACCCCAAAAAAGCCGTAAAACCTATAATATAGTTGTGTTTGTCATGTAATTTTTTTTGCTCACTGATTTAAATATTGATTTTGATAGATTAGTCTTGAGCAATTAATAATCCTACATTGGTAATAAAATAATAGGCAAACCAAACAACTTTAATCAGCACTACAATTGGATATGGGAGACATTATTATCTGGAAAAGATATGAAAATTGACACCAGTACTGTTTTGTTTTTTTATAACTGCATCTATCTGAATCAAAGATAGGACATTTTCCTGCTAGTAAAGGTACTCAAACTGTTAAAGTAGCAGAAGTTTATTTGTTGGCAAGGAATACTGAGTGTATTTTTAGTAAATGCTAAGTAAGATGCAGATGTAGAAAATCTTAGTGTGTGCAAAATCCTTTGACTGGTAGTGTATTTTTTAATTAAATGTTGTACCTGGGTTGATATGTATTAAAAAACAGCATTGCTGTATACAGTTGTTTAAAACAGAAACAACAAACATGAAATAGTTTACAGGCTATGTCTATTGATCCATCATTTTATAGAATGCATGCTGCCTTGGAAAACCAGAACAGAGCTGCCACTCTATTAGGAACATTACGGCCCGTGGCTGTTAGATTTGCTGCTGTTATTAACACTAACAGCACATTAGCACAAACATGAGAGCTGCATACACCTGGAGTACGTCTTGCTCAGAGGTCAAAGGGGTTTGACGTTCATTGGTGTGAGAAACAGCTATTCTAGTGTTCAGGAGAAACGTTCTAGTGTTCAGGAACTGGGCCTGTGACTCTTGATAAGGTTATTTAAGTTGAATTGCCCCACTGCCGTGTCCATGCACCCCCCCATTATAACGCACCCCCCTCGCCACTCGCAGACTCGGATGGCGCCCGGGTGCTGAGGATCCTCTACGAGGAGAACGACGAATCCGACGTGGAGGTGATCAACGTGACGTCGCCCCTGCTGGAGACGCGGCTCACCGAGGCCTTCAGATACCCCAGGGCCGGTGAGCGGTCAGTGGGACGTGGTGCGGTGCAGTGGGGTGGGGATTCAGCCAGAGAGCCGCCTCCCTCACGGAGAGAAAGTCAATGAATGCGTCGTTCTACTTTCTAGGGACCGGGAACCCCAAATCCACGCTCAAGTTGCTGGAGGTGACGGTCAGCACTGAGGGAGAGGTATATAAAGACATGGCATTTCTCCACAGCCCTGGGGATTAGGTTTCATAGTGAAGCTGTCATTTCCTGATTGTCCTCTAGGGTGCGTCGCTAACGCTATGGTTTGTGTCCAGGTTGTGAGGGTTCTGGATAAGCGGCTGGTCCTGCCTATGTTGGAGCTCTTTCCCGGCACAGAGTACATCACGCGGGCGGGGTGGACGGCAGACGGGCGCTTGTAAGTAACCACCGGCCCAGGAAGCCGAAGTAACGTCCACCAGCCCTGATTATCTCCCCTCACCATCTGCCCTGCTGCCCCCCCAGTGCCTGGGCTCTGCTGCTAAATCGGCCCCAGACCCGGCAGCAGCTGGTTCTTCTCCCCCCCGCCCTCTTCATCCCGGACTGGACCCCCTCTGGCACCCGCCCAGAACCGGACAGCGCCACACCCTTCATCATCTACCAGGAGACCACTGACATCTGGATCAATGTGAGGAGCCTCTGTGGGCAGCAAAGGGAGAGGGTCCCTAGCAGGACATCCCAGCTAGTATTAACGGTGGCCAGCAGGTGGCGTAGTAGTTAAGGTTGTTGGTTTCTCTCTTGGATGAGTACAGTTCTGCACCATAGTAAAATGCGTGGTGATGATACTGTATGGCCGCAGTGATTAATCTCTATCCATCCCCCCCAGACCCACGATATCCTCCACTTCCTGCCGCAGAGGGAGGATGGGGAGATCAGCGTCATCGTGGCATCTGAGGTCCACACAGGTTTCCGGCACCTCTACCGGGTGACATCCCGGCTGCAGGCCTCCTGGGGCCCCACCAGCACGGACGGGGGGGGTGCCGCAGGTAAGGTCACCTCCCTGGATGTGCAGTCACACTGTCCTCGGGGACCCTCATCCTCCCTCCCAGCTCCCTAAAACGTGGGCCGTCTTGGGGTCCCCGAGCACCAGCTCCAGAAATGCAGACCGGGTTCATGTGTCGTGTGTGCCACTCCCTCCTCAGGCGACTTCCTGTGTCCCGTGAAAGAGCAGGTGGCGCTAACCTGGGGAGACTGGGAGGTGCTGGGGAGACACGGCTCTAACGTAAGTGTGGCTTCCTCTGGTGGGTGTTCTTCGTCTGAATCTGCACTGTAGGAGTGGAAGTGCAGGATAATCATCAGTATGATGGGTTTAGGCGACTGACTAAGAGCCTCCACAAAAGGAGAAAGCACAGTAGGTTTGTGTGGGGCCCCTGGCTAGTGTGTGGGGCCCCTGGTGAGTGCATGGGGCCCTGTTTTCTCATTGTAGGCTAACTGCATTTTTGGTTTGGGCATCGAGGCAATGAATAACATTATCGTGGGAAGAGGGAATTGTAGGAGCATCTGTGATGAAAGCAAGCTTTCACTGTGTGTTCACCCTTCTGGTGGGTGCAGATCACCGTGGACGAGGAAAGGGGCCTGCTGTTCTTCCAGGGCACCCGTGAAAGCCCCCTGGAGCACCACCTTTATGTCACCAGTTGGCTGCGGCCCGTCGAAGCTTGTAGGATCACCAAAGCTGGCCACTCGCACACCTGCCGGCTCAGCCAGGTTAGCCTCCGCACGGCACCGGCCGCCCGCTGGCCTCTCAGTCTCACCCTGACCCAGGCCTTGTCTTCCAGCTGATGGACATGTACATCAGCCGCTTCAGCAGCGAGCGGAACCCACCCTGCGTCAGCCTCTTCAGGCTGAGTCTGGAGGAGCGTGACTTCGAGCGACTGCAGGGAGAATTCTGGGCCTCTCTCCTGGAGTACCCAGGTACCTCCCTGCCTTCTGCGGCCTTGCTGGCATCCTACTGGGCGGACTTACACTGGGAGTGTGTTTAAAACCCTCATGAGAGGCCCAGTACCAGGCTACGAGCAAAACATGTACAGTTATGGAATCTCAGTGGATGGATTTCTGATGGCGTCCCTTAAGCATTCCCTCCCTTCCTAGCATGTCCCTGGGATTACGTCCCACCCGAGCTGTTCAACTTCGAGAGCCGATCTGGACACACGCTGCATGGAATGTTCTACCGTCCCCACAAGCTGCAGCCAGGGAAGCGCCACCCAGTGGTGGTCTTCGTCTATGGGGGACCACAGGTACGGGCCACCAGGGCTGCCCGGTCTTATTTCTGGAGCGTCTCTTTGGCGCATGGGTGTAGTTACACGAAGCCCAACACCCGCTAGGTGCAGCTGGTGAACCGGCGCTATAAGGGCCTGAAGCACATGCGGCTGCACACGCTGGCATCGCTCGGCTACTGCGTGGTCGCCGTGGACAACCGGGGCTCCTGCCACCGCGGCCTGGCCTTCGAGAGCGCGCTGCAGAACCGCATGGTGAGGCTGCCAGCCAGGCTAGGGGGAGGGGCGTTACTGCGTGCGCGTGCGTGTGTTATTTGTACTGTACAAAACTGTACAAGGGCTGCACCCTTTTTTTAACAGTATGCCCTTTACCTCCCTGCCCCCCACCATGCCCTCTGTCCATGTGTCCCTCTCTGTCCCTGTCCGCCCATGTCCACCCCTGTTCCCCGTTTCTGCACACTAGGGCCAGGTGGAGATTGACGACCAGGTGGAGGCGCTGGAGTACCTGTCCTCGCGCTATTCCTTCATGGACATGGACCGGGTGGCCATCCATGGCTGGTCCTACGGGGGCTTCCTGTCTCTCATGGGCCTTCTGCAGAGGCCCGACCTCTTCAAGGTCAGCTTCTGGGCTGAGCTGGGCTCACTGCCTCACTGCACATACGGGTGCAGGATTGCAGCACTGGCATGTGTCAGGATGACTTTCAGGTTGTGGTTTGTTAAGGTGATGGGTAGCGCCATGGTTTTGGGATCAGTTGTGAGTTCAAATTCCACAGCCAGCTGCATAATCACATCACCGTTTTCAAATGGCTCTGGTCCCAGCTGATCCAGTCATGTCATGGAAATCTGGGAAAGGAAAATAACCAAAGAGCCTCTTGATAAGCACCTCAGGATGAAACCTGCCAAACCTGAGCTCTGGACAAAGGCCCGATCCTTGTCGGGAGGACCAACGCTATTTATTAAGGTTCTGAATTGGTACTGTGCTGTGCCGCCTGTAGGTGGCGATAGCGGGCGCTCCAGTCACCATGTGGACGCACTATGATACCGGCTACACAGAGCGGTACATGGGCCTTCCTGAGCAGAACCAGGACAGCTACCAGCTGAGCTCTGTCACCCTGCAAGCACACCGCTTCCCATCCCAGTGAGCATCACGGGCAGACACAAGCCTTTTAACTCGCACGAGCGCACTAAAAACACACCCGGGTGGGCTTCCCTAATGCAGCACACGCCTGCCCTTTGGGACGTGCCTCTGGCGCCCTCTACTGGTGTGCTGCCCTTGCTGCAGTATCTAACCCTGCCCTGGTGACCCTGTGTTCCAGGCCCGGTCGCCTGCTGCTCCTCCATGGCGTGCTGGATGAGAATGTGCACTTCGCCCACACTAATCTGCTGCTCAGCGCGCTGGTGCGTGCGGGGAAGCCCTACCAACTGCAGGTCAGGCTCGGGGACGCCGCAGGGCGATGCTTCACGGGGACGCCGCAGGGCGATGCTTCACGGGGGCGCCGCAGGGCGATGCTTCACGGGGGCGCCGCAGGGCGACGCTTCACGGGGGCGCCGCCGGGCGATGCTTCACGGGGACGCCGCAGGGCGATGCTTCACGGGGGCGACGCCGGGCGATGCTTCACGGGGACGCCGCAGGGCGATGCCGCCTGGGATGTGTGGATAACTACCGGTGGCCCTCAGCTGCCTTCCTGGGTGGCAGCTGCACAAAAGTAATATACACAACTGTGAAGGTGCTTTTAATTTGCCGTGTCTGTCCCCCGCCCTGCAGCTGTACCCCCAGGAGAGGCACAGCATCCGCCTGCCCGAGTCCGGAGAGCACTACGAGCTGCACCTGCTGCACTACCTGCAGGAGCACCTGGGCTCCAGAACCACCTCCATCCTCAGCGCCTCCTGACCTCCTACGTGCTTCCTCTTGCTGACCAGCAGGGGGAGACAAACTCAGCAAACCAGTGTGAATGTCCAAACGCCACCATTCAGAATGGTTACGGTCTGGCTAACTTCCCCACAATGGCTAGTGGGGAGGGAGNNNGAGGGAGGGGGAGGGGGCGGGCACAGGATTTTGGGGACCTTGCAGGGGATGTGGTAGAGGGTTTTGCTAGAGGGAGAGCTGAGTATGTATTCCTAAATGCTTAAATGGTGGGGAAGGGGCTGAAAGACAGCAGTTTCATTTGATACCTTTACTCATGAAATATGACCATATTGTGAGGCGGCGTACCTTAAAGAGCTCGTCTACACGGACCAGCAAACACTGACTGATACTGGAAGATGGACCACGTGCTGAACACTAAGGCAGCCGCTGTGCAGGTCCCCCATAGCACTCGGCTGCCAGTCGACTGCATGTTTCCAAACTCTCATTAGACCTTTGGTTGTGTGCCGGTGAAGTCACTATGAGCCTGTAAAACACATCCTCAATTCCCCACACACATATCAGCTATATATTTACAGTCTCTGTTTTTTCTGTAGTTATGTCATGTATCCCTTTCTCTTCAAATAATCAGGAAACCTTCATTCTTTCTTGGGTCTTTCCAGCAGAATGGCCTCTGGTGCTGTTGTGCAGGGATGGTGCATGAATTAATAAAACGACTGTTTTGCTTTGACCAAAGAGCATGAGTGTGTATAAGGTGGCACCACCTGTGAGTCTCATTGAAGAATCTTCTGCTGCCCCTTCACCGTCTTAGCTACTGTGTGGCGAGTGTCCTGGCACAGACTGGCAGACCCTGCACTGAGATGCCCCCCCCCCCCAAGTATTCCGCGTTTTCTGTGTTCGCCGCTGCCAATGCTGAGGGCCGCTACTCACAGCCTGGGGGTGAATTTTAAATACTGATTTCTGTGATCATTTTCCCGGTGTCCTTCGGCATTCAGACAAAGCCGTATTGTTTCTCGCTCGCTCCTTATGTGCGCTCTCTCTCTCCCCTCCCGTCATGAATATTCAGCCGGCACAGTTTGGGTCAGGCCCTTGTTAGCACCATTTCTAACGGCGTGCACCTTAAATGGGAAGCCAAAACGCAGATAAGAGTGTGATAGCCAGGGCCACCCTCTCCTCCTCTCCCGGCTAACAAGACCTCCATTGAGGGGGCACTTGAGCTCTTTGCTCTGCACAAGCACGCCGGGGTCCTTCCATTCACCATGTGGCTCCATTTTACAGCGATTCAGAATCTACTTTTAAGCTCATTAGGATGAGAGTGGGCTCTCCCATGAAGTATTGCTTACAGCAGCTGTGAAAGGGCGTCCGCCTGTCCCCTCTCCCTCCCTCTACCCGGAGATCAGCCGTAGATGTGGAATACGGGGGGCCTTCGCGGCCGTCACACCTGCGACAGTGATACACCAAGACTGATCTCTCTCTTTTGCATCTTCATCCAAATCGAAGGTGGCGCTCTCTTCAGAACATACGATTTCTAAAAGTGGCTGTGGCACTCCTGGAATGTACTGGAAGCCTCTGCTGCAGCTTTCCCTCTTTGCTGTGAGGCTAGCCGAATAAACTTCTAATAATAAAATATTCTGATCTAATCTGGGACTTGCGTGGTGCAATGCAGCCCCCAGCCTGTGCCGTTGAGCCCTGTTGGTTATGGAGGTTTGTGTAACACGTTTAGCGACATAATCTTGCAGCCACTCTCTCCCAGCATGCTCCCTGATCTGGGAACAGTGCCATCCCAGTGCTCCCAGTGCCTGTATTGTGCCACCAGTGCCTGCCTGCTGACAAACATCTTGTATGCTGCCGTGTCGTGGTTCCCATGGAGGTCGCTTTTTCCTGCAGCCGCCGTCCGATGCCCCCCCCCACCAACAGGGAGGGTGAGATGGGGATAGCTGGCCTGCTGTAGCATCGGCAGACGGGCAACATGAGGGGCACAGTAATTGGAGGTTAGTTCCATAAGTAGTTTTTGTTTGTGTTGGCTCGGGGAGGGTGGGGGTATTCAAACAACAAAATGTGGGAAAATCTGTTGGGACTTTTCAGAAGCTTCATCATGGGAGCGGTAAGAGAGGCAGAGGAGAGTCGCTCCCCCGCGGTGGAAGACGCCTTTTGTCACATCGTTTAAAGTGCGCTCAAAGAGCAATTGTTCTGCGAAACGTGTCCCCTTCCTCTCTGTCCAATGGCCGCCTCGAAGCCCCCATCCTGCTTCATTACGCCTCACCCCCATGTTTCCCAGCCCTTGTGTGACAGCCTCAGCTCACAGTGCTCGAGACAGGGTCAGTGTTGGAGTTTGCAGGTTGCTCATGCAGGTACTCAAGGTATGAGTAGCGGAAATGGACAAAGCAAGAGAGGAGTGGCGACTTAAAAAAAAAAACAGCTGAGTTCGCTCCAGCGGCCACTTAAATGAATTGGTGGTTCTAAATTGCCTTTGTCTGTCTGTCTGCCTACCTACCTGTCTTTTAGTCTGTCTTCCTACCTGTCTGCCTTTCTGTATGTCTGTTTGCCTGTCTGCTTACCTATCTGTCTGCCTACCTACCTGTCTGTCTGCTTGTCTCTCTATGTGATGGGCTGGGATCATATAGAAGCTGTCCTCTTCATTCATTCATTCTTAGTACTGACTGGGATAATCCCTAAGTTTTGCACATACAGGAAAAAATATAAGGATATAGACAAAATTACTTATCAGTCTTCCAACCACTTACCCTGATCAGCATTACAGCAGGCCAGGAGTCCTTGGTTTATGGTTGGGGGACTATCATGTGGGCAGTGGTGGCTTGATAGGTAGGGAAGCGCACTTGTAATTGAAAGATTGCTGGTTTGAATCCCCAACCAGCAAGTCACCACTGAGGTACCCTGAACAAGGTACCATCCCCAAGCACTGATTCCCATTCGCTGCCCACTGCTATGTCACATATGGGTTAAATGCAGAGGATCCATTTCATTGTTGTGTGCTGTGGTGTATCAACACTGATCACCAAAATTATGGACTGGATGCCAGTGCCCTGCTGGGCAGCACACATGCATTACAGGTAAATCAGATGATGCTCTGATTGCATTTCACTGGACTGCAGACAACCTGCAGGAACCCCACACACAGAACAGAGGTGAGACTCAATATATCAACCAATTGAGGTGTTTATATGCAGTGCTTGTGCGGTGACAGGAAATTTTTTAACAATTTAACATCACAATACATACAAATTAGGAGCAACAACAAACAAGAAATTCTTTTGTTCTCCAAAACGTTACTGATACCTTGTTGGACAGCTAGTTAAACCATTCCTAGTTGAACATGCCATTCCATGTGTTTATTAAATTTCAGCACCAGCTTGTTTAATTAATTCATTAAATTTAGCTAAGAAAGTAAATGAGGTATTGATGCGCCATATAAGGTGGGGTAGTGGTGAAGTAAAAAAAATACCCAGGTGGGCATTGAATGGTTGCTGCCCATCTTGGGTTGACTTTAGGAGAAGTTTTGAAATGGCTAAGCTGACACACTAACAGACAGTTATGCCCAGAAGAAATGTATCTTTTTAATAAGTTCAGCAGTGAAACAGAATTGCCTTGATAAACAAATAAGAAAATAATACCATACATTCCAACCATGTAATATGTTTAATCTAAAAAGATAACAGCTATAATTCATTTTGCAAAACCATTCAGTATAACTTAAGAATAGTTAATAGTTGGCCACGCAAAATAGATGCATATTTGAGGAAAAAAGGTTTGGCTCCGATTGCTCTGACTGCACGAGTAGCGTCCATCCACAGGTTTCATTTGGAAACTTCAAACTAAAAGCCAATGAATTACTGAGGACGCCAGAGACCGATGGGCTCTCGGGAAGAAAGACGCTGGGATGAGGGTTGGGCAGAGGAGCCTCTGGAAGTTGACTCAGAGCAACGAACTGCGAAAGGGGGCGTGTAGGCGTGCTGGCAGTGATTCAGGCGGCTCCACAGGACACCTAAAGGGGGACTTGCTAATTTCAGCAAGTGTGAGACTGTGTGTAGAAGCGATCTCACTTCGGTTTCTCGCTCGCAACATGGCGAAGAAGCGTAAAGAGGAAGCGCAGCTCTCTCCGGGATCGTTACTCATTTTCTGATGTGCATCAACACTCGGCGTGGGGATAATCAAACGGCTTTTAGCCCATAGGGCGGCCGGCAGATTGATCTGCACCATCCACCTGCGGTTTGCCCTAAATGCACATGATGCATATGCTTTAATCACCTGCTATCTGCATAACTTGCAATGCCGATGATACCTGTCCTGGAAAAGAGAAGCGGGACTTCCATTGCGATGAGGAGCATCTGTTTGCTGTGGCTGCTTTCGCTGGACTTCTGTGGTCAGCCTGTCCAAGGTAACCGACTCAATAGATCTGATCTCACCTTGAGGCCCCGGACACCCTATTAAAAGCGGGTTACTCTGTCGGCGTGGCTGGCTGCTGTTTTACCACCCAGATCAGCGACCCCGTCTTTGCCTGTCGTGTAGTGGATCAGACATAGCGGATGTTTTTTTCAGAACTGATTGCAAAAGTGATACATCATTTAAAAGCGATCCTGTGATGTTAAGGGGGGCTGAAAGGCGAGATTTCGGGGTGTTTCTCTGTAGTCCGCCGAAGGTGAGGAGCATGTGTGCTCCGGAATAACATTGAAGCGCTTCGCCGTACGCTTGTTGCTGTTTTTATAATGCTTACAGATTTATGCTGCTTTTATAACACACAAAACACGTATGTAAACCAGTGAAGTGTTTTTTAAATAATTAATAAAAAACAAATGGGGTTTAGACTAATGAGTGTTACGATGCGTTTATTTGCGTGCTTTTACTTTCTTTGGTATGCTTACCTTTTTTCATTTTTAATTCGCTCCCAAAACTTAATGTGTACAGATTCCTTAGCCCTTCGAGCAAAAATTAGCAATTCCTATAAATATTTTTCTTGTCATGCGATGATACGTGACACATCTGATGTTGAAGGACTTTATTCTGCCCTAAAACTTACACGGCTTTTGGTATTCTGTATCTATAGTGCCATCCTCCTGTTTTCTGTCATTTATATAACTTGGATCTTGAATCTCTTCCCAGTATACCAAACCAGTGAGGCAGTTAAGGCCCTGCATACTGGGAGAACTGGGAGACACCCCAAAGGATGGGTACTAAAGTGGCCTGAGTGAAAGGGAACTGGAATACCTTGAGGGGAGCTTAAACTTGTAATTATAACCAGAGGCCACATTTAACTTGGTCAGTACGCTGATCAGGATGTATGCTGTCAAAATAGCGCCTGGTTTTATTTAGCGAGAGTGTAACAGGCCATTAGCCAGAGGAAACAGAAAGTGGTGAGAAGTGAATGCAGCAGCTGGTCAGATGGAGGCCCTGAGCTCTTCGCACGACGTGTGTGTTGCTCATGCGTCGGCATGCCTTAGATCCCGGGTAACTGACGGGAAGATGAAGATGTCTTCGTCCTGCTCCTTCTCAGTTAAATCCAGCATGGTTACATTATGTTCTTAATGGAAGAACATGGAAGAAACGCTGATAAATAGCTGTGTAGGTGCATTGTCATACCTACCATTGCCAAAGTTAGTTCATTATTAGTTTTTGTAATTCCTAAATCTGTTTTTTTAAGCTTACAGTGGTGTGTGGTGTCTTAACAGTTTAATAATATTTAATTAGTGTTCTTGTAACATCTGAGGACTGATTCTGCAATAGAGGGTAAAGTGCTGTATTGCCCTTCCTTCCTGTCCCTTCACCTTTCTCTGGTGGTTTTACATGTGCATCAAAACGGACAAAGACCCCGATTGTTCCAAGCGAAAGGGCACCTTGCATTTGCTTCTTCACACACACTGTGTGTATGTGTGTTTGTTTTCACTGCCCTCTTCCAGTTATGCCCTTAGATCCGTGACAGGTGTCTCGTTCTGCAGGTGCCCCTATACCCACATTTGCCCACTGTACCTGGTACATGCCGCTTTGTGTCCGAGGTGGGCATGACGAGAATTGCCGACGATGGGTTGAGATTTCTTCATTTGCTCCATGCTCCCCTTTCTGCCCATGAGCTGTTCTTCCTGCTGTCGGCAGAGGATACCCTTGTGCAGAACCTCGGCTCCCGTTGACTGATGCGCTTCAGGAATTGCTTCTGCGTAGCACCTTCACAATAGTGGCTATAGGCTTCATCGACAGCGGCTTGTGTAATGAGTGTTAGAGGTGTGCATACATTCATGCATGCAGATTTTTCAGGTTCCCCAGAGCCTGAGGTGAATGGCCTTTCGCTTCTGTGGCTTTGATAAAGACCTGAACCTTTAGCTGTAGTGTATCGGGACCTCAGACCCCGGCGTGTCAGACATTTATTTCATTGCCAGTTTTTTGAAGATGACTTTGTTGAACTATTAATTTACAAAAGAATTAATGAACCTTTTATTTTATTTTTTTCATTTTTACAAACGGCAGGTGTGATGATGTTTAAGGATGCAGGGCCTGAAGGTGTTTGGGATTCTGCTGACTGGTTTTTGAACAGCTGGACTGATCTTGCCTAGATGGATTAATATGTTTATGGTCAGAGAATGCAGGTGGGGGTCATATTCACGGCCCGAATGTCCTGCTTCGGACATGGTCCTGTCGGGGGGGGGGGGGGGGGGGCGCAGGGGGGGGCAGGGGGGGGGTGGGGGGGGGGGGGGGGGTGGGGGGGGGGGGGGGGGTGGGGCGGTGGAGTGGGGGGCAGGGGAAGGGGGGGCACGGGGGAGAGGCTGGTTGC
>JAABNY020000019.1:13606869-13622355 GCA_015164015.2 Brevimyrus niger
AAGAGGGGTGAAAAGTGCACCCCCTAGCCCATCTCCTGTGTGCGGCGGCCAGCAAAGTTTTTCTTTTGGTTTAACCGCAAGCCTCCCGCCCCCCCCCCCCCCCCCATTCCCCACGCCTTCACACTCATAGACTCGCTGGACAAGGAGTATCAGGAGGCCGTGGGAAAGAGCACGATGCAGCAGGTGCTCAACGACCTTCAGCCCTCCACCAGCTACACCTTTTACGTGAAAGCCTACACCTCCCGGGGGGCCAGCAAGCCCTCAGACACGGCTGTGGAGAGCACGCTGGGGGAAGGTGAGTCTGCCGGCACTGCCCAGTGTTGCGGGTTTGAATCCCACCTCTGTCTGGGATAGGCTCCAGACCTGAACATCCTTTACATACCTGGCTAGTATGAGTGGTTGGATGTTGTTTGCATGGATGTTGCACAAACCCTGCTGTGTTCTAAACAAAATGTGGAGAACGTGCTCAGCTGTGGAGCGTACAGAGGGGGCCGGGGGCCTTGTGCCTCACAGTGACTGAAGCCCGGCCCCCCCGGGCTGGATTTGCACTTGCAGTGCCGGCGCCCCCATCGCTGCACACGAGGGTGGTGGACGGGAGCACGGTGCAGGCTGTGTGGGAGCCATCAGGCAAAATGGGCCAGCCCCAGGGATTCAAGCTCTTCTACCGCAAACTGCCCTCGGCCACCTTCACGGGGCCTCTGACTTTCGGCCGCAACGTCACACAGTGCAACATCACACAGCTGGGTGAGTGGGGAGGGCGGGCGAGGGGGATGACCAACTATCTAATCAAAGCGCAAGCATGTTCTGGCATTCAAATTTCATGGGCGATATTTGCTATTATTAAAATTAACACAGGGGGGCGCTGGACTTGAGTTTGTTTGCGGCCCTGTATGACGGCTCCTCTTGACTCCACAGAGCCGGCCTTGGTGTACGAGCTGAAGCTGCTGGCTTTCAACCAGCACGGCGACGGCAACGCCACCATGCGCTTCGTCTCCCTCAAGGAGGCCGTGGAGAAGTCAGGTGAGATCCAGACTCCAGAGATCATGTGACCATGTGGCATTCCAGTCTGTTCCACACCTATTTGCTCATCTTTCATGTTTTGTGTGTCCCTAGTGCTAGACCCCCCGTGTGACTGCTTGAAGGACGAGCAGAGCAAGGCTTCCACCACCGGCATCATCGTTGGGATCCACATCGGTGTCACCTGCATCATTTTCTGCGTGCTCTTCCTCATGTTCGGTTACCGGGGGAGGTACAGTGTTTTTTTCCACACCCCTGGGGGTCATATTCACATGTTATTAACTCTTGGCATCATCCACAGAGCAGTGATATTCAAAAGGAAGCCCAACTGCCAAAAACTGAAGTTCTTCTTTATGTATAACACCATGCATTATTACTGTGCGGTTCCTGGCTCTGTTCTGTTTTCCATTGGTGGTTCCTGATCTGAGACACCCATGTCCTTAATTTCTGGTGCATTTCACTGCAGCTTTGACTTCACTCCATTCATATAGCGCATATAATGCGTTGCAGGTTCATGATGTGCAAGACCGTGCAGGAGCAGCTGGCCACGCCCCCAGAGGTTCGTAGCGATGTCCTGGAGCCTCCCGCGTACCACGGCAGCCTGTCCCTGAATGGGGCAGCCCCAGAAGCCAATGGGGTCATTCCAGAC
This sequence comes from Brevimyrus niger, assembly GCA_015164015.2. NCBI lineage: Eukaryota > Metazoa > Chordata > Actinopteri > Osteoglossiformes > Mormyridae > Brevimyrus > Brevimyrus niger. The sequence goes on from JAABNY020000019.1 coordinate 13,608,536, forward strand.
AAGACAGGCATGGACAGTAATGAGCTGGGGAGAGTCTTCCCCAGGGACTTGCTAAATCGGCCACACATGGTGAGTAGGGGGTGCATCTCGGGGGGAAAGGACAAAGGCCCTGCTGTTCGTCTTATGATCGCTCTCGTTTGATCTTCTGTTGCCATTTTTATAGTCCATTATCACTGTCTTTGTCAATCATTGATAGTATCACCATTTTAATAGCTAGCCACAGTGACGGCACTGCACTAGGTTTTGGTCATCTTTGGTCATCCTTCCTCATTCTTGGTCTTCCTTGGTCATCCTTTGTCATCCTCTGTCATCTTTGGTCATCCTCTGTCATCCTCTGTCATCCTCTGTCATCTTCGGTCATCTTCGGTCATCCTCTGTCATCCTCTGTCGTCTTCGGTCGTCTTTGGTCATCTTCGGTCATCCTCGGTCATCTTGTAGCATGTCCATAATGATTTATCACTAGCCCCATGCCCATAGATTTGTCCATTAATGGATCCCAGAGAGCCTGCAAGTAGGATCCTTCGTGGCTCTAGAATGCTGAGTTTGATGTTTTCGCTTGTATACTTTGCCCGCTAGGGGAACAGACCCCTTTAATGTGTGCCTGGCAATTAACGCTCTTGTCCCGCATCTCTGTCCTGCCTTCTGGCAAACCCCCATGCCCAAAACCTACCACTGTCAAAGCTCGGAGATAATGGATATGCTATAACACTTTAGGATTCATGTTCCTCAAAAAAAAAATGCTTATGTGGTGACCTTTGGCCTTTCCCATCCATGTAAAAGAATCCTCATCAACAGGGTTCTTTAAAGCACCACCTGTTAGTAAGGTGACTGTGACGAGCTGCGGGAGATCTCAGGAGCCTCAGACGCTGGTCGTTCTGTACACTGTGGCGTCTGTGTTCACAGATGGCAGGCGCGCAAGTGTCACACACTGCAGACGAAACGCAGATATCTATGCTGCCGTTGGAGGATTTCAGCCTGGCCGAGGAGAGGGAGAGCAAATTCGGAGAGTCCCCGGAGGAGGCCAGTGATCCCCACGGCCAAGCGGAAGAGGGGTGACGGGGTCTGTTTGTGACACTGCCACACCAAATGCTGCACCTCTGTTGGGACTGTTCTCAGGTCAACGTACACATTTTTTTCCAGCGTTTTCTTTCACTGTTAGTAAATAATATTGGATGCGGTTCAGATTCTTCCCAAAGGCCTCGGTTCTGTGCGTTATGGTGTCGTTTGAGCGCTAGCCAGTGGAAGAAGGTATTTCGTTTTCTGTTTGACAGGCTGTCAGTAGCAGAGATCAAGCACCTCTCTGTCTCACCCAAACAATGTCACAAGACTAAGTTAACAAAGGCCTTCTTACAGGGATTTTGTGTGTGTGTGTGTGTGTGTGTGTGTGTGTACGTACATATGTATACATACACATACACGCACACAATTTTTTTTGTATATTTTCATATGTATTCTCAGGACTTTTTGGTTTTGTTGTATTGATGACTTTCTTTTGTTGGCCTTCGTGCAGGTTGATGAGGACGCAGTGTAGACCTACCTCAGCCAGAAGGAATGTTTGGTGGGAGGCTTTTCCCGTCTTCCCACATATTCTGTCAGGCATCACATAGTTCAGAGAGAAAAAAAAGCAAACGCATTCCGCGCACTACCTCACACTTCTAAAAACACGCACTCGCTTGTTCATCGAAGCAAGGGGGGAAAAAAAAGAATCCAACGTAAAGCACTTCCAAACACTGAACTTAACATTCTACCTCAAGACAATGTTGCAGTTGTCGTTTACGCTGTTCTTGTTATTGTTCTTGTTGTTGTGACTCTTGTCGTCGTCACTATTACACCTCTACTTCTGCGGTTTAGGCCCAGTCACTGTGGGCACCGTTCTCCGAAGCAACAAATCATGTTTGAGGACAGTATTTTGTAGGCAGGCCTTTTTCATTCTTTTAGTTAACAAATCATTTTAATTTAATTCTCTTTAAGTTTAGTTCTGGCTTCAGTTTTGAGTTACATTTGTGTTCAGTTGCTTCTAATAACTACGAAAAATGCAAGCAGTTATAAAACATGGTTAAAATGGTATAAATCAATTGTTAAAAAACACTGCTCAACACTATCTTGGAATACACATAGTCCGGGTATTTACGGATGTGTGTATAGCCCCTTTTCTGACAGGATTTCTTTTACCTTAGGGAGGTTTGGTATGTCATATGGGGAAAACTTGATAAACGTTCAAGCTCCATTTTTCACGTATAAATGCTGTTTCCGCCTTACAAAAAAGAGGCATGCCTTTATAAATTTATTACCGTGATGACAATTCAGACAGGACTACTATTACCAAAAAAGCTCCATGTTCACTGAAATACAAAATGTAGTTCGCTGGTGAATTTTTCTTCTGGAGACTTGTAATACTTGGACAAAGCAGATACAGACTCAGACTAGTTTGAAATTATGAACCTAGTCAGTTATTTCTTCATCTTCCCCAGGTAGAGCTAATCCTGTCCGAATTGTGCTGATGAAGCGTGTGTCAAATGCTGCAATATGTTTGTTCGCAGAGGAGGGGGTTTGAAGCACACATTTATTTTTTATTTCCCAATGAGCAACAGTGGTCCTTCAGAGGTGGATCATGGGAAATGTAGTTATTGTCCTATACCATCCCTTTGCATATATGCATACATACTGTCACGTGTAGACAACGAAACAGACAGGTGCATATGCACGCAGATGTGATCAGACACAGGAACACACACTTCCGGCATGTAGAGAAACCATGCTGTGTTAACCTACCTCAGCTTAATGCCCGTGTTACCAGGTGAGTGATTCAGGAAAACATCTCAAACTATTATTTATGTATTTACTCCAAAATGTGGATGTGACCAAACAATTTGTGAAGTGCAGTTATGTTTCCATGTTTAGCTTGAATATGAATGAATAATTCATTTTTTGTTTATTATTGTTATTATGCCTGCTGTGTTTCTGATCTGCCTTGGCTAACTGGTGCCGGGATATTAAAAATTACACAGCAAAATGTCCACCTTTTTCCCAGCATAGTAAACAAGGCACAAAGGCTGTGTGATTTCAGTTTTTCTGTCTGCCTGGTTGTCGATAGAGGGGTGTCTGCACCCAGCAGGGGGGCGTCGGTTTAGACTGAACCGCAGTGCGTAGCACTATATTGGCTCCCGTTATAATAGCTGTTCCCGCTGTTTGCCCCTGAGCAGTACCCAGTCAGTTTACTCAGTTTGTCTAAATGAACTGAAGTCCTTTTCTTGGGATGTAGACGAGTGAAGTGTTTGCTGTGATCAATCCATTCATAGAGACATTGTAGGGCGTCGATTAAAGCTGCCTATGGCTCTTGTGGCTGTTAATATGATCATATTTGGCCTATTTTTGTACAGTTGTGATGGATATTTCAGAGATTTATATATATATAGATATATATAGATATATATTTATTTCACCACCATCTTCGTCTGGGTTACAGGAGACGGTCACCTGTGTCATAGTCCATTCGCCATGAATTCACAGCCAGTTTTTTTTGTCCCAGTTTGCAGATCTGTCCATTATTAGCTGCAATATATGGGGGAACATCACACACATGAAACAGAAATTTATCATCCATGTAGCAGTTGTGTGAAGACGAGGTTGATTTGTAATTTTAGCTGCTTCTGAAGTGTTATATTTAAAGTACTGCATCCTGTTGTTCAGACACTGCTGTGGAACCCTCTTAATTGTGAGGAGGTACTTCTCAGGCTAGAGCTACTGAATTTACTGTTTATCCCGCAAGCCTGTGGTGAAAATTACTGTTTAAAAATGGCAGTACAACTGTTTCTCCTTGAATGATGACCCTGAAGGAGCTTTGGGCTTTGCCCTCTTCCTGGCTTCCCATGAGCTGACTAACTGGGATGCAGATTTGAGTTACAAAGGAGCCACATACGTCTGTTACTGGATAGGGGATGGAAGGAGCTTGAATCGAAATGAACCCTCTGCCGGTCAGCCGATTCTCTTCCTCTTTTTGTGAATGGGCTTGCTTTTGCTGTAGGTCAAGGTACTCGAGAGCAATGTGGCCTGGAGATAATCTGAGCCCTGGGTGGCCACAGTATCCATCAGGCTTCTGAGAAGTCAGTAGAATGGCCTGGGAGGACAGACACGCAGGTTCTGTCAAGATTACAACTCAAAAACTGCATTACAGCTTTGGGTAAAAGCTCTTTCGGCGATGACTTGCTGTCGGTCTCATGAGTGGTGCCATGGTTATTAGAATGTTACTATGTGGCTGTGAAAGTACATTTATAGAGCTCGTCTTCTGTTGTCATGTTTTTCTGAGGGCTGCTTAATTTCACACACTGTTTGGCTTAAGACGTGTGATTTGAATGGTCCTCATCTATAGCTCTCTGCTGTCTTTCTGACAGTTTGAGTAAGTATTTATTGATGATATGTATTGAATTTTAATCAGGACTACCATAAAGTCATCTTTGAGGAGCGCAAGAAATGTAATTCAACTGAACATTTTGTATGACCCTAGAAAATACTCTCTCTATCCAAAGGTTCTTGATTAACGTTGAGGAGGCCTTAGGATGGTGAAACAGCCTCGAGTCAACTCAATGGTACCCTTAACACCTGACTGTCCGTTGAAGGCTCTGTAGGATTACAGTACGTTCAGGTCAACTTTAACTATGGTAAGCCTAAATAATAGGCTAATGTCACAGAATGACCCTGCCACCATCCCACCCTGGTCACATTCTTCTCAAAGCAGCTCTTCCTCTGGCTTGTGTGTGGCTGCCGCACTGTTGCGTTGTGTGTCTGTGGGGTCAGTCTGTGTGTGACGTCCCTTATTGGCTTTAAGAAGGGGGCGCTGAGCTCACCCATCTTCTAGGACCCAGGTTGTTTAGGAGTTACGTTCCTGTGCCATAGGCTCAAAGAGTGAGCAGTGAGTGGAGATCAACAGGAAATAGCATGCAAACGAGAGTTTTAGCACTCAATTCCAGAATCAGTGGCGTCAAGAACGCAGGACTTTCCAGAAGGTTTTATCAGGGTATCTGGTCTCCATAACTGTTCTTCCTGTTTCAGTGTTAAGCGTGACTCAGTCGAATCTGATGGTTGTTGTTGCAGTGTTTGTTGACTTGCGTGCACACATACAGGTAGCAATACTATGGTTTGGTGATTCCATGTTCATCTTTCTTTACTGTGTTTATTAGGACCTGCCAAGTAACTGTCTGTTTCCAGCATTACTGCCTGCAGTTGCATTTAATGCCTCCTACAAGGAATCTGTACAAACCATGCGATGACAGGCAATTGCATGAGGCTTTGTAGAGACTGGTTGAGATATAATGCTGAAGATTGTTAGAAGGTTGGCATGATGTTTCCCAGTCACTGCTTCCTTTCTGATTAAAGGTACCATTTGTTCACTGAGTTGTCAGGCTGATCCCAGGTCAGCACAGCCTTGGTAATTTAAGTGCCACTCACATGAATCCTTATGTCTGTATATATGTATGAAAAAAATAGACACTTCAAGTAGTTTGTACTGTTTTAGCATTCATGTGCAACGATAATGAAGGAAATATGAAAACAATAAACTTAGCTCTAGAAATTAAAAAAAATGTTTGTTTGTGTTTTTCTTTTGTTATTGTCATTAGATCTGCAAATGGCACAAACCTGGGAGGTGGGTTATGGTAGATAGGACTTAAAAATCAGTGTGTAACTTGCATAACGTTGTTCTACCCCCCTCCCCCGGTGTACTTATGAGTACATTCACAAACCCTTAAAGACCGACAGGGGCTAATCAGAATCTTTCCAACCAATTTTGTTCCCCAGATTCTGGCTCTAACCCGGCCATTTCAGAACCTCTGAAATCAGATACGGTTCAGCTTCCCTCGCATTCTATTCGGAGAGCCCCCCACCATCTGTTGCTGGAGTTTGGACTTTAAAGATATTATCAGAGACAAAAAAAAAAACATGAAAATTGGATGTATTGCGATGGACTGGCAGTACATGGATTCATGTCCATTTTGATTTGCCACAGAAGCCGTTTTGGGCTGAAAAGATCCTGTGACTATTTGTATCGGTTCTTATTTCCCCCCCTGTAACCTGTAGCTCTATATCTCTCACATACATCTCTCGATGTTCTGCTGTACACGCCAGGATGATCCACAGAATGCCCCCGTCTGTGTGCATGTTTCCCGTTTTGCAAAGCGGGAGAGAGCTGCGGGCCCCCCCCCCCCCCCAAAAAAAAGCCAGGAGGCCACTAGTCCGAACCGAAGACTTCCTGCTTCAGAAACCTTTGTACCTCTAGAGAAACTCATAATTCCTCAGTTACTGTCTGCAGTCCTCAGGACAAGCAAATCTGTAAAACCCGATACCCAGCCGGAGAGCAGCTCAGCCTGAGTGAACAGGGCCTCCCGTGACACTGCTTAATTGGGGTTCAGCTGAAGGAGGGGGAGGGGGGGGGCCACATTCACGACCCCCATCCTGCCCCTTTGGCGGGCGCCATTCGACTACTCCAGGGAGCCAAGCAGCCCAATGGGGTCAGAGGTCAGGCCGGCCGCTCACATTCTGGCATCCTTCTGAAGTTTTTTTTTTTTTTAGCAGTAATGCCTCCTCGTGCATCACAGAAAATACAAACCGTTGTCCTCTTTCAGTGATCCGTGGATAGATGAGTCCGGCATGCAGAAGGCCCCGAGTTTAGGCTTCTACGACCCTGCAGTAGCCCTCCCCCCCCACCCCTGGCACTGGAACCCTGGATCCACGTGGTGCTGATGTGACTTACCCCAGTGATGCCATTGAGCAAAATCAGCTTCTCTAGAACATATACACATAACAGGTGCAAATACTGTATTCCAAAGTACATTTTCTTTTTGATGTCAACACATTCTTGCCACAATGTATTTACAGAACCTAATGACTCAAACAACCTACTGAGTGCACTGATTTGCTTGTAGAACCTACAGCATACACAGCTTGAGAGATAAGATACAATGACTATAGAAACACAAACAAATTAACAAAAGGCCACTGTCATTTTCATTTTTTCAACACCCCCCAATCCCCCCCCCCACACACCTCCACAAAAAAGCATGGTACTGTTCCAATACAGCGTGTGTGTGGCTTATGTCCCCTACTATGTATTAAAAAGCTGTTGTTTTGATGATGTGGGGACCTGAAAAATAGTCCCCACAAAGTGAATAAAAAAAAAGTCAAAAGTCATATTTTGTTTATATATAATATATATAATTACAAACCTGTGTGTGTGCCTGCACATGTTCATGCATATGCATGCATCAGGCAGACCATGGAATTACTGTAGATGTCTTACTGTAGATTCCTCAGAAGATAAAACAACCTACGCAGTTTCTTACCTCTAGCCTAATAACTACCCAATAACTACTTCACTGACAGCGTAGGAATAGTTTATGGTGATTGTTTTTTTCTCATGGGGGGGTGCTACTTAAACAAAAATGTTTTCAGGGCAGAACGAAAAATGATTGCTTCAGAGAGATAACCAATCAGATTGTACAGGAGGTGGTTTCCAGGCAATTAGAAGTGGTGGAACAACCAATCAGATGTCTTGTGCCTACCTCTGCAATCTGATTGGTTGAACCAATCAGAAGAAATGAACCAATCATTTTTCATCCTGGCATGTTTGTGTAAGTAGAACTACCACAAGTACATAGAAATGTAGTGGATTCACAAGTACAATATTTGGCTTTCAAAAGAGATTGAAACTCAAGTAAAGATACTTGAATACAGTGCTTGAGTAAATGTACTTTACTTTGCACCCTTGTTCATCTTTTGCCTGTGTCTATTTCATGTGGCGAAACCAAGTCGTACAGATCGGTAATGAAAAGTCACAGCTGTGTCGACTTATGTCCTACAAACAGACAGGCTCAGGCCTCGTCTGGGTCCCCACCTCCTCGCCATATCACCTCCTGAGACCCCACCCATTCATTTATGTCCATTGTAGTGGACATTTTGTTTTTGCATCTATCTTTTCACTGATGTAAGGAAACATATTTATTCCTGTTGTACACTAAAAAGAACATGGTGTGAAATTAGAAATAAAAGTAAATTTGAGAAAATCTAAATTGTAAGATGTCTCATTTGCTCCAAAGACAAATAACCTACAATTGAAGGACACTTTTTTCCTTGGGTCTCAGGAGGATATTCATCATGCTGCATGACTTCCACCTAGTAATGTTTGGGCTTTGTGTGTACACTTGTGTCTGTTGAGGGGGTGTAAGACAGATTGATGGGGGCTGTCATTGTACTACATATAATTCTCATGATGATGGTCAAAGAAAAATGCTGGCAAATTCCTCCAGGTGACTGGCACCTTTATTTAAGGCACAACCTATTTTTGGGTTTTTACTGCTAATTTTTGAGAAGCCAAACCAAAAGGGAGCAGCTCTGAGGAGACTGGGGAGGGACTGAGGAGAATGAGATGGCCTTCTGGACACCCTGCTCCCAGCTGCCTCTAGGGGGCAGGCTGTTCTGCTTCGTGTGGAAACGCCTTCCTCCCATGAAAAAAGCCATCCATACTGTCCCCATGGAGACCTGCCCTCTGATCTCTGCCGCTTGCCTTCTTCTGGGGAAACACGCAAGGCTGAACAGCTGCACTGACTGCGGTATTTATCCTTTTGATGGATTTGACTCTTGTCTTCTGTTTTTGTGTCTTTCTGTCTGATTTTTTTCTTAAAGGGTACCAGCAATTCTTCAGAAACTAAAAGTGCTATAAAAATACTTCATGTGACTTCATGTAATGACCTTACAAATGTTTTAAATTTACTTTCATAATGTCTGTAAAAGGTCAGTAGCGATGGAATGAAGGTTAACTGAACAGGTCTTTCTTGCCTTTTCTTATAACTTCTTCAGTAAGTAGAAGAAAATGTTTTTTTCAGGATACACAGAACACACACACATGAATGTATGTCTGTAATACTGTGCAAGAGTCTTAAGTGGCCAAAGAAATTGTTTAAATGATGTTCATGTTGGTGTAAAACTGTTATTATGCTTGTCAAAGTGTTAGCTCAGCCATTTCAAAACCTCTGCAGTCACCATCTAATGCACCAATGCAGGTTTTGCCTTCACCGCTTGTATACCTTGTAAATGGTGTTTTCTGTTGTTGTTCTGAGCTACATTTCTTTTGACTACCTAAGAATTTTGCACATAACTGTGTGTGTATCTCTCTCTCTCTCTGTCTGTGTGTGTGCGTCTCTCTCTCTCTCTCTTTATACACACTGCCACCTCACTCTGCCGCCTTTCTACTCCACGGTCACTCTAACCCCTCCAGAGCCCCCAAATCCCAGCCTGACACGCTGTGCCATCTCTCTTCCCATTTCATTCCTGCCTGACACATACAGATGTGCCCAGAAGGTTTGCCAAGGCCAAGTCTGTAACGGAACAGAGACTATGCCGTAAAGATATGTTGGCTCCTCTCTGCTCTTTCGGTTACAAAGTTATCCTACCTTAAAATGTCCCTTACAATCAATTATTGGATCTCTGTCACCTATTGCACAATTTAATTGAATCAGTTACTCTGAAAGCATTTTCTGGATGGACAGCATTCTGCGACTGCTATTTGGACATTAAAGAGCCTTCTGGTGGGACTGAGACTGCATTAAAGCATGTGCCACATTTCAGCCCATCGTATTCCAGCGTATGCTGCATCTCAGCCTGTCGCAATCCAGCGTGTGCTGCATTTCAGCCTGTCGCAATCCAGCGTGTGCTGCATCTCAGCCTGTCGTATTCCAGCATATGCTGCATCTCAGCCTGTCGTATTCCGGCGTGTGCCGCATTTCACCCTGTCATATTCCGGCGTGTGCCGCATTTCAGCCTGTCGCAATCTGGTGTGTGCTGCATTTAAGCCTGTCGCAATCCGGCGTGTGCTGCATTTCAGCCTGTCATAATCCGGCGTGTGCTGCATTTCAGCCTGTCGTATTCCGGCTGCATTTCAGCACATTACATGCCAACGCCTGTTGCTTGGCTAACGCAGCTCTTATTTCCCCAGGGTCTCTCCTGCAGCCTTGAGTTTTCACTCTGATGTTCAGTGAATGAGCCCTGATAGTCTCACTTAGGGAGAACAAGTGAGCAAGCAAGAACCTCAAAGAGAATGCCTGTCCCTTCGTTAGCAAGAAATTGAATCAGATCATAAGCTCCTGTACTCCTCCTAGGCGTCATTAAGGCTTGGCGCTGCCCTAAGCGTGTTCTGGGGTGGAGGGCCTCAGGGATGTGACAGTCTGAGCAGCGACATTGCATCATTCCTGTGGATAGTGATTGATGCCTTTAGACACCAAGCAGCCATATAGGCCAGAGTTTGTCAGGCATTGAATAATTCAGTGATTAAAACTCTAATGCACCGAACATACACCCTTTGCCCTTGACCTGGCATCACGGTTTCTTGACATTATTAGAGCAATTGGTGGGGGAAGGTAATAGTGTTATATTACTCTGCTCTAAACTGGGTTATTAAAATGTTGTGGAACACTGGTCAAGGAATTTCTAGTAATTCAAAACCTAGAAGAGCGTCGGTTCAATTGACTTCTGGTGAATGGAAGCAAAGTAAGGTGCAATACTGCCATCTGGTGGTGCATTTACATTTAATTTCGGTTCTCTTCCTACCTTTTCTGGCTGATTTCTGTGTTTTGCTCTTTGGTTGATTGCTTGTAAGACTTTATTCAACGTTGATGTTTCACATATTTGCTTTTGAAACTCCTGTCGATGCCTCTATCCTTCCTAGGTTTCCCGTTAGAATTTTCAATGAAGTGCCTTTACTTCAAAGGGTTCTCCATTCACATCTTTCATTACGTGCTCTCTTGAATACATTCACTGCTAATTGTATTTGCCCCCGATCTTTCTCCCATGAATCGCAGTGTATCAGGAACCCCTTAGTAAATGGTGCAGAGAAGGTGAAGGGAAGAGTCACTTCTGTTTATAGACATGATTTATTGGTAGTGATTTTCTCCAGACAGGTGTGTGGCCAGCAATAAATGACCCCCCTCCTGTCACTTCATTCTAGCACCTCAGTCTGAGCACCAGACTTTCACACAGTTTCAGCGCACAGCACAACCTAGATTCTCTCTTTAGGTGTCACACTGCAGTCCGATCCTAGTCCTGCTGTGTTCCTTGTCACTCACAGATCTTTCTTCTTATTATTATTATTATTATTATTATCTGGTGTTGTTGTCGTTGCTTGTTGTTGTAGCTGCTGCTGTTATTGCTTGTTGTTGTTGCTTGTTGTCATTGTTGCTGCTGCTGTTATTGCTTGTTGTTTGTTGCTAGGTGCCATTGCCTGTAGCATACAGATGATGTTTCTCCAGGGTGTTCTGTCTGCTGTCTGAATCCCCTGTCTTCCCAGTGGCATGTTCATTCTTCTGAAGGTTATTACTAGGAGATCTTCATCATTACTGAGAGTGCAGGTTTCCTCCAGTATTTGTCCCCATGTGGATGTTGACTGACTCCCTGGTAATACACAAAGACAGATGTTCAGGTCCCTTTGTAGGACAGGCTGTCACATCTCAGTATGTGTTTTTACGTTTCTCCCTTATGCGCTCTGAGTCCACTGCTTGAGCCGTGGATCGATGCCGTGCGGACGTGCGACATCATCGTCATGTCGCGGGAGAGGAGAGAGTGTGGGGTGACTGCAAGCTGTTTACTCACATTAGGTTAAAGTGCCTTGTTGTGTAGAAGCCATGCCGTTCATTCCTAATCTCCCTCTGAATATTGCCTGCCTAACAAACTGCTTCCCCTTTCGTCAGAGGTGGTCATTATATGTGAGCTGACAATAAGAAGCACGGACCCCGTCGCTCTGTTTGGCGGCTTTTTTTTCCTGTGAAAAAAAAAATAATTATTTGTCATTATTTTCACCACCCAGCTGCCTCTGAACCGTGGCGAGGCTTTGGGAAATTCAACTGAGCGATGAAGACAGGCTGCTCTTTGAAAACATCTCGGCAATGAGACGGAATATGTGCCACGAAAAATAATAGCTGTCACTCCCCTCCATCAGCTGCAATCACAACCATTGCCCTAACCCTTCAGTTCCTCATTACCGGCACCTACATCAAATTACGGGCGCCGCTCTTGAATTATTCATCACGCATAACTTAAGCCTTGCTGGTGGGGATGAAAGCGGCATGAATCTCAGGGCTGCACCTGTCCTCAGTGTCTGATCATCTGATGGGTTTGCACAATGTCACTCTCAGGCTGCCGTACACAGCGTCCACTGCGGCATCTAGCAGGCGAGCCCCGTCTGATGTAAGCAAACAGGATACATCTTGGTGGATGACAGATATGATACTTGCCAATGCAAGATCGTGTAGATTCTTGCCGTCTGTGGTTGTGTTTTGGACGATGCTGGGACTCACAAGAGTGTCGGGTGTTTAGTCAGGTCCTACCTCCTCCTGTAGTTCTACTGTTTGAAAAGCCTGTACTCTGGACGTGCGAACACACACACACACACACACACACACACACACACACACAGACAATGATTTATTTGCTCCAGAGAGAACTACTTAATGAGACTGCAACATGAGCACAGTCCATGTAGGAAGTGTGCATTAAGCGATTGCTCTTATTCAAATTGCTCATCCCCCTCTCCCCCCCCCCCCACAAAACTAGCAAAAAAAATGCAGACAATACAATGGAAGACAATAGAGCCTGGCAGTCTCGCTCAGCCCCAAAAAACATTTGACAGTCATAATTTCATTACTGGCTTCTGCTTTGCATTTCAATGACTGCCTTGCCATAAATAATTTGGTACAGGGTGATACCTGTCATGGCTCATGCTGCAACAGGACTGTAAATATACCAGCTGACTTCCTCGTCGAATTGTGATTGGCTGTTAGCCCACTGAAGAGACTCTACCTGATTGGCCAAAATTGAAGGAATTCAAATACCCAGAGAGACCTCTTCTGTTGTTCAACTGAAGCATCATTAGGCTAACTGCACGTGAATTATTCTGATAAGCCCTACGGATGTAATACAAGAACTTTTTGGTTTTGTTTCTTAACCTTTGTTGTATTAAAAAAATAGAGAGGAGTGGTGATTCAGTCCCTTGATTGTAAAGTAAAGTTGAGGAAAGATGTAAATCACACTTTCATGAAAGCCATATAATGCTTTGGTGGTTAATTTAAAGAAAATAAGATTTCAGATGAATATCCTAGTGGCAAAACTGCTACTGGAGTTTATCCATCCATCTTCTAGCTTATACTAGTCTAAGTGAGTCCTTCTGAATGAAAAATCTGTAGGAAAATATTCCATACACTTTTTAATGTGTGCTCCAATAACTGTGTCTTCTGAGGTTTGCGCAGAAAAGATTTTTTTTCCCTCTTTCCTGATTCTTTCTTCGAAATGCAATGATCCCATGTAATGCAGCACACTGAGCTGGAGGAGGCGCTCTTCCTCACGTTCACCATGACTGTAAAAGGGCAGGAAAAAGACTTAGAGGGTGACGTGTCAAAGGAAGGTCCCCATCGGGACCTTATCCAGCTAAGAACAAGAACTAATCATCCAAGAAAAGCAGGCCGAACGGGAGATGACGGATGATTGTATGATTAAATGCAAAATGAACCACAAATCAATTAACAAGCTGGATTAGAAAATGATGGGCAACAAGGAGAGTCAGAGCGAGGTTGATCCGCCTCTCTGATGGCCATAATGCTGCTATGGGGTCGTAGGGTTATCGCTTTCTGCGGTTTCGGCTCCGTTAGTCGGTCGGGGGGGGGGGCACTTTTCCCTGGTGTCAGCGAGAGAGGATGAGAGGGCAGTCCCAGGTTCAGGTCTGCTGAGCCTGATTACACTGAGATAAATGACACAAAGCTGGCCATTTAATGAAGATGCTTTTGGAG
>JAABNY020000019.1:13622455-13636306 GCA_015164015.2 Brevimyrus niger
GAAGATGCTTTTGGAGAGTGCGTGGGGGGGGTAGGGATTTCATGGGGGGTGGTGGGCCTCTTGGGCAATATGTCACACTGCAACTCCTAAATCTCTGCTCAGGTCTTTCCCTGCAGTCCGTTCCTGGTCTTACCTGGCATTCACCCTGATTCCTGTCTCTTCTGGGCTCTGCGAATGTCAAGGAAAGGGGGGAGAAGTGGAGGTAGAGAGAGAGAGAGAGAAAGGCAAGCCTCTGTGTGGACACAGCTTGGAGCATAGAGAGCCAGGCGGCAGGGACTCTCCTCCGCTGTTGCTTTAATCTCTCTGACCAACAGTATCCCTGATGGATATCAGCCACAGGGGTGGGAAATCTGTTGCGAAGAGAAAACGCAGTTCTCTGTGACCCTACCCCCTACCTTTCAAAACGGCCCCCATCTTTGTGTGTGTTGAAATGTTTCTGGCCAATGGGGCTGATGTGTGTGCTCCGTTTGGTAAAGCAGCTAGGTGCTAGCAAAGGTGAAAGCGCTCAGGCAGGGGGCATCGGGGGCAGCGGGCGTTGGGGGCAGCAGGCGTCGGGTTGCCCCGTTGTTTTGGTTTTATGACACTTTTGCTTTTGATGTGCATTATCAAGAGCAAAGGCAAAAGAGACGGGGATAAAAACAGGGAAAATAAAGGGCAAAGGAACATGTAACATAACAAATGAAGTGAGTTTGGGACAGGATTAAAGCAGGAGAGAAGGAGCAGCCTTTTGTGCGGTGAAGCACGGAGCCGCGCCTCCTCACGCCACAACGGCCAGCGTTCACCATGCCTCCTCACGCCAAGGCGGCCAGCGTTCACCGCGCCTCCTCACGCCAAGGCGGCCAGCGTTCACCGCGCCTCCTCACGCCAAGGCGGCCAGCGTTCACCGCGCCTCCTCACGCCACGGCGGCCAGCGTTCACCGCTCACAGTGTGTCACAGCCAGGAGGGGAACACGGGGAACTCTGAGCGCCATTCCCAAGGCGACGCTCATCTCGGAGGCAGCCTGTCTCCCAGCCCTTGGCTCAGGGCACCTTGACCCCCTTCTGTGGCACTCCAGCGGGGAGGGTCACAGTGACAGATGGGTCACCTACCCCCCTTGTCCATGACAAGGCAATAACGATGTCCAAAAATCCAGCACATCGTGTGGTGTACGTCCCCGATCCATCCCCCTGCAGGCTTGGCCCTCCCACACCATGACGGGATTCTCCCATGACCCCCCCTCTCCATCGTGAAGAGAAAGCGGCTGACAGGGAACAAGCCGTAGTCCCCCCCCCCAGGCTTGCGCTAAGTAGCACGGCTCGCATCGTGCCAGATGAGGTCAAGGGAGCACAGGAGAGTAAGCAGCGGGCATGAGATAGATGTGAGGAGCCCAGTCCCATCCCTGCTTGCCACTCCTGCTGTGCTGAGGCTGCTTCACAGAGTTTCCTCTCCGACGGCTCGCACCTGCTGAGAAGGATAAAGAACACATTGTACCTGCTGCTGTTTGAGTGTTATGAAAATGATCTGGAAAAGAAAGGCCCGGCTGGGCCATGGCGGGCCTGACACTCTTTCTGTGTGCGTGTGTGTTTGGGTCATCGTGCGTAGAGGAGGGTGGGAGAGGAGCGGCACAGTAAGCCAGAGCTGCCTTTGAATGGGCTCCGCTACACGGCAAGGGTAGAGTAAGGATCAGAGAACCGCAAGGTCAGAATAAAAGTGTTTGTGTGTCCGTGTATGTGTGTGTGTGTGTGAGAGAGAGCTTGCACGGCGTCCTTTCATTCTATATCAGTGTGTTGCCATTTGCCAGAGTGGAAGCTGGGCTTTCAGAGTAACAAAAGACTCTTTTCCTTCAGTGTTCCAGTCGCTGCAAGCTCCCGCTGATCCCCTTTAGAAACAGGCGCTGCCTGCGGAGAAGAAATCAAAGAATTAATAAATAATGCAGCATGAGAGACTATTTATCAAACTCGGCAAGCAAAGCCATCCAGTGTGGACTATGGTAGAATTTATTTTGACATTTTATCTGTTTTTTTTGTCCAGCATAGATATGGTCAGTGTGACTGGAACCCCTGAGGGCAAAAACACAGTGCTGTGCAAGCCTTCTTTCAGTGTAGCTGCCACAGAAAATACACTATTTTAGAAAGGACCCCCCCCCATGAATAGCAGTCCATCTCATTTGCCTGTAACAAATTCTGAAGACCCCTTGAGGGAATGAGATCCCAGCCTTTAAACCAACAAGCCTTTGTTTCATCATTCACTCTAAATATCAGCTTTCCATCCCCTGGAGTCTGTTACCATCTTAACCTTTATTTCAGTTCTACAGCACACTCACATATGTGGCAAAATTCTCTTCTTTTCTTTTACACATCTCCCAAAGAATTCAGTACCAGACAATGCTAGTCTACTCAATTAACTATTTGCAAACTGCCAAGATGTTGGAAGTATCCCTTACACTCCCTCGCACACTCGTACGTCCAGAGGCACGCCACGCCACTCGGCCAACGCGCTCACACGAGCACCCTCAGCAAACCCCAAAAGCGCCATCAATCTCTCTGGCAGTCCCGGGCCCCACTCACAAACTGCAGCGAGGAGCCCGGTGTGACCCGTTCCCCGGCAGCTGCACACACTGCCGGCTCCGTCCCCCTCGCTCCTCTCCCTGTGCTTCACTGCCATTAGACAGATGGCACATTGTTAGTCCATGGGGTAAAACAAAAGCAGGGCCTCAAAATGTTAAATTAGCTTTAATTGGGTAATTAGGCCAATTGAGAATTAACCATAAAGTGGGAAACATGTGGGTCTTGGTGTGCAGTGGTTTACAGAGACGTGCTACTATTAATAATGTAAAATCAGAAAAAAAAGTTTTAAATATATATATATATATACACCTACACAGTGGTACCTCGCTTCTCACACTTAATCCGTTCCGGACTCCGGATCGAATCCTAAAAAGTTTGAGTTCTGATCAAATTTTTTCCCATAAGAAATATTGGAAGACCAATAAATTGGTTCCCACCCCCCCAAAATTACACCTATGTTTTTTTTTTTAGCATTTAAACATGAAATGAACACATTAAAACAAGAAGAGCATTTTTTTTCTTAAAGGCTTCCAAAATGATAAAGATCTTATCCCAACATTACCCCTGTCCTGCCCTGATTGTCCACTCCTTCTGTGTGCCACACCCCCTCATTAACTTCGTGTGGGATCCCCATGTGATGAGCTGTTTCTGGTTGTTGTCATTAGTCCACTGTATTAAGTCCGAGTTTCAGTTTGTTTCCTCAGTCCGGTCATTGGGTGTGTTCAACTTGCTTACAGGACTGGCTTAAAGCAACACATTCTGATCCTGACGCAATGCATTACGGTTTGAGGCATTGTGACCTCTCACCCAGCTGCACAAACTGGAACTGCCTCCGTGACGACACACCTTTGCCCTTATTGGCTGAAGAGTTTTAGTTGCACGGCTGACATTTGTATCCCAGGCAGTTCCGATGTGTTATCTGCTATTTCTTCCGAATATCACGTAAAGCAGTGAGAACTGGTTTTCAGTTAACTTACCTGTTTAAGTAAATGACATAAATGCTCTAATATGACACGCAAGCTAGTGGTTGATTTATTGTTAGTTACTGTTATGTTGCGCTGCTTTATTTGGTTAATCGTCCATTGCATTGTAGTATGACTCATTTCCTGGTGCATACAATTTATATTAGGTCAGCGTTCATGGATTGACTTCTGATATTCAGATCAAGTTGTAGGTCAAACTGGTTTGTTCGACTTTCAAGAAATTCTAGTTCTAGTGAGTTTGAGAACCGAGGTACCATTGTGTATATATATTGTAAAGGTAACCTTTGTATCTATATTACTTTTATGCACCTACTATGTTTGTTTTTTTTTCAAATAAATTTCTGATCCAGTTGTCAGTAACAGAATAAGCTTACAGTAAAACGACACTTCCAGCTCATGTGTAGTAAACAGAAGATACATTATCGCTGAACGCTATTTGACACTATAGTCATTACACAAAGAGATTATTGCATTTTCTGTGGCATTTTGTGCCATCCAGTTGCTGTGTGTGTAGCCATGAACCTGCTGCTTCTTGTGGTCTGCTGCTTCACGTGGTCTGCTGCTTCTCGTGGTCTGCTATGTCTCATGGTCTGCTGCTGATGTTCTCACACATCTGTACTCAACACAAGTTTTAATATAAATTAAGAATCCATACTTTCCAGTATGACAAATATTCTGTAATTGAAAAACAAAATAATGAATAATTAATCATAGATATTTATTTGATTTGAAACAAAATCTTATCGTACAATAACGCCATTTAAAATGTATCTAAAAGCTTATTCCTGGTCATGGTTATGGGATGGGTAATAATAAAAGTAATATCAATTTTTAAAACAGCTACACTATATCATTTTTGGATGAAGTTAGCCTTATCATAGATCTTCTTCTGCTCTACATACTAATGTCTGAGTCATAGGAACTTAGCCATTAGCCATGTCATGAATTATTCTGTCATTAATTAACGAAAGTAGAGGTTATATTACTCTATTTGCTTGACTTTGACATCATGCAGAGAAGGCTCCCTGCATTATGAATACACAGCGACTCCTAACGGTCGGGTATCATGATATTCGGTGTCCCGATTTCTCAGGCTGAAGGTAAAAAATGGGCCTTTCGGGGGCCAGCGGCGTACACCCAACTGAGAGTCGCAGTGTCGAACACCGGCCGACTCACAAATAATGCCGGAATATGTTTTATGTTAAAATCTTATAATCAGCTTCAGTTATCTTGAGTCTCAGATGGTTTTCGCAGAATACAGCGAATGAACACAGTGGCTTGTTTTAAAGAAAAACATGTTGAGCATGTTTTACTTAATGGGCTGGACATTGCAAAATATATTTAGCTCCTGTTATTTATGAGTCGAATCATGTAATGCTTAACTGTATATTTATCGGAGCACTTATTCGTATCGTATTTCTCCATAACAGGTGTCTTGTCAGATGTTCTAAAACGTAGCATATGTAAATAATATACGTGGCGTGATGCTCATAAAAACACAAAACAGAAATCACTGAATATTTTTGTCAACAGTGAAAAATCATTATAAGACTAACTGTTGCTTTTCATTGTATTCTGCAGCGCTGAACAGAGGGCAGCTCCTCCTGGTTTCTGAGATTCCCAGTAGAACATTGCTATCCCATACGGCGCAGGGCTCTGTGCGCTGTGTGTTGTGACATATTACCCCCGTAACAGCATTAAAATTATCTGGAGTTTGTGTAACAGTAGGCCCCAGTTGGTTTGTTAGCAGTCCGCATCGGTGACTGTAACCGCACAACACCATCAGCAGGGTCATTCAGTACTTTGCCCCGGCCTATTATTTGTGCATTTAACATGTTGACTATGAGCACCGAATATTAGCGTACTATCTCATAACATATCCTAGACCTTGCCTTTTTTACTACAGTCGGCATTATTCGATTAACATGGCTCATCATGGTAGTTTTTGTTGTTTAAAAAAACGGCACTTCGAAGAGGTTTGGAATATTTATATTGCCGTGAAATGAAATTCTGTTAGACAATTTCGGGTAATTTGGGGTCATTGCAAAATAAATAAATAAACAGAAAGACATTGTAGGTGAGTGACCTAATGACGCCTGCTCAGGCACCGCGGTGGCCAGTCCTTTTCGGGGCTTAGCATGATACGTCGATGTTAAGAACAAGTGAGTTATGCAAAGTGCATGTCAGTTAGCATGAGATTTAATGTTAGGACTGGATGAAACATGACAACTTTGCACGGGAGTAGCGCCCGCGCAGGCACGTCGATAGACAGCTCTTCCTGGGGGCTTAGCTTGATCCTCCAGACATCGATGTCTGGTGCGTTTAAAGTACAGGTGAGTTAAACGGTACCCGGAAAGAGAGAGGAATTGGTAAAATAAACAATTAAAGAATACAAAAATTTACATCGGAGCCTGGCGTGGAGTTACATTTATCTTAGTATTATGTTGGCCGGTATTTTAGTTTAATAGTATTATGACATACTTCCCTTCAGTTTAGCTTCTGGCTAAATCGGATTTCCTGTAAGCTATCAAACGGGCTTACGGTGTGGAAAGGGAAGCTCTGCTTACTGCTAGTCGGATAACCTGTTTGCTTCGCCTGCTGGGAAATGAAAATAAAATCATGGGCGTATTTTAGCTGCTTATGGAAAGTGTAGAGAGTCGGAGTAAACGGCCATAGTTTGGGACGTGAAGAAATGTAGCTAATAGATTCTGGTGCAGCTTGACAAGCTGAGAGTACAACGCTAAAGACGGCGCTAACATATATGGTGGTGTTTGTGTGGTATGTGAGATCGGATAAATAACCAAAGATTGTAAAATATTCAGTTGTAATTGAGATCTAGTCTTTTGATGAACGTCCTGGGTCTTTTGGTCTGGATTTTAGCTGTAAAATGACTGTAATATGCAGGTCGTGGCTTAAAAGCAGGTTTTTGCAGGTTGGTTATAGATCCGAGTAGAGAAACATCTTCTTCTTGTTTGTGTGTCACAGGTTTATGCCGAAGTGTGCGAGCTTACGTATGGTGATGGCTGCAGACTTGTCATGTTTACGTGTCGTGAATTTTCGGATTCATTCCGATGGTTTTACTGCTGCTCCGAGGCCCGGACGGTAATGCATTGGACGGCGATCTCACCGAGCTTTCTTGTTTGCCTGTCTCCCTGCCCAGTGCCGGGAATGCAGCCGCCACTCCCACCGGCCACGGTCAGAGAGCTTGTGCGCTCCTGCTTGCACAGGGACCCCGTGGCGGCCGATCTGCGCTGTAGCTTCTTCGTGGCCGCCGCCCTAACGTACAAGCGCGACTCTGTCCTGCGACCCTTCCCCAAACGCTATGCCAGTGAAGACAACAAGGAGTTTGAAGCTCTGGTGAGTTTGGTATCATGGCCCGAGAGGGATTCAGGCCACGTCACGTTTCCAAATCGATTTGATTCATTGTGGTACAATAGCAGGTAGTGTATTTGTTAATGACTGGACACAATTTAATCTTTAGAAACACAACCTGGGGTTAATATTTAGTTGCTTATTTTAGTTAGAAATACGTTACTTAAGGAGAACTGCAATGTATCCTGGAAGTGGGTAGTTTTGGGAGTGTGTGGATGCTGAGGGGCTGTTGATAACAGGAGGTCTGCCTTGAGCCAAGCTGCCTAATTTGAGTTCGGTAAAATACCAACATGTTGAAATTAATGATGACGGTGAACTCTGTTGCCTTGGAGCTGAATCCACGCAGGAGATGATCTGGGTCTCCTTGCCCACAGCTGGCGGACGTGAGGTCCATGCCAGGAGTGCGAGAGCTGGTCAGGTTGGGTCCCGGAGAAGGAGAGCATCACCTGGCCCTGGCTCACTGGGTCCTGTCCTCCAGGAACTTTGCTGTGAGGACATTGCAGAGGGATGAGGTGAACAGCCATGGCAGCCACTACTGTCAGCTGATTGTTGTCTGAAAAGGTTGTGTGAGGTGTAGTTGTGTTGAATGTACACCATTGTCCCCCCTTTTTTCTTGTGCCAACCTTAATTATCCAATTTTGCCAGTATTCAAGAATTTTGGAGTTGACTGGGTGTGAGGGCACTTCCATGCCTTCCCCAGACTTCCTGTTTGAATTGGAATACTGCAACCAGATGAACGCTGTGTTCGAGAAGACCAGAGATGGACGGGACATCCTCTACGCATTCCACGGCAGCCGACTGGAAAACTTCCACTCCATCATTCACAACGGTTTACACTGTCATCTCAACAAGGCCTGTTGTCTCCTTCTAAGCACTCACGGGACCATTTCTTTTAAACATTAAAATGTACAGGTGATCACCAGCTCTGGTCCTGGAAGAGCCCTCAAGTCTCAAGTTTAAGAAGCCATTGTTTTTTTTTTTAATAGTAGGAACAGCCAGCAGTTGTTATTCTTTATTTTAGAGTGTATTTTGGTGATTTGAGCAAAAAATATAATTTCTGCATTTAAATGATATAAATACAATTATTTATCAAGTAAATGGGAGCATTAAGACTTAATTGTCATTTGTCTCATTGTTCTGAAACCATTTCCAATAGCAGCAAAATATCCTCTGGATCTGGGTCCTCCCAGAGCAGGGTCGACAACCCCTGGCCTGTAGTGTACGGTTAGATAAACACAAACCAAAACTTAATTTCAGAAATATCAGTTTATCAAACCCATGTGTTAATTTTGGTACTGAAACAGGAAGTTGTCTGATAAGTAAGGAGGAGAGCTAGCGGAAGCTGGGTTTAGCAGCTGGCATGTGACTGTTGACATCTTACTTTACAGACCTCACTGTTTGGCGAAGGTACTTACCTCACCAGTGACCTCAGCCTTGCTGTGCTCTACAGTCCCCATGGCAACGGATGGAGGGAAAGCCTTCTGGGGCCACTGCTGAGCTGCATCGCGGTGTGTGAGATCATAGATCACCCTGACGTTAAATGCCAAATAAAGACGAAAGGTGGGGCTTCGCCGGTGACGAGAGGTGACACCCGGTGACATTCTGCTGAGCGGATGCTGACTGGAATGTCCATGCAGACTCCGAGGGCATGGACCGCAAACGAGCGAGGGTGAAGAACAGCGAGGGTGGAGAGGTTCCTCAGAAGTACTTTGTGGTCACAAACAATCAGTTGCTGAGAGTGAAGTACCTCCTGGTGTATTCTCAGAAGCGACGGAGTAACAGGTGAGGGCCACTCGCCGTCCGCCGTGATGCGGCCGCTCTGAAGGCTTACGTTTGGGGAAATCCTGATGTGACACGTGGCCCAGCTGTGGGTATGACAGCCGTGTGGCGCTCCTGTTCTCCGTGTGCTTCCAGGCATCCCCACGGATCCTCCTGGCTGGCCCGACATCACTTCGCCATCACCATGAGCCTCTATCTGCTTCTGCTTGTGCTCATCGGTGCCTTCAGCTCTGCCGGGTTCCAGGCCTTCTGGCACAGACTATTTCGCTCATAAAGAACCCGCCCCCCACCACGTCTTTTTGTCCACATCCTAAACTAAGTGCCTTCATTCCTTCCACATGGAGTTATTTACACTCTGGGGTGCCTCACAAAAAGTGCACGGTTTTTCTGTGTGTTTGTCACCTTTGCATGTTAGGTTTTTTTTGTGCGGGGGTTTGGAACCATACGTTCCATTTGTATCTCAACCAACTTAGGCATTCTTCTAAAAAGTAAAAAGAGCCTTGATATTTTCCACTACACTTAGTTTCTCTTTGTTTAAGGTAACACATCCTACAAGTGAACAGCAGGAATGTGGGAGAACGTTGTGAATGATATTGGTAGTCATTTGAGGATCTTGGCAGTGTTAGGACAATCTGCCCATGATCGGTAGGTTGCTGGTTCCAATCTGTGTTGTCAGCTTGCTGTCTGCCGCTTGGTCTCTGAGGTTCTCATTTTCTCTGTTTTGCTACCTTTACCATTGTGTCCGTGCAATAGAACGCCCCATGGTGGTGTAATCTCTAACGCTTGATGGAAACACAGCAGGATCAATTTCAAAACATGGACTGTCTGCAGGTCACCCCACAAAGGAGACAAGGGTGCAAGTGGCATTTTGTAGCATCTTTTCCAATGATGGAATTTTACCTTAGTGGTTCTCGTCAAGCATGCTTCTCAGTTTGCAGGTCCTAATGAGCCAGGCTTTGCTTTGTGTGTCCTGCATGTTAGCTGTTGTCTTTCGTCACACGACGTAGTCATCAACCACTGAATGTCATTACCTTGGGTGGTGGGTACTTCTCAATACCTCTTGTGATGCAGGCTTCATTAATTCATGGTACCTAATATCTTTTAGTCACCTATTTGAGTCTTTGTATGAATAACTGTATTTTTACTTTAATGCCAAATGAATAATAAATCAGTTTTAGTTCAATTGTTATGGTGTTTGTCGTAGAAGCAGCTCCTGAGACCAGATGTGTTAACATGTCCGGAGACCACCTGCATGTTCCCGGCCTCACGGCTCGTCCCGTTCTCTGCATTTGTCGGCCTCGCAGTTCTTGGCCCACATTGGCTTTAGGCTCGTTTGCCTGTTATTTTGTTCACTAGGACTTTCTGAGGGTGCAGAAATAAACAGTCTTAGTGTGTACGTCTCTTGAACATGCTAACTAGATGTCTTTTTGGACGATTAAGGTCACATAGTATCAGAAAGTCTTCCGAGCGCAAATGAATGTTAGTAAATAGAAATTTTGGGTGGAATAGCCGGACATGGTGTGAGTTCACACATTCAGTGGCCACGTTATTGTTATTAGCGCCACCTGCTGGCCGACCCATAGAGCTGCTCCTCCACGCAGTTAATCTCATGGCTGCAACAGAAAATATATGGCAACCAGGCGGGCGCTACAGGCACTGAGCTTGAGCATTAGAGGGGGTAAGATGTGTGGCAGTGAATGTGGTGTCAGAGCTGCCGGCTGCAGCATTGAAACGGCGTTCCTGGGATTTTCACACACTAATGAACAAAACACATTTAGTCAACAGCAGGTCTCTGGGTGAAAACGTTTTGGGAATGAAATTAGATTTAGTTTATGTGCCATTTGTACAAGTGTAAGTACACGCACACAAGAATGCATCTTTTTGCATATCCCATCTTGCTCACCTTCGCGGCACACGTGCACACACGCGGCTGAGTGTGACCCTGGGGTTTGGCTTCAGGGTCACACTTATCGAGCCCCTGGAGCACTTTTCTGGGCCACATCAATCCAACGGCGGGTGCATGTTTATTTGTCAGTCATCTGGGGGATCGATCATGATTAAAATGCGACAGAGGCTTTTATCTATATCAGGGTCACCAACCTCTTTGAAACTGAGAGCTACTTCACGGGTACTGAGCCAAACGAAGGGCTACCAGTTTGAAACACCCTCCTAAACTCATCTAAACTTCATATATAATAAACATGTTTTAAATGCTTTTTTTTTTAGATATTGTTATTTTCAAATCTATATAAATGCAAATGTGATTAAAGAAGAATAGCGACAGGATAAAATTACATTTTAGACGCTGCTCACTGGTGAGTTTAGGTCCGCTGGTGACTCATGTGGTCCTTGGGGGCATCCTGGCCCCCGTGGGCACCATGTTGGTGTGACCCCTGATCTATATTTTACTTGTATGTCCCACTGTGTATTCATGATTCTTATTAAATCTCTCCAGCAGATCGAGCTTTTGTTTTTCACAGAATAAAAAATGATACTTTATTCCAATAATAAGCACCGGCAATATTAGATAAAAATATATTGGTTAGCAATCAAATTTTCTGATGCAGAAATATGGAGATGCAAATAAAAAAAAAATCATTAATGCAATAAATGTAGATGAGGTACAAAAATAACTCCATGTTGCCCTACTTTTATGTCTTTTACAGGAAGTTAGAGGTAGTGGTCAACCAATTGACAAGCTAAGGCTGTATGCATCAACCAATCAGCAAAATACTGCTGTGTCAACTAATTAAATTATCGGGATATTGCAGTAATAACCTATCACTGTCAGTGCCAACCAATCAGCAACCTATGGTTGTAAGCACCTCCCCTGTAGTTCATATTCAAACGACAAGAACCGAGTCTGGAGTAGGTACTGAAAGTGTTCCGGAACTGTTCCCAAGGAACTACAATCGAGCCGAGTTCCTGCAGTGTGAATGTGACAGATGTCCCTGGTTTTGAAAAAAATGTTCAGACGGTGAAAGTGCCTATTCACTCACCTTCAAAGGGACAGTGAGCAGAACTGCCCATTGTGGCCTAAGGCTTATGCAAACTGCCGTATCCACTGTGACTGTGGGGCCATAAACGGCCTGTTATACTGTAACCAGTGGCCCAGGTGGGCGGTTACAGCCAGCGGTCGCGGCACCACTTCAGCAGCAGTGTTCCCAGAGGTGGTTCTCTCTCCACATGCTTACTTTGTTCTAGTCCACATCTCCTGCCGTCCATTCAGCAGAGCGTGGGAAACTTCCCAGAGGGGAGAAAAATGGCTCAATCTGCCTGAGGGCTCAGCACAGCTGTGCGGCATAGTACAAAACGGAGTGATGGAAGAATGCATGTTTATTTATTTTTTTATCATTTTTGTGTTTCATTAGAATTGATTATTAATATTGTTATTGTTTAATTGTGTACATAGCTGCCGTAGTTCTCAGAGATGCGCAGAAATACATCAAAAGGTACTAAGAGTGAAGTGAATCTTGTTACAAATTACAAATACTTGCTAATCAAATGTAACAAACTAAATTACAAAATAGGCGTGTGAGAAATGTATTTTATTAAAATACAAGTAATTTGAAAATATAAAAATAGATGCAAAATGTAACGTTGGGTGAGTGTCGCACGAGTAAGGAAGCCAGGAATCGTCGGATTGAGGGTAACACCAGGGTTTAATCCACAGATACAAGCAGGATACACACACGTACGCACTTCAATGACGGAACAAGGGACTACTGACAGAGACACTGACTAAATACAAAAGACAAGCTAGACTAAACGAGCAACAGGTGACTACAATCAGGTCAAAACAGGAGGTAACAAGGTGGGTGTGGCACACAATGAGGAGTGTTTGGAGCAGGACGTCACACAAAAGAGTAAAGCTACACGACAAACGTCGAACGAGTGTGCCATTACTGCTGTAGTAATGTGCAATATTTACAAAATTTATCGCTTTCCGTAACTTTAAATAGAATAATATTTTTTTAGATTTACATGTGTTGCAGTGTTTTTGCAACATTAGTACCGTAATGAGAACTCAACAGGCTGTACTCTGAGGCAGCAGGATTTGGTTGGGATATCAGTTACCTTGTTCAGAGTGGTGCTAGGTGCAGCAAAAATCTCCAGGCCAAGGTCTGCTTAAAATTCGCCCAACAAAAGCTGAAACTAGCCCAATATTTGAAATTCCAGTATATTCTATCTCAAAAGTAAACCAGTATTTTGCATTCTAATCATATTCAAATGTTCAACATTTTAAAACCACAGTTAAACATAATTACGTCACGACACGGATACACGCAAGTACACGTTATGGCCTCGATCGGCATTCGGTCGTAACTCAAGACTAAACTTTTGGTTGTAACCCAAGTTGTTTGTATGTCAGGCCGGTCGTAACTCGAGGGTCCATGGTACTGATATTCAGTGAGCAATGTTTGATAGTTTATTACATAGTTTACAGGCAGTTTGCACCAAGTACTGAAGCAGCATCTGTCCTTAGGTTACTGGTCATGGGAAAACAAAGTTTACAACCAGGGTTTGTAAGTATACAACAAAAGGGTGTGTCATGTGATTTACTTACATTAGCTAATGATGGTATTAAGTTACATTTAATTCTGTAAGCCTGGGGATGAAAGTTAAAAAATCACAGAAATTTTTTTTTTCAATACAGTGAAACCTCGGATTACGAGCAACGTGGTTTACGAGTGTTCTGCAAGACGAGCAAAGATTTTTAATACATTTTGACTTGGAAACCAAGCAAGATCTTGCAATACGAGTATTACGTATACACTTTGTCTGTCGAGCATCACATGATCACAACTGAGCCGATCATTGTTCTCTCTCTGTTTCGCTGCGGCATTGTGAGTAATCATCTACCATGGTCAGTCTCGGTTGACGTGCCTCACTCGTATAGTTAAATTTTTCTGGACCTGAAATTCCCATCTCTGATGATAATAAATGAAGAATGATAACCATGATATTTATACTTGTACTTGATCATGAATACACTGAAATAATTTCAGTACGTTTTTTTAGATTTCTTACACAGACCGAAATAAAGAAATTAAATCGGCAGACTTTTAGTAGTTACCCACTACATTCAAAAAACTCAAGACTCAAGACTTTTTATTGTCATTGCACAGTTGCCTGGGCAACGAAATTAGCTGGCAAGACCACAAAGATG
>JAABNY020000019.1:13677963-13688363 GCA_015164015.2 Brevimyrus niger
GATGTCATGCAGACCTGCCAAGGCTGAACCAGACCACCTATCTGAAGACTGCAGCGTCCTCGGTGGGGTCCCCTTCCAGGCTGCAGGGGTGTCCCCCTTGGGGTCCCCTTCCTGGCTGCTGGGGTGTCCCCCTTGGGGTCCCCTTCCCGGCTGCTGGGGTGTCCCCCTTGGGGTCCCCTTCCAGGCTGCTGGGGGGAGTTTGCCCGTAGTTCATAGCTGGAAGCCTTTGATTGGGTTTTGTTGTTTTTCCCCTTGTCCACACTTTGATAGTCACTAGCATTAATCCCATTGTCCATCACTTCTCATCTTTGAAGGTCCACTGGTGGGGTTGGTCTCAAATTGTTCTGGGTAACTAAAGGTTCTGCTGTTTTTATTGACAAGTTTCATTTGACTTTACCGTAACTTTCTAACGTCTGTGTAGGACGACTTGAGCCAGCTTTTTTTGTTGGATGTGTTCTAGATGATGACACTCACTGTAAAGCAGTGAGATGGGCGCTTTGGACAGAAAGCAGCAGTCCAGTGAGCGCCACTGCAAAAGCATCCCATCTGTCCGCTCGGGGCACTGTGGATGAGGCTGAGCCCCTGTGGGCCAGTGCTGGGGGGGGGGGGGTGTCTGAGGTTGTTATGGAGATGGGGGTCCCGATCTGACAGGGATGATGCGTGAGAGATGCTTGGTTTGTTTCTGCAGCCACCGTGCACGGATCCCATCTAATATTTAATACCATGGTCTGATGTGAAATAAAATGGTTTTAACATTAACTGGCATCTCTTTTATTATCTCACGGTTAACTTTGTTTCCGAATTATTGCAACAGCACTATTCAGGAAGAGTACAGAGGACATGTTTATGCATCCCGTAGTGGATTCAGATGAGGTATGTCAGACGGAGTCGGCAGGCTTGCCCCGCCTCTTCGTAGTGTTCGTTAGCCCTCATTTTCAGTCCAGCTGGGGGGCATCGCCGCTCCCGCGGCCATGTTGGGTGGCAGCCCCGCAGCAGCTCAGTCCCGGCACGCCCCCAAGGCTCCGACGTCGGTCACATGGCACACCTCGACCTCTGCGCCCAGATTACGGAGCTCGTCCAGCCAGATCTGCTGCTTTTGGGAGAGCCGGTCGTTGGGACCCTTCACCTCCACCAACTGAAGACAAGTAAACCAGAGATCGCCGGGGTCACACCTTTACATCCACACACATTTCAGGTTGACGCTTCATTTGCTTGATCTGACCAATCACAGGGTGCCTCTCTGGTCATGTGACCTCACCTTGTACGTGCCGTTGCAAGTGTTCCACACGACCAGGTCGGGCAGGCCGCCCCGACAGTGCCTGTAATCCTGGGCCATCCGCTGCACCAGCCCTGCCAGGAAGGGTCCCCTGAGGCAGGTCACCAGGCTCTGCCAAACGAGGGTGGAACAAACGTGAGCCCTGGTGCCCCCCCCCACTGAGGGCAAGGGGCACGCAGCTGAACCTCAAAGCCTTTATAAGGAGTTTGCATGACTGCTCTGATTTAAAGGCAGTTAATGGTACACAGGGGCCCGTAAGGGTGCTGGGAGCCGGGTTCCGGGTCGGGTACCTGCGCCTGCTGCAGGGAGGAGAAGCGTTCCCAGTTGACCAGCACGCAGACCCTCCCCTGCTGGGCGTCCCACGTCTCTGCCAGCAGGCCGTGCAGCGTCTCCACGGAGGCCCCCCGCAGCAGCCGCACCCGCGCCTCTACCGCCTCCCTGCGACTCTCGTAGAAGCCGTCGGTGTGAAGGTCCAGCGGGCAGGTCTGGGGGGGAGGATGGGGGGTACAGCACATGGGGTGATGCCGCGGCCCCGGATCGCAGACGGCGTGCCGATCCTGTGAGCGCTCGTTACCTGGTAGGGATTCCGGAAGACGTCAGGAACGCCGGACATGAAGACGACGTCCCATAACAGCAGGCCAAACAAAGTGGAGAAGGTGGAACCCTCTCCATGAATTCCTGCTCGAAAAAGACCCAGCGAATCAAAATGCTCCACGTGCCTCTGGAATAAGTTACGTTCTTTGTATTCTGCCATCCTATCTGTTTTTTTCTTCTTTCTTTCCAGAATCATCCGTAAATTACTAATTTCAACTAATTTTTATAAACGTAGACCTACGCGTCAGGCACGGCTGACCAAGCCGATGAGACTCACCTTGGTCGTAGCCGAGACGCCGGTAGTGTGCGAGGGCCAGCTCCTCCACGGAGCACATGACAGTGGAGCGACCGGCCCCCACGGTCCCGCTGTCCTCATCCCCCTCGTCCGCAGGCATTAAGAAGACGGACTTGCCCACGCCTCCCGCGTGTGGGAATAACTGCCCTCGGATGGTCACCTGGGTGGATGGGGGGGGGCCTCGGTCAATGTGCTCAAACACACCCTCTGCTGTCCGACTGCTTGGACACGCCCAAGCACGTTTTGAGACTGAGACCAGCCCTGACAGCACGGAGACTGCAGCCAAGTACTAACAGTGCAGAAGCTGCCCCAGCTGAGGATGCAGATAAGTGAAACAGGTGCAATTAATAAAAATAAAAAAAAACACACAGGGCCTTCATTAATGCTCCCATGTAGCCCTGCGCTGCCCCCTGTGGCGAGTCCCATACATGCGCAACGTCCTTCACCACCACGGTGGGCAGGTCACGCAGCAACAGTCGGAACCGCCTGCAGCCCGGAGAGTCCCTCATGCGCACAGCGCGCTGGTACAGCGAGAGCCGGTGGCCCGTCCGCACCAGTGGGTCCGCCAGGCCGTCCCGGATGGCACTGATGGCCTTCGGAGGGGGGAAGCGAGAGAGAGAGGCAAGGAGAGAAGGGGAGGGAGACAAACAGAGAAGATCCTGTCAATCAATACAGCTGATGGGCTCCAGCAGTGAATTACAGTGTTATAGTTTGACTGATCTGTAACTTTTGCCCCATGCATATCAAACTCTAGTGCGGTGGTGGAATTTCACAGCAGTGTTTCTCAGACGAGTCCTCGGGGACCCCCAGACAATCCACAACCGTCCCAGCATACCTGAACCAAACAAGCAAACAATCAAGAACACTGAATACCTGGTTTGGGTTGGGTGGGAACAAAAATGTGGACTGTCTGGAGGTGTCTGAGGACTGGGTTGGGAAACACCGTTTTAGCATTTTAAGTCTGATCCAAGGGCCCTTATTACCTGCTCAGGTCGTTTGAGGTGCTGCTGCAGGTTAAGGGCCAATCGGTCCCACCAGCGCCCTCTGCTGTCTGTACAGTACAGCGTCTGGGACAACAGGGACCTCAGCTCCTCCACCGCCTCCTACAAAAAGGCCGAGTGCCGGCAAACGCTGTCAGCATCCCCCAGAATCCCGTGTGTGGGTGCAGAAGCCACCTGGCTTGAAACGCATGCTGCGGCATGGGGCCCGGTGCGTGGGCATGCGAGTGTGCCTGCGTGGGCGTCCACCTGCCTCGTATTGCCGCAGCCTCTGCAGGATCTCCACCCCCCGGGACAGAATGCGGGTGTATGCCCAGCCGGCTGTGAAGCAGCGCAGAAACAGAGGCAGCTCCTCCTGGTGCCTTAGGGGACGGAAGATTCCCCAGAGGTCTGTTACAGCGCCTCCCGCAGGCCCCCTTCAGCCAGCTGACATTTACACGTGGGGGGTACTGAGCGCTCGGCTTCGGCAGGCCGCACATCTCACCTGAGGCAGCAGCTGGTCCTCTGTTCCTGCCACGCGGCCTTGGCTGTGAGGTAAAGGCCCAGGGCCTCGTCCCAGCTGCCCCCCTGCATGGCCACGCCCACTTCCTGCAGACTGCGCACGGCGCACTCGTACCTAGATACGGCAGAAGCCGAGCGGGGTCTGTTCGCAGCCGTCCCTCGGAGCTCGGTGTCCCACACTCAGCTTTCTGCTTGCATTCATTCCTGCTACTTCTAAGCCGGCCAGCGAAGGCCTTCGACAGGCCTGACAGGGACGGAATTAACCCAGCTCGCTACGGTCTGCTCCCCGAAACGCACGTTCACTGTAATCGAAGCTAAATCGTTTCAACTGCAAACTATTAGGAAAAACAGGCTGGTGTTTTCCACTTCATAGGATACTGATTTTGTCTTTTAGTTGAACTCCCAACTTCTTTTTAACATTCCCAGACTGAATGACAGGGTTTATATAATGTCAAAACACACGTGCTGGCTGAGGATTCTGTATAATTTTTTTAATTGATGCTAAACCAAATTTTTTAATCTGTTTCAATCCCTATTCCCTTAGATATCAGTCTCATTTTAAGAACAATTTGGCACTCATTCACAGCCTACAAGAAGGTTCTTCTCAGTAAATGGGAATAATCGTTAATTACTGCATTTGTTCTGAGAAAAAATATTAATCTATTTCCATTTATCGTGTCCCCATGATATGCTAACACTGACTTGACATAAAGGCATCAACGTAGGCTAGCTGGTTTAATGTGATCTGTAATTTGCAATTCATTCGACTGTCACCACAATCAAGGTTAAACTGAAGGCTGTACTCAGCACTGCCCCCTGCAGCCTGACAGGGGATTTGAGACCCTGTCTTCAAACACTGCTTGGCTCAAAGGCCAATATCACAGAATGCTTAAGAAGCCAAAACGAGTGATTTGGGGCAGGGAGAGGATGTGTAATTACTTCAGGGGGTCCGATTTCTAAGGCACCTTTGATGATCTGTGTGTAAAACAGTCATGAAAAGCATAATAATAATGACACAGAAAATAAAACCCCCACCAGGCCATCCCCAGCAGCCTCACCTGATGAGATCATCCCTGTCCTGGAAAACCCTGGCCCTCCGCTGGACAGTGTAAGCGGGGAAGGCCAGGCGTCCGGAGTTCACCAGCAAGATGGTGTACAGCTGCCCATGCCCCCCCGAGCCGGCCTCCTCCTCCTCCAGGCTGTCGCTGAGTGAGAAGAGGAGCAGGAGGCGAGAGAAGACAGCGCGGGGGCCCCGGCACACACGCACGCAAGGCCCCACCAGTGCCTTTGCCCTGCCGGAACCAGAAGGGGGTGGGGGGTGGTACCAGATTAGGGGGGACCTGCTGGCTGAGTATGCTTCAGCGAGGGGGGGGGGTAAAGATTTTAACTCAGTCAGGGGAGTGCAAGGAAATTGGCCACCCCAGCTATAAATAGCCCTGTATGGATCCTGCCCCCCCCCAGCCCTCACCTCTTGAGCATCACAGCTGCAGCCCCCGCAGCACCCTTTCCCGCCCCCGCCACGGCGAACAGCGAGCGCTGCCGGCCCAGCCGCAGAAGGCCCTCCATCAGCTGCTGCTTCTGGGCCCCGGCCCCCCCCAGGTGGAAGGTCTTAGCCAGGCCCTTCAGCTCTGGGGCGGGAAGCAGGTCCAGCGCCTCCCCCAGGTCGGCCAGTTCTCTCTCTGTGGCGTGAGGGCACACGGTGACCGGCTCAGCGCAGGTGACGGGAAAGCAGCGAGCGTGACTCTCCCTTACCCCCCCCTGACTGCAAACGACGTGGTGCACACATGCTCGTTTATCATTTCTACATGAACGAATAATAAGCATTGATTGATACTAAAACCACTTTAACCTGCAACAAATAAATTAGGTGTATTAGTCAATTAAATAAGTTCACTAGCAAATGTACAGCCTTTAAAATAAGTGTCTTATTATCATTTAATCCATTTAATAGTTTCTCTTCTCTTGTGCATGTGCTCCTCTTAATCAGCACATCAAAGCCACCAACTATGAGCAGTTAGCATTTAGCGTAGCGCTGCTCTCAGCTGCCCTGTGCTCACCGGTCTCCACCAGTCTGCGTCTCGCCAGCTCCTGCACCACCGCGCTCGGTTCCGGTCCGATCTCAGCATAGTCCAGCTTTCCCACTCTCAGCCAATGGAGCTTCCTCTGGAACAGACGCACGTACAGCATCTGGCCCACGGCTGGGGTTCGAGTCGCAGGAAAAGCAAGGGGGCACTGGGTCAGGACATGTGACCAGGGGCAGGAATGTAAACGATCTCACGTTCAATGTGATTCATTTTTATACGGCGCCTTTCGCAACAGCGTCAGCCCAAGGCGCTTAACATGGCTGTGTTGTGATACAACAACATTAAGACAGAGTAACACAAAAAACAGGGAAAAGGCAAGACCAAGAAATCGAAGTCCGATTACAATAGAGGAATCAAAAACCTCTGGGGGTCGAAGGTCAGCTGGCTGTGTGAGGATTACTACAGAGTACTACAGAGTAAGCTTGGGGTGTTTCCAGGATTTTACAGAGGGTTTGTTTTACAGCAGTACCTGACAGCTGCCTGAAGGTGTGGACTACACCAAGGTCCTCCTCGCTAAAGAGCAGCCTGTCGTCTGGATTGTCCAGCACCGTCTCCAGCACCATCAGAAAGTTGCGGAGGTAGTATGGTAGACGAGGTGACTCTCCTCTCCCTTCCGCTTCCTCCACACTCCGGTCAGCACTAGACGCCTCTGGCTGGGCTTGCACAGTACCCAGCACAGTGCCATCTACTGGAGAACTGGAACGGGTGTCATCCTCCATGGCCGGCACCTCTTTTGCTGTGCTGGGGCTGGGATCAGTGCCCAGAGAGTGGATTCGATTGGGTCGCTGAGAATTCTCCATAGGTGCAGAGATGTCCACCTCATCGTGCCTGGGCCTCTTGCTGCAATCAAGGGCTGCCGCTCTGTCTGAACTCTGGGCTTGGCTTCCCCTGCCTGATCCCCCCGCTTTCCTTTTATTCAGCCGTGAAGAGGCAGCAAGGGGCTTTGAGATGACCTCCGCTGGAGGGAGAAACGAGGGTGTCGCCTCTTTCTTAGGGGGTCCCACCCCCCTGCCCTGAGGAACAGCAGCTTTAGGAACCAAGTCTGTGTCACTAGTCAAATGTGCCTTGACATTACCAATGTTATCACTGCTATTTGTCTCTTCAGAAGTGGTTCTGTTTTGAGGGGCAGCCTCAGCGCAAGATCTGTCCACACTCACAGAGAACTGCAGATGCCTTCTGGACAATTTTGAGGCCAAACTCCCTAAATCAACAGTCCGGATGACTTTATCAGCAGGATTCTCTTTGGTTTCGTGTAACTGTACTGTCGACTCCTTCTTAAAATAAGGGCTGGTGGACTGGCTCTTCTCCTGGGCATGTGGACTCCTGGCCGGGTCACTGGCAGCACTGGAGTCCTGAGGTGAGGAGTGAAGGAGTGCTTCATGAGCAGAGGTGACAGGGATGGCCTGCTGTTCGCATCCTCGCTGAAAGCGCTGGCAGCTCGTATCGATGTGCTCGTTGATGGAGAATCGAGGCACCATCTCGCCGCACACGGGACAGGCCAGTTTGGCCGGCGGTGCGTTTTTGAAAAACGAGGAGATGGAGCCTGCGGGAGCACAGCCATCATCTCGGCTTCCTTGCCTCTTTTTCGTCAGTGATAATCTCCCCTGGGGTTTCTTCTTGTTGACAGCCGAAGACGAGCGTCGCTCGGCCATAAAACCTAACCGCGTCAAGAAAGTGCCTTCTCTTTATGGTAAGTTTCTGTCCCATTCGTTTAATAAACCGTGCTAAAGAACAAATACGTACTATACCGCTCTGGTATTAATCTACAATTTTAGGGAGTTCGACTACAAACACGTATTTGGTGCCACGAAAAATCAGATACTCGTGATTTCATTTAACTACAGTACTTGGCAAATAAAACAACCTAGAACAAAAGACAGCAACTTTAATGTCCTCTTTTGCATGCGATGCAGTATCATACAGAATGGCTTTCGGTCCTCTATAGTAAAAACATTTTAGAAAAGTAACTTATGTCTTGAAAATGTATAACTTTACCCTGATATGCACGTACAGAAACGGCCCGTTTATCCGACTGACTATATCTTGCGCAAAAGCAAACATTTATCCCGCTATCTGACTAAAAGGCAGAAGTAGTCAAACGCAGCATCCTGTCTAGACCACAGCAATCGAGCTTGTAATCGAACATTTAAACTGCCCAACGTTTCAATGCATAGCAATTTAGCAATTTATTTTTTACATGTTCATGCAGCCTACATAAGCAGTTTTAAAAAACGGGATAGTCGGTTTTTAAAGGCTTTATTTAGTACTTAATGTTAAATAATTATCCCGATGATATTTTCAAGATTGCGTTTGATTGACTGATTTAGTAATAATAGGGGCAACGTTGTGCCGAATTCTGACGGATATTTTGTTTAAAATTAATGGCATTTTAATCAAAACATTTTGCCAAGGACCCATTTGTGCATGAAACGGACAGGCTGACGATCCCTGATAATGCGGTATGGTTTCGTAAGCAAGCAGCCTAAATATACATTTGGTACTAGTCCGTGGAGGAAAATGTTTGTATATGAAGACCACAATGTACAGAAGGAACGTTTAATTTGTTTTTGAACGCTAAAAATATTTACAGTGCGTAGTCTTGACATTGCCCTTTTTATGCAGCTGATTTTTTGTGGGTGGTTCAAATTTCAGTTCTGCTTAAGTTTGTGTGAAGCTTGGTGTTTCTCCCCATGTCCCGTGGGTTTCCTCCTACAGTCCAATGACAATTGGATTATTTTGCATCTCTAAATTGCCCATAATGTGTGATTGCCCTGCAATTGACTGGAACCTCATCTGGCCAGCCCTCTGCCCTTCACTTAACAAGATAAGTAGAATGTGTGGATGAATATCTCTTTGGAGAACGACTTTTTGCTTCTTTATTAAAAATAACAATAACAAATAAAATGCACGTTACATATAGGCAGATTTTACACTAAAAACTACAATGTGTTCTGATATGATACGAGTAACTTCTATAATATGGTCTGTTGAAAGGCCAGCAAGTATGTTGTCAAAAATGCATTTTAATGGCTTGAGGCCATTAGTTAAAAGCACATTGAAATCCATAAACCAACACTGTCTCATTTATCAGTGACAAATCTGTACATAACAATTTTATTAAGTTGGACAGTGTCCTTTCACAAATTGTATTTATTGTGTTTATTTTCAATGGTACATGTACAGACAAAATAAAATTTAAAAACAAAATCAAAAAGTGAGCTGTACAAAAAACATGCTCCAAGCACAGCACCGTTACAATTTGAGTTTGCTGGCTGAAATCTCCTTTTGCTTCTTCTTCTTGGACGTCTGGTCTTTCGCTCCTTTGATCTGCGTCTTCACTTGGTCTTGCAGTTGTGAGAAGAATGCCTTAGAGGATCGAAGGGCCTTGTCCTTCCCGTCGTTCTGCTTGGGGCAAAACACAAACACGTAAACCGGCTGGGCCGAAGCGACATGGCAAATGACCGCACTTCACTGCTGGATAATAGTGGGGCACAGATGTGGAAAATAATCAATAAATCACCTAACGGCAATGTGCATCTCTACCGGACTGCTGAACGTTACTCTAGAATCATTTTATACACATGCTTCAAATGAACTCGGATATTCAATACAACACAAGAGATGGTGAGGTAAACAATGGCTTAACAAGCACAAAAACTACAAGTGTCCTGCTCCACAAGGCATGTTTTTTTTGTTATTTTTAGTGTAACTTTTTAAATAGTGTTATTACTTATTGTGCATTTTTGAAAATTGTGCCGTCACTTAAATGCTGGATATCCTCATCCAGTTTTCACCATGATCCGTTTTCAGAAGGAAGGGGGCCGCTCACCTTGAGCAGAGTCCCTCCTCCTCCTCCTCTCGTGAGCTTCTTCAGGCCCTCTGCCACCTCAGCCTTCGTCTGCTTCTTGTTCTCCCCGGATTTACTGGCTTCCCGCAGTTTCCGCTGCTTCTCCTTCTCCTGCAGCCGGATGCGCTTCGTCTTCCTCTTCTTCCTCCGCTCTCGCTTCTTATCTGTGGCCGACTTCTCCAAGTCGCCGAGCAAGTTGCCGGCCTTGTTCTTCTCCTGGGAAAGGGGGAATATGAAGTGATGGAGACGGGAGCCCCTTCACGGCAGACCCATGTCCTGGGTGCAGACTCACCTTGATCTCCTCGGGAGCCAGGAGGGTTGCGCTGCTGGCGCTGACGGGAGCGACCTCTTCCATGGTGATGGACGGCAGGTTAGAGACCACCCTCACCTCGGGTACCGACTACAACGAATGCGATGACATGGTTGGTTTACGAAGCGCCCTTGTCCGACAGGCTAATGCATTACCCCACTCTCATATCAAACCTCTGTTGCTGTCTGGCCCAAAGGTTTTCCTATTAAATCCCACTGGAACAAACTTTAAACAGCACAGGGGTAGTGCTACTCACAGGCTTGGGTGTGAAGTGGAAGTTGGAAAGAGCGTCCAGCTTCAGGAACAGAGTGTCCATAAGCTTCTGGATTTCCACGTGGGCTGGGTTCTCCTCTTCCTCCACCTTTTGCTAGATCATTCACACATGTGGTAAGAATGACGATCATGGTGGGGGGGGGGGGGGGGTACTGGCAAAAGGAAAAAGCGAGACAAAAGCAAGTTTTTCGGTGTACTAGGAATACCGGGAAACCTGTGTCT
>JAABNY020000019.1:13729134-13748496 GCA_015164015.2 Brevimyrus niger
GGCGGCGCGGAGTGTGTCTCGGGGGGTGGTCTGCGGGGGCCTGTGTGGCCGGGCGCGCGGTCGCGGTGCGGGCGGCGCCGCGCGTCGGTGGGGGGGGGGGGGGGGGGGCATTTCAGTGCCGGGATGTTAGATTCGGGTGAGGACTGCCATTTATTCTCTGATAAGATCACAGTTGCCATTGATGTCTGACATGCCAGGGCCATCGGGTGGCTCCTCTCCATGTTCGACGGGCCCCGGGGGAATTTCACATGGCAGGATAGTGAATGACAGCAGCAGCTTGTAAGCACTAATGAGCAATAAGGGTGCTTTCAGTCGTAATACGGAGGCTGTCAGATGTGCTCGGTCATTCTCCCAGGGGAAGGGGCTTGTTCTGAGACTGCAGAGAAAGTGCAGCTTGCAGCGGGAGGGGGCAAGTACCCCCACCAAATATCCCAGAGCATGAATCTGCTTGAGACTAGATGGTCTTCTGCAAACCAAGAGCCCTAGATTGTGAGGATCCAGAAGGCGGCGTGTTTCAATTATGTCGGGGTCATCACTGATTTTTGGGGGCAATGTGTGGCTCAGTGGTTAGGGCAAGGTGGGCAATGTAACTTCACCACTGGGCCCCTGAGCGAAGCCCCTGGCTCCCTAAAACTATCTCAGAAAATGAATAACATGTACGTCACTTTGGATAAAAGTGTCTGCTAAATAAAATGTAAAAAAAAAAAAACCTGACAGACAAGCAACAAGGCGGTTCCTGTAGGTCTATAGTGGTTCCTGGTCCAAACGTGGTAGTCCCAGCAGAAGCTGAGGAAGGTGAACCCAGTGGAAGGTGTGCTGTGGCCCACACATGTCTGTATTATGCAGCAGGAAGCTGGAGGTCTGGGCTGCAGTCTTCTGCCAGGTTCTTCTTCCTCTTCCCATTGAGCAGGTGACCCCAACTGTGCTGAAGGTGATGGCAGATGCAGTGACAGTGTGGCATTGCTCTCCCTGTCCCGCAGTCCCAGGCCCCTGCGAGCCAGAGGACCTCATTGATGGTATCATCTTTGCTGCCAACTACCTGGGATCCACACAGCTTCTGTCTGAGCGGAACCCACCGAAGAGCGTTCGCATGATGCAGGCCCAGGAGGCCGTGAGCCGAGTTAAGGTAAGGTGGACCCAGGGGGCCGTCAGCCGGGTCGGTGTAAGGCGGGCCCAGGAGGCCGTGAGCCGAGTTAAGGTAAGGTGGGTCCCAGAGACCGTCAGCCGGGTCGGTGTAAGACGGGCCCCAGAGGCTATCAGCTGGGTCTAGGTAAGACGGGCCCAGGGGGCTGTTGGCCACGTTGAGGTAAGGCGGCCCAGTCGCCCCATGTCACTTTCTGCACGCTTGGTTATAAGCGTCATTTATCTGCTGGTGATTTATTATAATTAATGATTAATTATATGGCACCCGTATGTCTGTCAGACTCACAGGGGACGCGTACTGTCACAGGTGCAGGGAAAACCATAAAATTTTAATCGTTATTTTTGAGAACACATTAGGCTGTACTAAACGCCTTAGTGCTTTGCAGATAATGGGTTTTTCCTCCTGAGTGCTGAGCAGATCGTGGCAGTGCTACAGTCTCTTTAGTAGACAACAAATTTTTGCTGGATGAATTTTCTTTGGTGTAAGTTTAATTCCATTCATATTAAATGGGCATTAAAAATGAACTTCTTTTAAAACGTTTGGCAGCGGGGGGGGTTCTTATAGACGTTGAAAAAAATGGGAAAAAAAACGCCAGTAAAAACTGTGGGTGTCATATTAAAAAAATGACTTTGCCTGCGGCCCCCCCCCCCCCCCCCCGGCATTTCGGACCACCTCACAGCGTTCTCCTTTCTGTTTTTTGCCCTTGAATTCAGCCTCACTGTGTCACATGCCTGGGAGAGCAGCAGCTGGCCACGCGGGGGCGCCCACAAGCCCTCTGTGGGAGGCATGCTCCGGTGCCATGCCTTTCCACTGCCCGTAATCAGTCAGAGCGTGACTGAGGAATTCAATTAAGAGGCTGCTCAGTGGGGGGGGGGGGGGGTGGCTGCTCGGGGTGACATCCGCCCTCACCGCCCTTCCTGTCTGACGATCTGCTTCAGTGGTGATAAAATCCCTGTAACGCACAACGGCGCGCTTCCGGTAAACAAACAGCCGTGTTGGTGATGCAGTCACTTACACAACAGCCTTGTTATGTTTGAGGCTTACAAGTTCTGCTCCGATACAATATGGATGTACTTCCTTAATCCAGGCTATATGGCATGGGTACTGCGCAGGGACAGTTCTGTCACATTTAAGTTTAGGAGGCTCTGTATTTCTACCCTGTTTACCTTGGTTACAACAGAGCTTTTTATTGAGGATGATTTCTGCTATATACCAATTTTGTTGGTGGATATATAGCACTGTCTCCAGGGAAAGGACTCTTGGCTAAGGATTCTGGGTATTGCTGGGTATGACGCACACCTTCTGTGTGGGTTATCCTCCTCAGGCTCCCGGAGTCCCACTTCTGTCGCCATGGTAACACTCGGCCGGGAAGGGACGACCTTCCTGTTTGGGTATAGATCGCGTATGCATCACAGCAGCCGTTCCCCATGCCCCTGCGCGGTCCCTGGCCCTAACCCCCCCCCCCCCCCTTTTGGCTCTCAATGCTCTCATGAGTTCACATTCAGGCGATTCAACTTCAGGTATAATCCATATTGTCCCAGGAAGTGGGTTGTGCTGCAGCCCCCAGGAGTCTTTACCCTGCGGCCCCCCAGCCCCACAGACTGGCACATGTCAGTCTCTGAATCACTGACTCATGGAGGGAATATCCAACGGGTTCAACCAGCAGCTCTCTGTCAGAGGAAGTGGAGTGTAACTTCCTCATTGATCCGCCCAATGTTCCCCCCCCCCCCCCCCCCCCCCCCCACACACACACACTCGCTTCCCATGAATGGGGCTGCTGGGGACCAACCGGTGTCGCCGAGGCCTGTTAGCCTGTGAGCGCCACTACTGCCATTTCAAGCTGTTGTCCAGGTACTGCTTCCTCAACAGAGCTGCTAGAGGCAGTGCGGAGACCCCAGCTTCACCTGGGCCCCACTGGGCGGCACAGTTTGTCTGCTGCACCTTGTATAGCAGGGAGGGATATCGTTTGGGATGGCTGGATGGATACATTTTGTGTGGTTTACAGAATGATTTGTTTTACTGCATTTTATTGCATTTTATTGCGATATTCAGAGCATGTTTTAATTTGCCCATTTGTGTTTGTGTGTGTGTTTGTGTATATATGCATTTTTTCATATGAAAGAAAGTATTGTGCATAGTTAAATTATTTGAAAAGGAGTAAATTCTGTTTGCCTCGCGCTCTTCATTTTGGATATAATGATTTCATTGGATAAATGTGCTTCGTTGAAAGATCAGACGTGAGTAAGGAATGTTATTAAGCCACAACACTGGCCATCTAGACATCACCTAGAAGCAGACAGGGATGCTGCCTCTGGAGTCACACAAATGGATGGCTACTGCCTTTGCCCCCCGCCCCGCCCCGCCCCACCTTGATATTTATGTCTCTCGCTCCATCTAGAGTCCGGAGGGAGACGGCCACACCACCCTGACAGAAGTGGACCTGTTTATTTCCACACAGAGAATCAAAGTGATCAATGCTGACACGCAGGTGAGAGAGACGTGGGGGTATCCCCAGTGACACGCAGGTGAGAGAGACATGGGGGTATCCCCAGTGACACGCAGGTGAGAGAGACATGGGGGTATCCCCAGTGACACGGCCTGTATCGGCTGCTTGCTTATGGTTTTCTTGGTCTGATAGCATAATATCAAAGGTGAAATATTCCGGCCAAGTTGTTGAAATGCATTAAGTTTTTTCCCTAGAAAGAACACACTCTATGGATGGATAGAGAGATGCTTGGATGGGTGGAAGGATGCATAGATGGATGGATGGATGGATGGATGCCATTTCAGTATGCAAACATTGCAAGGCCATATATTGAGTATAAAGTGATAGGAATAATATAATGAAAAATGAAGGACAGAGCTAAGCAGACCTTACGACAGCTAGACGATGGATCCTGTGCCCTTCGTCACCCAGGAGACCATGATGGACAACGCGCTGCGCACCATCTCCTACATCGCAGACATCGGCAGCATCGTGGTGCTCATGGCACGGCGGCGCACCTCTCAGAGCCGCTCGGAGGCCACGCCGGGCACCAGCGACACCAAGAAGCAGTACAAGATGGTCTGCCACGTCTTTGAGTCGGAGGACGTCAGTACATCCTGCTTTTCTGAAGTTATGCTCTTGGGCTGGGGCTGGACCTGCACTTTAATTAAAGAGGGAATCATCGCTCTGTGAATGGTGCCTGAATTACCGGGTTATGGAGTCCATTCGTTTAATTACATTTATTCATTTATCATGCGTTTATCAAAAGCGACTTAAAATGCAGGGTAGGGTTACAATTTATGCACACTCTCTGGGATTTGAACCCACAACCTAAAGTCATTGTTAATGTGATGCTGTACTTTTTGAGCTACAAGAGCTTCAAAGACACAGGCAGGGTCTTGCCTTTGCCTGTCTGATCTGTGCGTCACCTGCCACGCGTAATGCGGTTGTGTGTTCGGTTTGTTTCGGTATATCTGCGTGGCCGTAGCGTGCAGTTTCAGCTGGCTTGCGCCGCCCTGCACCACGCCACGCCGTCTCCCCCCATCAGAGCCGGCTTTCGCCGTGAACCACTCCCACTTATCTCTCCCCGCCCCCAGGCACAGCTCATTGCGCAGTCCATCGGACAGGCGTTCAGTGTGGCCTACCAGGAGTTCCTGCGGGCCAATGGCATCAACCCCGAGGACCTGAGCCAGAAGGAGTACAGCGACATCATCAACACACAGGAGATGTACAACGATGACCTCATCCACTTCTCCAACTCTGAGAACTGCAAAGAGGTTCGCCCCTCACCCCTCCCCGTCTGCTCCTTCCCCAGCATTGGCAGGGCTCCGTTTCTGACGGTGCCTGCTGACGTCAGCCGTTCTGTGCTGAAATAGGGCTCCATCTGAGCGGTGTGGCTGTAACAGACTGCGAACCCCAGAGACTCCAGGTCTCATGGAAACCCCTGCCCAGAAATTTGGGTGATCAGTTTGATTGGCGGTGGTCTTCAAATTTTATTAGCTGTATGGTGGGCGGCGTGGGGATGTTTATCTGGTCCCTCAGACGTACCGATACATCCAGCAGCTCCTGAGTGACTGTGTGACATGCTGAGGGTGTAGATGGGGCCGGGGCAGCTCCCTGTTACAGGGAGAACACGTCTTTCTTCGTTCTTACCCTGGGGACCCTTCCTCTCCCTCATCCTGCCTCCAAAACCTGGTACACCCCCTCCCCCCACTTTCTCTCATCTCATTGTCTTCTCTTCCTTGCTCAGTTTTCTTCTCAGTCTTAGGTTCTACCAGTCTGTCCCTCTCTCCTCTTTAATCCCCCCCCCAGCTGGAGTTGGAGAAGCAGAAGGGTGAGATCCTGGGCGTGGTGATCGTGGAATCAGGTTGGGGCTCGATCCTACCCACCGTCATCCTGGCCAACATGATGAACGGCGGCCCGGCGGCCCGCTCCGGCAAGCTCAGCATCGGCGACCAGATCATGTCCGTCAACAAGACCAGCCTGGTGGGGCTGCCACTCGCCACCTGCCAGAGCATCATCAAGGTGCGCCGCTGCCTGCTTCTTTATCATGGTCTTACTTAATGTTGATGT
This sequence comes from Brevimyrus niger, assembly GCA_015164015.2. Taxonomy (NCBI): domain Eukaryota; kingdom Metazoa; phylum Chordata; class Actinopteri; order Osteoglossiformes; family Mormyridae; genus Brevimyrus; species Brevimyrus niger. The sequence continues at coordinate 13,734,837 of JAABNY020000019.1, forward strand.
TTCACAGGTGTAAAGCCTGGTCTTCAAGTTCAAAGGGGATGAAGGCAGTTTCCCCCGGTTTGAGCCTGCAGCCTTTTTAAATGGCTGCTACCTGACAAAAGCTCTGCCACTCCCACAAACACACAGGACAGACCTATGGGTTTCTGTCGAGACTGCAGGAGATTGAACTCACTCCGTGGGCCTGATTAGCTTCATGCTAATGCTAATTATTAATTGTCTATGCACCCACGTTGACATATGGATGGAACCTGATCATTCACTGTCAGCTGATTGCAATTCTTGATTGAGGCCGGACTGAATGACCTCTGAGGGTTGTCACTGGGTCCTAAGACCACGTCAGATGTTTAGCCAAACTTCCCGTTACTATTCATGATATATACATATTTTTTTTACCTTCTACTGCTGGATTAGGGCTTAAAGAACCAGACTCAGGTGAAGTTGAACATCGTGAGCTGCCCGCCTGTCACCACAGTGCTCATCAAGAGGCCTGACCTCAAGTACCAGCTTGGCTTCAGTGTGCAGAACGGCATCGTGAGTTTGCAGAAGCAGCCCACATCCTATGATAGCATTTGAATGTTAAGCCCCCCCGTGTGGTCGATCTGTGTTAAATACTAGATATGTAAGTCAAAATTTCAAAGATCTTTCCTTTATGCTGTTTGGCATTTGGGAAGAGAACGTCAGTGTAATGTAGTAATATATTTGGATCTTCCTCCGTTCACATAAAAGATAAAAGCTTTAACTGCTTTCAGCGTTTAGCATGTGGTAATGTTATTTTTCCTTTGAAGTAATATGAGGTAAAGTTTGTCTTTGCTCAACTGGTGTTCTTTGTAATTTTAATTTCTAACATTTAACCTGAAGCATTTTACGGTGTATGTGCTGTAGGCTGAACCCTTCCTGTTTCAAAGAATGTAGTTTTCAGGTTGATTACTCCAAAAAACACAACATAATGAATAAAACGGTCACCAACCCCTCCCCCCCAATACAGATCTGCAGTCTGATGCGAGGCGGCATCGCAGAGCGGGGTGGGGTCCGCGTCGGACACCGCATCATCGAGATCAACGGGCAGAGCGCGGTGGCCACCGCCCATGAGAAGATCGTCCAGGCCTTGTCCAACTCCGTGGGTGAGGTGAGAGTCACATATGAGGGTCACCGCAGTCATGTGACCAGTCCACTGCAGCTAGTACAGTCCTTTAATCAACCAGTAGGTAGATGCGTCACTTCTTTAAAATTTCTCAGGTATAACAGCAGGGTTGGGAATTAAGCTCGCCCACTTCCGAGACCAGGCATTTAGACCGAGGACCAGTACATTCCACCGTTGGCTAAAGAATTGCATGTCAGACTATATTTTTTTCTACACAGCCCCTTTGACCAGTAGCAAAAATTCTTAAGTTCAACCCCTGAATTGGACCCCCATTTCTATTAGAGGTTCAAGCGACCAGCCTGCCCTTCGAGTTTCTCCATCATTTTTATACTGCGTGCAGCTGAGGCAGTGTGGGTGTTTATAAGAGGAGTGAAATCCTCAAGCCTGATGTCTCTCTCCGTCTCCCCGCCAGATCCACATGAAGACCATGCCGGCTGCCATGTTCCGCCTCCTCACCGGCCAGGACACCCCCATGTACATCTAGGACCTTATGTCCTTCACTATATGAGCCACAAGCACCTGCCGATTACTCCTCCTGTAACGCAAGCTGATGCTGCATACATAACCACCAGGGGGCGCCAATGCCCCCATCTCTGGCGATTTAGTTTGTTTTCCCATTTCATGCCCTTTAAAATGTGACACCCTGCACTGACAACTACGTGTGGCGGAACGTAAGACAGGCGACATTTTCCCCAGTTGACATAGATGTGATCTGTTAATTGTGCTGTTGGTTTGTGGGATTCATGTGCAATAAGACCATTTGGGAAATGTGACTGAACACGTTTATTTTTTATATGCACATGGGTATGTATTTGTTATATACTGTATATATTATAGTTAATTTCTCCCCTTTTCCTCTGTAAATACAGATATCCCCCTTTTTCACCCAGTGGATTTTTTTGTGGGAAAGGCAAAATGTATGACTTGTACTGTCTTAAGTCTTTGTGGTACAGATGAGATTTTTTTTTATCTCCAATGTGAGAGAAAAGAGGGGCAGATTGGTTTTGGAACCTAATGAATATCGCATCTCCGGGCAGAGGTAGGAATCGGTAGGAAATGGCCAATAGGCGCAAAATCATTGAAATGGGTTCGGGAGAACACTGAGAGAGAACTTTTTAGGTGACTGAAGTTGTCATGACAACACAGTGATGTGCAGGAGAGGCTGACATGTGCCTTTAGTGCAGTGAGGACAGAAGGTTGGGTCTGGGTGCGAGATGTACGACCACACAGCAAAGCCAAGAAGTGTGGTGACGGCGCCCAGGGCTCTCGACCAGAGCTGGGAGCTTTTTCCGGATATTAAGTCAAAAGAGAAAAAATAAGGCTTTTTTAATGACTGTATGCTAGCAAAACATATGGGACTGGATTGTTCTCCATGTTGCAGCTCTGGGTTTAAAAACCCACACCAAATCCATCGGCCAAACTGAAATTCAATCATTAATGATAAATCTAAACTTTGTATGACAATATGAACATCATTTTTTTTTTCTTCTGAGACACAAGACCTGCACTGTCTATCGTAGGTTTGTTCTGGGTGGACTGTATGTACTGTGATTAAACTCTAGCTAGCTGCGTCATCCACGTGAGCCAATCGTAGACCGTGTCTAGGACAGCGCTCACAGGGGAGTCCGCGTCCGTCCTCTCCGTCTCCTTCACCTCTTCATCCTGCTCAGCAGGGCTCTGGTGATACTGACTGAAGCCGCACTGTGAAGCTGGAAGCCTCACCGCCCAGAGCTGCTTTCAGAATGTACCACGATCTCCCTGAGAGGGGACCCGGGCGCCGTGACGCTTTATCCGTTTGCATGCCGCTGACGTCCTCCTGGAACGACGACACGATAAACGCACTTACCTTCAGGCCGAGAAGCCGGCCGCGTCCTTGCCATCTCCTGCATTTTGGTGCTGGGTGGAACGCCTGGCAGATCTGTAAGCTGGGTGCCGGGGGGCTGATCTCCATGCCGTGTGCTGGGAGCGCTGCACGCTTTGTGCGTTACTGCTGGAACCGCATTTGGACTAAAGATGTGCTGTTTGCGGGGTGTATGTGTGGGGCTGTCAACTACTCACTTTGTAAGTATCGGTGTATGTTACAGTGCTGTATTGGTTTTTATGTATACAGGATTCATTAAATGGACAGAAGAAATGTGAAAGTGTGTATACACAAGTATGTGAGTCATTTATTTTTTTTATTTTTATCTTTAATGTCTGCTAGTTTTTTCCCCATAACACAGAACAGACATACATATGTACACCTTATTCACATTAATATTCATATAGCCTGAGTTGTTAAACCAGCCCAAATGATGATTCTCTTTATTTGTTCACTCCTCTGGTTTCTGAAACACACTTGCTTTGACAACCTTTAACCTGGGCGGGAGATAACATATTTTTCAAATAGGGTGGTCTAATGGACATTTTTGACGTGCATAGATACAACAGGGAACAGCGGTGATCATTCACTTACTCTCCATGAAGTCTTGGATGAAGGGCTTGACTGCCTCCCAGGTTTTACCACTGCTCTGGGTAAAACACAGTGCTATGTTACATCACAGATGGCATTTTCTCCTTGTTTTGCTTTCATATATTTCCATATCAGGCTCAGAAACTTCATATCCCCCCTGATCTGCTAGGTGACGGAATAGTCTGATATTCCTAAATGGTACCGAGTCCCAGCCCATATGGACCTCGGCTCCCACCAGGACTCAGAGGCAGAAAGCTTCATTCCTTCAGTAGTGTTATTCTCAGTAGTGATCAGTCAGGTAAGCACTAACGACACATCCTCTCTCAGTAGTGATGAGTCGCACAGGCACTAACCCCACACCCTCTCTCAGTAGTGATCAGTCGCACAGGCACTAACCCCACACCCTCTCTCAGTAGTGATCAGTCACATGAGCACTAACGCCACACCCATTCTCAGTGAGTCAGTACTGGGGCAGATATACTTTTTTTATGTTTTCAGAAATGGAGAGAACATTTCAGAAAGTGATGCTCCAGCACAATGTAATCCAGCCACAAGTCCATCACCAACATCCATTCATTCATCCATGTTCTGTAAGTTCTTATCCTATTCAAGGTCACGGGGTGTACGGAGCCCCTGGAGGTAAGGCAGGGAACAACCCAGGACTGAGCCAACACCATACACACCTATGGGCAATTAGCAAACTCCAATTAATTCACCTCAGCATATTTTTGGACTGTGGGGGAGGCCACAGTACCCAGAGGAAGCCCCACAAAGAGAACATGGAGCCATGGTGGAGACTCGAACCCTGGTCCCAGAGGTGGGCCTTCCCAATTCACCACCAACATCCCCCCGTTAATTATTTAACACATCCTTCTGTGATTTTACCAGTTTTATCATTCATTTTGGACTTTCCGCTGGATTGAGCTGAACTTACAGTAAAGGAGAGGATCTCCAGTGGGGGTGAGGACCTGAGGAAGGTGCTGTTGAGATACCCGCCTGTCCCGGAGATGGCGTCCCCCTCATCCTCATCCCCGTCCGCATCAATGGCCACACTGAAGACCTTCCTCATTTTCTTGGGCAACATGCAGTCCAGAATCACCACCAGGACTCCAACAACAGTACACAGCACACCTGCCCGAGTGTGAGGACACATGCCATATTTTATCAATACATAAGCAACGTATAAAGGGGCCTGCAGAAGTTCTGCACCTCAGACAAAAACTACACACCTCAGGAATGCTGTTAACATACAGGATAACCCAACTGGAGCAGCGTGGAAGATCTGGGCTTTGGGTGAAACCAAAACTCATTGCACAGTTGCCCTCAGATGTCCTGGTCCCCTCTTGGTCTGACGTGGTCACAGGCGGATCGTACCTGTACCCAGGGCCAGCCAGAAGGAGCAGCCAAGGCGGGTCTGGAAAGAGGCCGAGCCCACGGCGAAAACGCATGGCGGCAGGCTGCGCGTGGCAGCAAACGAGGCCAGGGAGAGAAACATGAAGAGTCCCGCGGTCACCGTCACGCAGCCTGCGTAGAGCAGCACGGGCATGGAAAACAGGATGTTGGCCAGCAGCCAGCAGCAGAAGGCCGTCCTGCGGAGGCAGAACAGGGCCGTGCGGAGCCTCCGTACTGCATGCGAAAGAGAGGCTCACAAGCGAGTCTCTGCGGCCATACGACTACCGGAGCCAGACAAGACAGCCGCTTTCAAATCTGCATTTTATTCAAACTCCCAATTTAAGAGATGCAGTTATGCTTTTATTTAAGGTATTTGATCAGTCGACATAGTTTTAAATAACATCTAATATGAAGGCATATTTAAAAATAAAAACAACATGGATGTTTAACAGGATGGTTGCTGTAACAACGCCTTACCACATGGTGGCAGAAGCATATCGGCCAGAGACTCGGTACTGGTAGAGAAGGCCACAGGGACTGCCGGGGCTGAACTTCTCAGCAACATAGAGGATGGGACTGGGTAGGCCCCTTTCCAGTGCCTCAGCGTAGTCGTGTTCTAAGTTGTCCGTCCAGTGAAACGCCACGTTGTAGCTAATGGTCTCGTTCTGCTGCACCACTGGTTTTCCTGTACGGACGGCACTGGGCCCATGAGACGCGTCTGCACGCAAAGCTCTCCTAGCTAATTGGAAATCATTTGTTTTGATTTTTTCCCTAGCCATAAGTAAAATGTAAGCTTATAAAGTGCCAGTAATTTAACTGAACTGGCAGTTATTTGGTCAGTTTTCAGCTTCTTGATTTCATCACTGTATTATTTGTAATTACCAGGCTTAGCCAGAATACCACCACTGCCTGACAATAGACAATTGAGCTCATATTACCGAATCATAAATCTGATGTTGCAACACGGAACTTTTTTGTATTAAAATATGCTCTATTAATTCAATACAAAACGCTTATGAAACATTTCCGCTGGCAAACAGGCCCGCCGCGACTTGCACCTCTGAGGGTGACGTCGATCCCCGACAGCCCCACGTGCAGCCCGAGCTCAGCGCGCACCACGGCACTGCTGAATGACTTGTAGGTGACGTTGGCTTCCACCCCCGCAGAGGCCCACTCCCGGGAAAACTGCAGCGCTGCGCAAAAGCAAAGGACGAGATGGATGGTGCGAGGCGAAAATCGATTATTAAGGCCTTCCACATTCGTTGCGAAGTAAGACTGCACTCACATGCCACTAGCCCTATATCAATATAAAAACGAGCCTTAAAACTGTAACTGTGAGATCAGTTATTAACCAAAGTAATAGTGGTGTATCGGACTCAACATATACGACTATTATTATGGTTACTGTTTTCAATCTGAAATAAGGGACTCCACGATTACATTTGCAGGGATCGATCGCCGCCCGGATGAAATTGTATTTCGATCAGCCTGTTTGGAACCCCTGATCTGATGAATGTATGAAACAATGTGTAGGAAATTACGAGACAGCCTCGTATAACAATACGACATATAGTAGAGTGTTAACTTTAAATTGTAGTGCTGCCGTGAGAGATGCATGTTCATGTTATTAACGGCATTTTCTCATATTCTCTGCGTTTTGTAATGCCATGTCCGAGCTCGGGGCGCCAGGCCGGGACCCGGTACCGGCCGCGGCCGATTGCCATCTGACCCGCCCCTCCTCGGCCTCCGGGACCGTCTGGAGCGTCACTTTACCCGATTATGTAGATAGTCAGGCATCATTCAGAGAGAAACAACGCAAGTCAGGGTATGCATTGGATATTTAACATTTTAAGGGGAAAACATTTAAAATTCGTGGCAACTTACCAATTATCACCGCGCCTATGAATAAACTAAGAATTATCCTGCTCATGCAGAAAAGCCTCTGAAACGTAAAAAGGACAGATTATCAGAACGAGCGAGAAGCAGTCAACGATGCGTATGATCGACCCTCATAAAACTTTGTAAGTCGTAGGGATAACCACACATTTTTAAACAGGCCTATACCTTCATTTATAAAATTAAGCAATCACCGCACCTACCTTAGAAATTAAACAACGCTTTCTGAGGATGCGAATCACGACGTGTTACTTACCAACTTTCCCCGAATCCCAGGTGCGATCATAAGGAAAGAAAAAGCCAGGACTGAGAAAACCAGTATCACCGTTAGTAGGTCTGGGTCGAATATGTGGTTGTAGAAAGCGTGTGCAGAATGGAGCTCTGACATCCTGCCTGCAGTCAGACATTGATAGCGCCATTAATACATTATAATCAAACTCGGCGAAAGTCATCACATTAAATATCTAATAAAACATCAAATACCTGTATACAAAATATAATCCTTAACGAATATCTCAAGTGCATGACATGAGATAGTGTCACTAAAATAACTCCAGTAACGACACCTATGCTTTCCACTGTACGAGAAGACCTAATTCATCTAAGGTAAAAATGTTGTATACAACCGATTTAAAAAATAAATTGGTAATGATGATGATGATGATGATCACGCTCACGCTCACCCGCCGCAGTGCTTCGCCAAGGTGCGGGGGGGAAGCCTGCTCCACGAAACAGTAGGCTTCTGTGTAGAAGGACGGCTTATATAACACCGTACCGACATGCCTATAAATGCCTAAAAATCCATTGTAATTCCTGAGCAAAGAAACACGTGAATCAGAAAAGACCATCCTTTGGAGGAAGGTCCGCCTCTCCTCCTTATTACTGCAAACAGAGAGACTCGCTTAACTTTATTTCCAAACATATAGAACCACTATCGCAGGTAAACACGCTTTGTACAACCACTCAGCTATAAATTCGTCAGTTTCGGGTGAGTTTTTACATTTAATTGCATTGTATGTTTAACAATTTAAAAGGCATGGAGAATTTTTAACTTGCCATTCAAACAGACCACTTCTTACCACCTGTCACTTTTCGGACAAAGTGGATCGCATTCTTCAGCTGCTTAGATAAATCTGCCCTACTTATAATTGTGTTTATGCAGAAAAATATCCAGTAAAAGTTAAACTTTCGTATTCAAGTTATTTTGAATTTTCAAAAAACATTATTCAAACATCAGTTTTATTCCGCGAGGTTGGATTTACGCAGAAAACACGTCTTAAACTGTCTGTAGTGGTATCAGTGAAATATGATATAAATCTCACAATTATAACCGGTGTTCTGACAAAACATCATATCTATCGAGTCGTGCTATTTGAGGCTTTTTGTGCCTGTGCTGTTCCACCGTTTTGGGATTAGGGTTAGGATTTAGGGGTTAGGGTTAAGGTAAGGGTTTTAGGGGTTTGGGGGGTTAGGGTAAGAGTTAGGGTTAAGGCTATTGATTAGCACTATGGTATGATGTTCTGATAAAGTATGACGTTTTTTCAGAACAATGCACGCGTTCAAATTCATTCAGATTGAAGGAGATTCGGACATTTTGTTGTTTTTATAGACTCCCCATTCAGTCATTACATGAGGGGTGCAGCGTTATGACGGCTGGTACGACAGCTTGGCAGATCACGCTCGGGAGCTGCAACCGAGTTTCCTACTTTTAACAGGGTTAAACGTTTAGATGTATTCCATCCATCCATCCGTTTCTCGTAACTCTCCTGTCCCGGAAGGCAGGGATGAACGGGGACTGGGCGCCAGTTTAAATGTACAGTATGTAGGCCTATAGGCTGTTGTATTGGGCGTACTTCCAGGCAATAGCGTGAATGACCTACTGCAATTGTTTTTCTTTCTTTTGTTTCAAGAATAGGCCGGTTTTGCGTTTCACAGCTGTATCCCCATGTGGTTACTTAAGGACCCTTGAATTACTTCGCCTGTACTTAGCACTGAAGCAGACCACGGCCATAGATCTCGTAGCAAGCAATGACGCATTACTTCGGGCGCCCTAATGCATGGCGCATATGTGTCCACAAGATGGCGCTTTATTGGAACTATGCACCTAAGAGGATGTAATTCCACCAAGTAATGCTGTTCTTCAGCCAACAAATCAGTGGCAGAAATTTAAATGTGATTTAACAGTATGAATTAATAAAATTCTGTGTTGTTAAGATGAGCTTTTAGGCTCGGTATGGTAATATTATACATTATATTATCGCTTTAGTTAATGTTAGTCTTTTATGCTAGTCAGTTTATCCCATTTCTTATATTTAATGTCTCTCTCTGAATGTGTGCAATATAGTCTTTGTACAGTGGTACCTCAGTTCTCAAACTCACTAGAACTCGAATTTCTTGAAAGTTGAACAAACCACTTTGACCTATAACTCGATCTGAATATCAGAAGTCGAAGCGTGAACGCTGACCTAATATAAATTGTACGCACTAGGAAATGAGTCATACTACAATGCAATTCTTACTTGAATGCCTTCTTCACAGACTGGACGATTAAACAAATAAAGCAGCACAATATTACAGCAAGTGGAACGCACCCGATGACCGGACTGAAGAAACAAATTGAAACGCAGACTTAATACAGAGGACTAATGACAACAACCAGAAACAGCTGATCACATGGGGATCCCGCTCGAGGTTAACAAGGGGGTGTGGCACACGGAAGGAGAGGGACAGGGGTAATGTTGGAATTAAGATCTTTATCGTTTTGGAAGCCATTAAGAAAAAAATGCTTTTCTTGTTTTATCCTGTTCATTTTGTGTTTAAATGCTAAAAAAAAACATATCTAGGTGTAATTCTGGGGGGCCAGGAAACAAATAATTGGTTTTCTTTTATTTATTATCGGAAAAGTTTGATCAGAACTCGAATTTTTTAGGATTTGATCCGGAATGGATTAAGTTCGAGAACCGAGGTACCACTGTACTTCCATTTGAATGTCATGAAGGGCTGACTTACCAGTAGGTTGATGCTTTCTGTGCAGGCTCCTCCGCTGATTCCATGTCAGGCCAGCGTGGCTGGGAAGGTCTCTATGGTAACAGCCTTAGCCGTTCTCTTTGATAACCAAACCAGCTCCTCCATAACCAACATGTGTGGGCTTGGCGTTCCTCGGTCTCCTCCCCTGCAGTATTTGGTAATGCCCGAGCCAATGAAAGTGTGTTCATGGTGGCCAAGGGAGTCGTGTGGTTCACTTACAGTACCACGATCACCAGGGTTCCCAGCTGGAGCAGAAACGGCCCTCATGGTCCCATGAAGAGCTGCTCCAGAGCACTCCAGGTGAGCATAACATTAATAAGATGTTTTATTCTATCTATTTAATCAGTGCATCTATGCAAAATGGATTATCGTTTAACAACAATAATGTTGGCAAGGTGCACTGTACGGTACAGCGTTGGGAGTAGTTACATGTATTGGCAACCTCCATGTTCCCCAGCCTTGTGCCCTGTGATGGACTGGCATCCCACCCTGCGTGTACCCAGTGCTGATGCCCCCCCTTTTTTGGAAGTAGTTTGAAGAGGGTTCCATGTTTGAACACAATCAGAAGCTGCATGAGCACCAGCCTGCGCTCCACATTGAGACCCAAATCTTAAAATTTGGACTGTATAAAATATGCTAAAATTGTGATTTAGCCATCTTGATCAGTTGAATTCCTTTGCCAGCCCCTGGAGGATGGGCTCCCTGCTTTCAGACCATGTAATGCGCTTTGAGACAATGCAATATGAAAATTCACTATACGGATTGGATTGGATTGGATTGGATTGAATTCAATTGAATTCCAAAATAAGCAAACGGCCTCAGATGGTTTGAACCCGGTGCCTTTTGGTCAATAGGCCATTTAATTGGCCACTTCTTTCACACCATCACTCGTTGCTTGAATATCAATGGGATATGAACGGATGTGTAGTGAAACACTGCTCTTGCCTACATACATATTGTTTAAGAAATCACTATTAGCATGTATTTAACATTCTGAGGGATCGCCAACGTGGATTTAGGAGAGGTAGATCCTGTTTAATGAATCTACTTGAGTTCTTTGAGGAAACTACAAGTGAAATTGATCACAAAAAGGCCTACGATGTGATCTACTTAAATTTCCAGAAGGCCTTTGATGTTGTCCCCCACAAACGGGTCTTGCTAAAGCTCAAAGCTTCTGGGATTTTAGGAACTGTAGTAGCTTGGATCGAAAACTGGTTAACAGACAGGCAGAATGTGACAGTGGGTCTGTGTTCATAGTGGGGTACCGCAGGGTTCAATTTTAGGACCACTATTGTTCCTAAATTACATTAATGATATTGACACCTATAGGTACACTAAACTGGTTAAATTTTCAGACGACACCAAGGTGGACGGTTGGCAGATCCTGATCTAGCGGCAGAGAGGCTACAACAGGATCTAGATGTAATTAGCGACTGGGCTGATACTTGGCATATGAAATTGAACACAGATAAATGTAAGGTAATCTATGCAGGGAGCAGAAATATAAAGTACAGATATTTTATGGGTTCCACTGAAATAAAGGTAGCTGATTACGAGAAAGTCCTCGGTGTGTATGTTGATGCTTCCATGTCCCACTCTCGCCAGTGTGGGGTAGCAATAAAAAAAGACAACAGGATGTTGGGTTATATCTCTAGGTGTGTGGAGTTCAAGTCAAGGGAGGTGATGCTACAATTATATAATTCCTTTTTTAAGACCCCACCTAAAATATTGTGTGCAGGTTTGGTCACTATACCTTAAGAAGGTCATTGCTGCCCTGGAAAAGGTGCAATGTAGGGCTACGAGAATGATTCCTGGTCTTAGAGGAATGTCTTATGAGGAGAGGTTAGCTGAGCTGAATCTGTTTAGTCTCGAGCAAAGAAGTTTATGGGTTAGGGTTGATGATCCAGTGGTAGTGGACATGATCCAGGTATATAAGATTCTAAAAGGTCTGGATGCTTTTCAGCCAAAGGGCTATTTCAATATTACTTTAAATACTAAAACTCGTGACCATAAGTGGAAATTAGCAGGAGAACATTTTAAAATGTATTTGAGGAAATACTTCTTTACACAGCGTGTAGTTAGAGTATGGTACAGTCTTCCTGTTCATGTAGTGCAGGCTAAAACCCTGGGTTCCTTTAAATTAGTGCTAGATAAGATTTGAACAGGTCTGAGCTATTAATTAAGTTCTCCCTAAATGAGCTTTATGGGCCGATTGGCCTCCTCTCGTTTGTACGTTTCCTGTAAATTTGTAAAGTACTTACTTAGAAAATATTTATCTATATCTAATATTATTTATGTAATATTTATCTAATGTTTATTTATTGCCCCCCCCCAGTGTTTTATGAATGGCTACCGGTCGATCTTGGAAGTAGATCCGTCCCTGCCTATCAGAGTGAGTCATGATCCTGGCATGTGTGTGTCTGTAGCGGCACTTTTCTCTCTGTAGCTGCACTTGTGTGCCTGTAGCTGCATGTGTGTGTGTGTCTGTAGCTGCATGTGTGTGTGTGTCTGTAGCTGCATGTGTGTGTGTGTCTGTAGCTGCATGTGTGTGTGTGTTCTGTTTGCTTATCATGTGTGCATGTCGGCATGCGGCGGTAGCCTGCACTCCGCCTGACCGTTAGCTGGCTGTGCGTAACCGCTGAGCGAGCTCTTTTTGATGCTATGTCATGCTTGTGCTGGGAGCCACTTTACCCACCAGCCAATCCGATCCCCTCAAGCCATCTGTTTCTGTTATTCTTATATGTTTAGCTGTGAACATCCTTTACATTTCCCATCAGCCTCCCTTCCTCTGCCCATTCCACTCTCCTTACTCTCCACCAGACGCATGTTGACCCTGGGATTGCTCCTGAGGTCCAGGCAGAGAGTTTAGAGATTTGGCCCCTTTATGGTTCTTCCTGATGTTTTACGTTGTAAAACATTTAAATGACAAAAAATATGGGGGAAGCTGTTGCCTCACACCGTCAGGATCCTTTGCACTGTGATTTCATCACGTAGCGAGATGTCTGTCCACATTAGAGGCTGTATTTATGACAAAGCTAAGTCTACTAGTGCTCAGCTGTCGCACCCCGATATTTGCCAGTCCATAGAAGCCGGACCCTGTCATTAGTTTTGATGACACCACACACCCCCCCCCCCCCCCCCTCATGTGTCTGTATCTGCTACTGGAATCGGCAGGTATCTCATTTTATTTGCCAGTTTTCTATATAATTACTGGCTACTTGCGGAATCAAACGATGTGTCCAGCCTGCATGTCTCCAGTGAGGCCCCTGAAAATATGCCGCGTGCCACACAGCTTCGTGTGGGTGAGGGGGGAGGGGGCACCCCCCCAAGCAGCTGCCTGAGAGCTTCAGTTGCCACCAGCTAAGACCTTCAGGCCTAGTTGAAAAAATGCAGATCAGACGTTTGAAATCTCTGGGCGGCAGGGTGTGGTTGTGGCCCGCAGGTCTTGGCTCGTTGACCCATTATGCCAAGTGCCCATGAACCCAAAGCCGCAGAGAGACCAGGGCGTGGATGACCTCATGGTGGGCGTGGCCTCCCAGATCGCAGAGAGGGAAGACAGCAATATTATCGAGGACTTCAGATGTTTGCCCATCCACCTGTATTTCTGTCTTTTACATTAACCACATTTACTGTAAGATGCCTGCGATAGGGGGCGGCATGGTGGTGCAGTGGTTGGCACTGTTGCCTCACACCTCTGGGACCCGGGTTTGAGTCTCCGCCTGGGTTACATGTGTGTGGAGTTTGCATGTTCT
>JAABNY020000019.1:13751164-13766386 GCA_015164015.2 Brevimyrus niger
GTCCAGGGTTGTTCCCTGCCTCGTGCCCATTGCTTCCGGGATAGGCTCTGGACCCCCCGCGACCCAGTAGGATAAGCAGTTTGGAAAATGGATGAATGGATGGATGGATAGATGGATTTTCATAAAATTGAGTTTTCCCTTGTGGAGTCTCAAAGAATGTCCCCACATTTTCAAAATAACAGATTTTTCTCTCTCTCTCTCTCTCTCTCTCTGTATCACACACACAAACAAACTCTCCATTTCAACATACACCCATTGAAATGTAGTAAACCTGCACAAAGCACACTGCCATGTCTGCTTTATTGTGCTGGTATTACTGGACCAGAGGAGCCGTCATCAAATTTCACTTTGTTATTTTTAAAGTGAGGTCTTGTCTTTCCTTCTGTCTTAATGTCTTTAAGTCATTATTTCCCTAATATAACTTGCAAATAGCGTAATTTGTTTAACAGATGTCCTTTTTCAGGATAATTTACATCCTCGCTGGCCTAATAAGGGAAGGTAGCAGTAAATGGCTCGGATAGCTGCTTAGTCACACAGCAGCGTCAGGCAGCGAATGGGCCTCCAGTGTGTCAACCTGCAGTGTGCCGGCCTGCAGTGTGTCGGCCTGCAGTGTGTCGGCCTGCAGTGTGTCGGCCTGCAGTGCATCTCCATGACATTCTGGGCCCGCAAGTCCCTGAGTTTCCTCATTCTTGGTTTTCCCACCAAGGCCCCTCAGCCTGTGAGTAGCAAGGCCCCAAAGAACCACTGAGGCAGGTGAGCGGGGCCCAGGGCCCCCAGAAATGGCTGTGAATCCAGGACATCCTAACTTATCCTAACTCTGGGGTCCCTGATTCGCTCCAGGTGCTGAGGATGAGAACATGACTTTAAAGATGGTGCAGCTCCTGGTTTCTGAGATAGCCGGTGGGGGCAAACACCTGAACGTCAGTGGCATGAGGGAGCATGAGGAAGTGGTGACCAGGAAACAGCGAGAGCAAAGTGCCGGAACCTTCTCAGACGTGCCTATGAGCAGGTGAGTTCGAATCCCAGGATGAATAACTCATTTCCAGGTAGGCGGTGCTTTCAGAAAAGTGCCCTGTTGTGTTAGATTTTGACTAATACCAGCTGTCTTAGAGTTCTCTATTTCTAGGCATCTGGCTTTCTTTCTTCTTTCATTTCTTTGTCTTTCCTTTTCCTTGTTTCTGGGTTATTCTGTCTTAATGATGTTGTTTAACAAGACACCAATGTAAAGGGCCTTGGGGGTGACTCTGTTGTGAAAAGCATTATATAAAAATAAATTGAATGTAGTTGAATTGAATTGTCTTTAATTGAATTAAATTTTTGGTATTTCTGGGACAGGGTCTCCAGAGCAGAAGTCAAAGATGATGCTTTTCATGCATGATATTAGTGGAAATGGGCTCTTGTCTAAAGAGGATATTTTTGCCCTTCTTGTATCTTGTTATACTTGTTAAACACTTCACCCCCATAACATTTTGTATGACTTGTACTGAAGCATTTTAGGCTAATTACTATGTTGATAGAAGGTTCTGGAAGAGTGCCGTCTACATGGCTTCCAGGATGTTGACACTGACTTGACGGCACCTAAATCATATTAATAAATCAAAACGCGTGGGTCATGCATCTAACCACTGCCCCGCCTCTTGCCCTCATCCTTCTCGCTTTCCTTTTGACTCCTCCTGTTCACCAGTGTAATCATGTCGCTTCGTATTTACTGGCTATTGCAGGTCATTTATTGAAATGCCGACTGCCTGTTCCTCTCAGAGCCAGGCGTAGGAGGCCGTCACAGTTACAGTGGGGGCCGCTGGGTTTGGCCATGCCGAATAGGGCGCCATGGTGATGCCACAGGCCGGTGGGTTCGGCCGGGCCAAGGAGGGTGTCATGGCGATAGTGGGGGCCGCTGGGATCAGCCGAAAACAGCAAGTTACATCAGAGGACTTCCACTCCCTGCTGCTGGACCAGGAGATGGAGCCGGATGTTGCCCAGATCAGTGTCAGAGATGATGTGCAGGTTTCCTATGGGCAAACTCTTGTCATACTGGTACTGAAGGAAACATGACTCATGCCCCCTGGAGGCTAAATGGTGTACTGCATTCAACCAAATTGATTTGTTGAATAGAAACGCATCACACGTGGTTTTGATCAGGTGCTAATTACCACATACTCTGAAGCCTGCAGGTCTGCCTCAGTACTGTTCTTATGGTTCTTACTGATATCGCTTTCCAATAAGGGATGTAGGCATTGTGCAAATAGTTTCTTTCCATCAATTTAAATGCATATTTCATGAACGTTTAATTTACTTTGTTAATTGCGTTGCAATGATTTGGCTTGAGCAGCAATACAGTAACACCTCCCTGGTAGTAGATGTTAAAGTGCGTTTGCTTGGCCTGAGGTGATGTGATCCACAGCATGTGGCCTTTTTGTGGGGGTGGGGATGCATGGGGGGAGCAGACCAGACAGAAAGCAGTGTGTGTCCTTCCCTCTTGAAAGGGTCCAGTGCATGTGGAAGTGAAGAGTGATAGAGAATGTGTGTCGACGTCTTGGTCAGTGGTTAACATTCATGCCTGTGTGGTTGGGGGTTCGAATCCCATCTCCTGTGCTAAAGGTGCCGAATTTGCATTTTCTCTCCAAAGACTTGCAGTTAGAGTAGTTGGCATATACACATTACCCGCAGTGTATGTGCACTGTAATCGACTGGCATCCCATCCTTGGTGCACCCCTGTGAGGCCCCATGAAAGCATATTATGTCAGGCCCCCAACCCAGACCAATCTAATTATGTTTCAATATACCACTTGGGATAGACTGATGAACCAGATGGATGGAAGAATTCAGCCTGGTACATGTGCTGTAGTTATGTGCTAAGGTATGTTAGCCTTGGGTTAACCAGACTAGATTTCTGTCTTTACAGATTTTGTTTCTTGGTCACCTGCCTCCACTGTCCTTAGTGGTGTGGACAGGTCCAGCCCTGACTCAGCAAGACATACATGAGAGAAAATAACAGCCAACACAGAACTTTTACCTTGAGGTATTTCACCTATGGGCTTCAACATCACATGGTGACTCTCAGTGTGTTTTGCTGGGGCACGTCGCCATGAGGTCATATGGGAGAGTTGCATGGCAACAACATGTAAATGATGACATCATAGCCCTGAGAACTAAAGCACAGTCTTTTTGTATTGTGTGTATAAATCTATGAGCACATGCATGAACAGCATGTTAAAGACAACTTTAAAATCCAATAAAGATGAAGTGGCTTTTTTCTGATTCTTGCATATGAGTTTTAAATACTGTGCATTACGATATTATGGTACTGGATATATGTGTCTGAATGCTGCAGTGCACCCATGTAAATAAGAAAGCTGTAGTTAGTACTGTAATTCTTTCTCGCTTTCACTTCTTACTGCAGGTGATCCATCGTTAGCGATGAGATAAGCCTGCGATATCTGACCCGGTCCCTCTACTCAAGGGTGTGGTTTGAAATTCTTGGCCCCCTGACACAATGTCACTTAAGGCATGAAGGGGGATACCCCCACCGTAAAACATCTTTTGGTGTACTGGGGGGCCCCGTGGCCCTTTGGCCCCCCAGCCAGTGCCCTTAAAGATGCAGAGAGGATAATAGAGAGCCAGGTCACCTCCCACCTCCATGGTTAGCTGCCTGCATACCTGGTTACTGGCCTGTGATTATGAGCTTGGCTGGCTGCGAGGCCCAGGCTGAGATGCACCTCCTCCAGGAGCCGCCCGCTCTGCTCCCCGGAGGCAGGAACGTATCCGTCATCAATGGCTTGTCCTTAACCAGCATAAAATCAAGATGCAATTCAACTGTAACAGAAAACTCACTGGTTATCAATATTCAATGGCAAAACTAAAAATTGAGCATAGATTCAGCAGAAGTGGCCCACACAGCTTGTCTTAATGACCTGGTTACGGGGAGTGTTCACAGCCTGAAGACAGATGCAGCAGAAGCAGGTACCGGCAGAAGATCCAGATGTTCAAACACGTCGTGGAGAATTACCACCGCATATTCTTCTGTGGCATCCCAGTTGATGTGACCCTGCGGAGATGCTATCATAAGTTCTCCCGTATTGCACACAACCTGCCACACTGCAAATTCATACTTTTGGGTTTTAGTGCCAAAAACCAATCTGCAGCTCCCGTCAACCAAACTCAACTTTATAAAAATCTGTGACAACAATGAAAAAACTAAAAATGCCAGATGTATTGTATTTTGTTTGGTTACTTATGGTTTAGGTTAGGGCTGGGTTAGGGTTAAGGTCGTCATTGTTGGGTTTATGGTTTTGTCCATAGAAATGAATGGACAGTCCCCACAAAGATGAGCACATGCCTGTGCATGTGTGTGTGTACGTGTGCGTGTGTTGTGTTTGCCTTTGACAGGCCTGACTGACATCATGATGGCCTTCACCACACGTCATTTTTGCTGCATCAGCTTCCGGCGCTTCTGGATCACACACATCCTCCACGTGCTGATCCCCATTCCCATGAGTGAGTGTCAGCAGAACCGGTATCTTGGATTAGGGCCAGATCTTGGTCAGACAGAGGGCAAATCTCACATTCTGATTGGCCGTCTGTTGACAGTGCATATTTTCTCCTTTCACCGAAGACAAGCACTGTAATCTTGTTCAATATCAATATTACATGAATAGAACAATAGATCATGTCGGAATACATTTAATAGAGACATGTGGGAGTCTTTGTAGACCATATGTTCTGCTGAGTGGTGTAGTCTTACCTTCACTCTAATTTATCTAAGTTCATACAACCTTAAACAACTAGGCCTCCAGCTGTTTCCTAACAAACTTTGTCTGACTGTCATTCCTGACAGCTATGTGCTTATGCAGGATCCTCGCTTTTATATCTACCTGATTTGGCTGGGAATCCTCTTCCCGATGGACAAGCTCATCAGCCTGAGCGGGTACAAAGTGGAGAGTCCTGTGCTGAAAGCAGAGCTTTTCCCTTGGGGTAATATCACACCACAACCTGAAGGCAGCTTAGCGGGCAGCTGACAGGGGTGTGAATCGCAAGCTTTGCCAGGACACCGTTCCATTTCAATTTTGCAAGGCAGTGACTCAATATCTGGCAACATTTAAAATGTTACTGCAATATGATACGGTTCAGTTTCATTCAGTAATACATGATCAACATTTTCAAAACAGTAAAACAAGCAGATTGTAGAGGAATTTATTTTAATTCAAAATGACTTGATACGCTTATTTTTCATTCTAACGACAGAATAGAAAAACTATCTCTCAAAAACACAAGAAATATCTGCACAAATATGCTATACTTTAACAACATGAATAGGCCCATAATAATAATATATATGGTTTTTTTTTTCGACTTTGAGAGGGAAAGCTAACTTTTCAATGCAAGTCTTGTTGCTTGGATATGTATGGCTTACTCTCTGAAAACCATAAAATGTACTGTAATGTATTGCTCTCTGGTGAGCCGAGTCTCTTGATTGCTTTGTCAGATATTTTCACTGATTTTTTCGCCAGTGTTTTGGCATATTGTTATGGTTTAATGACATGTTTGTTAGTTGAGTCAATTAAGATATACATTATACATGTGGGGTGTCCACCAGACTGTGCAAACAGGTAAATTCTGAGGAAGATACTTGTATGTCTGCCACAGCATAATATGAAAGCTTGCTTCTGTCAGGACTGTCCTTCAGTCTTCAGTAAGATAACGACCGAAAACACATTATTGCTGAAGAATTATCTGTTGATGATTGAACATGAGGAACAGCTTATGACCTGGACTGCCTTGGTCTTTAATCCCATTCAACTTTTATGGGCCAAACTGGACAAAGGAGTCAAATAAAGTCACAAGCGCCGTACACCTCTGGGAACTGCTGCGTAAGACCTGGGAAGCAAAGTGGGCTGATTTCCCGTTGAAACTTGTTAACCAAATGGCTTGTATCTAAGAAGCTGTTACTGAGGCAAATAGTGCCTATTTGGAGGAATCGATTTCCTTTAACACTGCTCTTGTGCCCCTGCCATTTTGTTTTGTAATGTTTTATTATTTACAGAAAATTCTATGATGTAACAGGAACTCAAACTTTTGGTTTGTACTGTGTTGCGCTACTTCTCATTTGCATAGCTTATGAACAACATGTATTATCAGTTTCTTGAAAGATACAGCTTAGCTACTAAGGGTGTAACAATTCATTGATTCAAATCAATATATCGATTGCTATGGCCACAATATGATTTAATCTATGGTTACAGATCGTTTAAGACAGACCCCATCCCTCAAGTAAAAACACAGGAGGTGCGAACAAGCATTAGAAAGTACAGAATGCAATCAACGTTGCATCGCATTGACACCATTCACATGAGTGATTCTGCAATTGCTGCCTTCATTTGGTTTGGGGCTTCATTAAAAACTTCACTGGTGAAGCAGCCAAAAGAATGGCCAACAGTGCCTGAGATGCTGGGGGGGGGGAGTGACCCAGAACGGGAAGGCATAATGTGATTTTGCTTTGCATGTGTAAAGTCACTGAAGGGGCTTTTGTAATGAATATTCATAATAAATGCTGTAATGGTCTGATTGGTGACAGATGAAATGATTGATATCAGGAATTGGAAGGGCTGCCAATATCACCTGGAGCCACAGTGCAATTTCTCAGTATTCATGTTTAATCAGGATGTAAGATAAATCTGTAAATTATTAAGTTCCTTTGGACAAAAGGGTCCCATAAGTTTAGAAGCACAGAGATCTGATAAGCTAGATTTCTAGGTCAGTCTCACACACTTGCTTCACAGCTCTACCAGAATGGACCAGCCTTGAGGTGTCCATCTTGGTGGGCAGTGGGATTGGGGTTATCCCGTTTACCCGAAGGACCTGGTGCTCAAGTACTCCGTAAAATTCAAGATCCAGTGCATGAAGGGCGCAAGCCATGGATGGGCAGCTCCATAACAACTGGTTATGTGCAGCCTTACCCACATCAGGTATGAATCCTCAACTAACAATGAAGTCTAGAAGGACAAACTGGGGGGGAGGGGGGGGGGGGTCACAGCGCTGCGTACATCATCCCTAAGGTGCAGTTCATCTGGGTGACCCGGACCCAGCGGCCGTTTGAGTGGCCGTCTGACGTCATCAGGGACGTGGATGAGATGGACACACAGGACCTGGTCTCAATCCGCATCTGCATCACACAGCTGTCTGAGAAGTTCGACCTTCAGACTACAATCCCTGTAAGGACATAGTGACAGGATAGCGACTGGTGTGAGGAGACACCAAGGATGAAGTTGAGCATTAGCATGTATACCAATGACATTTATATTTATTATATTATACAAGTGGCACAGCTACAGTTGCCCTATATTGGGATGTAAAAGGTGTGTTGGTTTGGGATGCTGACAGAGTTCATGTCGGCCCATCTTCCGCAGCATGTGTGCGAGCGGCATGTCCAAAAGGTCTGGAACAGGAGTCTCTTCACTGGCCTTCTCTCCGTCACCCACTTTGGCTGCCCCCTGTCCTGTCCTTCCTCAGCTCTCCGCAGGAGGTGCACCCCAAGGTAAGTCTGCCTTCGCCGTGCCCCAGTCCGTCCCCAATACCCCTTTTAAAGCTCAGTTTCGACCTGCCGGCAGCTGTTCCAGTTCTCCCATCTACGCCCCACGGTTACCTCACCAGCAGGTGAATGATAGCACACGGCCTAAATTGTATCGTAAGTGATTCTTACATACCCGGCTGACGTCACCCGTCTTTGTTCTGGTTCCATTTAGTTTCTCAAGGTGGGTAAAGTCAGCGTGTTCAGCTGCGGCCCACCCGGCCTCACCAAGAATGTGGAGAAAGCCTGTCAGGAAAGGAACCAGTCCCAGCAGGCCCTCTTCATCGAAGAGAACTTGTGATCTACCAAGAGTTTGGTTCCACCTCGTATGGAGGATGATCGGTAGTATAATCCATGCTGAGCACTGAGGGTTTGGTTGATGTTCTGGTACAGCTTGTATCCGTTTCTCCCTCCTGGAGGTGCTTACCCAGGATAGGCTCCTGTAGACCTGGAGTCTGCCCAAAAACAACACAGTTTTAGCAGCTATTAAAATTCACCTAGACTGCAGAATACACAGTACAAATACTACCCCAGTTCCCTATGTATAAAATAATTCTAAAATAAATTTGTTGAAATCATCCTTTGTGTTTGCTTTATGTGTGCTGACTTTGCTGTGCCTTACCCTGATCATTGATTCAGCGGTTTTTGTCAACTTGCCATGTCGCTGCAGGATTGTCTCTGCTGTGAATCTGTATCCCAGTCTTATTCTCACACAAGAGACTCCTCTAGAAGAATATTATCATTTTGTGTGCCTTCTAATTATTTCATACAGTGAACTGGAAGATTAGCAATTTACAGGCTGCACACCGTATTTTCAGTGATGTTAGTGCCGATATTCACAGTAAAGACAAACATATGATGTCTCCACGCCCATTATAATCTTCTGTGTCAATCATGATTGTCTTTATTGACAGCAGATGATTTGCGGAACACTGCCACCCAAGTCATTATTTTTAGATGGAGAAAAAAAAGTGATTCTTACTAAGTCCGTGTTCAGAGTGTCACCGTTTGGGGATGAAGAGAAGGTCATATTGTAAAACCTTTCAAGTGTCACAGAAATGCTTTTGGATTTTTTCGGTTGCTTAACTGAAATTCACAGAGAGGTCAGCTGTACTTACTCTGTCTTCCAGCAAAACCCAAATCATCTGTGAGACTCGGAGCTTATGAGTAAGAATCCAAACACTGCAAAGTGCTCTGACTCATCGCAAATGCTGAAGCTCACAAACGTTTATTTATTTATTTGTAAAATTAATGCCAGGACATTTTCAAGAAGGACTATTTCCGTTTAGGGTTTGGTAACGTAGTCGTCCAGTACATATTTATGCACATTGAAGCATAACTTTAATCTGATGCGCTGCCTCTGGTGTTTGATTGCTTGCACTCGTTTTAAGATGTTTGCTCTCTGTCATTCCTTAGTAAAACCCAGGAATAACTCAGGGTGCCTAAGACTCATGCTGATTCTGGCATAATTCAGTGTCAATTTATGCAGCTCAGTTGTGACTGGCAGCTTTCCGGTTTGCCTTTATTTAGCAGGGAGAAAAACATACTGATAAATACAATATAGCTGCAACAAGAGTGGAAATTGAGTGAATGACACCATTAGTATGTAGCATGTAATTAGTGCAAAAGTCATGGAAGTGCAGGATAGTTCTCTACTTGACCTAAACTGGGTTACACTTGCAGATTCTCCCTGAAGCCCGGTCCAGCTGGACCATGGCGAAAGATAAGACAGTTTGCAGATAAAGTGATTCAGGCTTCCGCACTGCGATGGTGACGTTGACGATGACTCAGCTTACAGTGGAAAGACACGGGGGACACTGCCGGGAAACAAAGGTCACACCAAGGGGCCCTTCCATAAGCCTGCTGACCATGCTGACTGGACACTCGCGGCGCTGATCATCTATGACGAGGCCAACATGCTGCGATCTCCAGGTCAATGCCATGTGTGTAGCACCTGTGACAGGGAATGTTGGCATGATGATTCATGCATATACTGATCTAAACCATGGTGAGCTTTAGAAATGGGTATTAGGTTTTCCCATTGTGACGTCTGCTGCATTGAATCCTGGGAATTATAGCATCTGCTGTGGTCACACGGCATACTATTGTGTTAACCAGGACAGCACTGACAAAAGCAGAGAGAGTGCTCACTTTCAAAAAATACCAGGCCACTGCTGGGCTTGTCAGTGTGGCTTGTATCACCTAATGATAAGTTTTCCCAGCTTGTGGCCAAGTCTCCTCTGTAACTGCGTTACCCAACAGAGATACACTGAAAGTCATCCAAGTCGTGCATGAACACGTACTGACCATAAATATACAATATGACAAAAGGCGATGAAGCTGCGGAGAGTTTGGCCTTGTTAAGGTTCAGCTTGAGCTCGTGAGAGGCACCGCACTTCTCTGGCCACTGCATTTTCCCGTTTGTTCGGAGTTCTTCCTTCATTTATGCTCAACCCCCAAGGGCTACTTTCTTAGGACATTTAGTCTCTTGCCGTAAAGTGTCTCACTCCAGCTTTGAGCCACAAAATAATACGTCAGGAAGACTATCATCCATTTGGTTCACGGAGATTTCGGGTTTGTTAGACACCAGACTGACTAACGTTATCTTAGCCTGCTGCGCAGGAATAAAAATCAAATCAAAGCTGTTACAAAATAGATATTTTAAACGTTAAATAAACAAAAAAACCTACAGACAATGATGCTTGTTAAGTATTTTATAAAAACAATTAAATCGTTCATCTGCCTGAGCATGCGTGTCATTAATTATGCCTTTACTTATATTGTTTTCACGTTGCAACAACGAGAATGAACGGGCTATTTTTAACGTCTTTTTAATTAATATAGTGTTATATAATCATTTCGTTATATTTTAGGAAATTATTGACTTTATTATACATCAGGATAGGTTTGCATATTGAATTCCGTCATGATACAGAATTGTTTAGGTGATCGGAAATTTCATAAAATGTAGTAGCTTTTGGCAGACTGAGTCAGCCATTAAACAGACATGCCAAGACCAACTACAACATACGTAACAGAGAAACGCAAAGTCTGGCGCTGGTCTGTACGGCACATACATGGGAACAATTTTCAGGGGGCACGAAAACAGGCGAGCAACAGGCACAGATCGAAGATCAAAGACACTTACATACATCGAGGATACAGCACGACTTTGCAACAATAACGCATGTGGCTATTTACGCGGGACACGGCATGCCCGCCGGAAACAGTCATCTCACTGGCGCTACAATATGTTTGATTATTTGATATTCAGTCTGTTCAAGAATCAAAACCGAAAGCATCGGTGTAAACTGAGCAAATGAGGACCCCTAGCGGCAGCTAATTCCCGCCGGGGGTGAGCTGTACTCACTCTTTCTGTAAGCGTTATTTTTTATGATAGTCATGCATAAAGGAGGTCTGAACAACGGGAAGTGAGCTTCTTTAAATTAAATATAAGTGAAGTGAGCATAATGTAAAATGTATAGATGGTAGAGTAAATATAAAGTTCAAGTAAAACCAAACTACAGCAGTTTTTTTCATCACTCTCCTCTGACTGAGCTGCCATGCTGCTGCTGCTGAGTTCTGAGAAGCCCTTTCTGTGTCTCACCCTGTCTCTGGTAGTAGATTTGGTTCCTGTTTCCACCACTCCTGTCGCAGACAGGTCGGTGGCCCTTTGCCGTGCCTAAACATGTGCGTGTCCCACGAGTCAGCCATGCCCGCACGGGTCTGCCCCCCTCCTGCTCTGAGCCTCCTGCCGTAATTCCACCCCCTTGCATTGGTTAAGTAATTCTGGAAAATGGATGAATGTGCTGTCAGTACTGTATCCACCAGGAAATTATTCTACTCACATCATCTGGGTTCTTTTTGATGACACGATGCTGCAGAGTGAAACTGACCATTCAGTATTTCTGGCTAATTATCAGTGAACGTGTAATTCATGCGGAACTGAACGTGTTTTGCTTGCACCGCAGGAAAGTTAAAGGTCAAGATCAAGGTCAGATGTATTTATTTAGCATGCTTGAATCAGCCAAAGTTGTACTAAAGTGGCGTAAAGGACAGGCATATGACCACATCTGCCTCGCGCACAGCTGGAGTCTTGGAATCCACGCAGTCGTTTTGCATTTGGAGTTGATTGCCCCATTTCAGCTGAATTGCTGGTCAGGAATAGGGACCTGCAGTTTGCCTGATAGCCCCAGAAGCCACATGTATTCCTAATTAATGTTATCTCTGCCATAGTGCTGCAGCTGGTCTGTCCTTATCTGGAATTCTATAGTACCTTCCACAATGCCCGTGAGCATTTGTCTCATAAAAACCAAACGCAGAATTTCTAAAAGCGGCAGCAGATTGACCTTTGGGTTTGCACTAACGTAACACAGGAGATTGAAACAGAAAAATACACCAGCAAAGCAAAACAGTATGGAGCTTGAAAAGAGATTTTCGCGCTAAACGCTGCCAGTCAATGACGCCTGCAAGATAGCTGCATCCGAACCAGATCCGCAGATGAAAGCCACAGTAATTCTGTCTGTAATGCCTGCTACATTTTTTTAAATACTAACGGTATTATGCATCCTTGCAGCTCCTGGGCTGCGCAATCGATGTGTCTCGCTCTCCTTGGGGCTCTGCGTCTGTGCACAGCAGCCTGCCGCACAGTGTGGCTCAGGAGTGCAGAGAATCACCAGGCTGGGACGTCACCGTCACCAAATGTCCCCCACAATGTGATAAAAACTTGTTATTTTGATGTTTTCAGGTCCCCGCAATGATCTGCGAGTGCAATCGAAAAACTACAAAATGTCCAAAGGCTTGTATTTTGTTTGGTTACTTATGGTTAAGGTTAGGGCTGGGTGGGGGTTAAGGTCGTCATGTTGGGATTACGGTTTTCCCCATAGAAATAAATGAAGAGTCCCCACAAAGATATAATTACAAATCTGTGTGTGTGTCTGTGTGTGTGTCTGTTTTTGTGTGTGTGTATGTATGTGTATAATATACATCATCATACCATCCAGGGTGTCCGCTGCTCCCTGACCCCATCCAGGGTGTTCGCTGCCCCCTGCCCCCTACTTCCTCACAGAGGCTCTTGGCTGACTGTGCCCTCATGAATGAGTATAGAAAATAGACATATGGAAATGTATATTTTTTAAAGGTCAAGTTTTTCACTGCACTTCTATGTGAGAGGCTGCCATAGTGTAAAGCTGTAAAAAAGAGAAATGGGGCTGAAAGGCTCAGGTCAGGTTGTGTTCGCGTCCCAGTGGGTTTGCCGTGTCACGCAGTGCAGACGATGGGCATGAGAGTCTGGCTCTGCCTCAGCAGGCTTCAAGGTCCCCTGGTCCTGCTTTCACATTCCCCTTTATGACTCTTAGGTCAGCCTAACAATGCTTATGCTGCTGTATCGCCAACTGCAGAGATACAGTAACATATTGCCTATATTACAGTAGCTGCATTGTTATAAACAGTCTCAGGTAGCTGAACGGTTTGAGTTTCCCTGCACTTCTCCAAGCAGGCAGGCCGCCGGCATCTTCAGACAACGGTCTTCAATCATAAGACGGGCAATATGAATAAGCAGCAGCGCCCGGCAGCGAAGGCGCTGTTCTGTGGGGAGGCGCTGGCCCCCATCCACCGCCCTGTCCACATGTGCTTAGCCCAGCGGAAAACCAACGAGCAGAACATGTGCAGAGATTCCCTACGTTCAAGGGCAGCGTTCGCATTCAGGGACTTTAGTTACGAAACGCGCTCAAGATTCTTTATGCAAAGTCTGGCTTCCCGCTGAATTAAGCGGCCGGTGTTTACAGTTCTGTCGCAAAAGCAACATCACACGTCGTGTCCTATTTCAGCGCCTGCCCTCAGGAAATATTATTTTTAGGATTGTCCTGTAGGGGGGTGTTGTAAGTTTAAATACTTTTAGTCACACTCATTTCAGTTAAATATAGCTATATGGACTGTAATCATTCAACAAAAATACATCAAATCTTAGTGCTCTTATTCTGGGACGTAAGTGTTCACCTAGAATACAAATTGGCAATCTTCACGATGTGTTATGTTGCCTAAGATATTACAGATTGTATCTTATCACCAGAATGTCATAGTTTCAAATCCCACAATAAACTCCTAACCCTCAAGGCTGGTAAGCTGAAGTGCTTTGGTAGTAATCCAAGTGTGTGCATGATGAACGAAATAGCCTCTGTGAAAAGCCAGTACGTATCATTGTGAAGGGGGATGTTTTACGCTTTGGACAGTGATGCACAGCACCCTGGGGCGCAGTGACTGCAGCTGTGACCCCTACATTAAATGTAACAGGAAGTGACACGTGCTTGTCCTGAATTGTGATCGTTACTTTTCTGATGGTTCCCATCCATCCTCACCATTATCTCTCTCAGCTGGTTTGAGTTTATCCTATACTCGAAGAATTATATTAGTGGAGCCCTCTGGATGTTTCAAATGTAATTAAAAGTTGTCTCTTCACTTGTGCAAAGCAAATTTTTTTTTCTTTTTTTTTTGTGATACCACTCTGTCTCACTCCCAGCTTTCCTATTGCCTTGCCTAAAGCCATTGTTGTCCTTGAAGAACTTTTGCATAGCATCTATCATTCCACCTCTGTCTACCATTAGCTGCTCTATACAGGCTGTCAGCTCTTCACTTAAACTTACATGGCATACTGGAGCAAGGTGAGGTTGGGACAATGTCTGAGAAATGTCCCTTACTGTATTCTGCTTGTTTCCTTTTTGTGTTTTTTTTCCTCAGGTAATTGTCAATGTGGCTCTCTTTTTATGAGGTGGGGGAGTCCTTTCTCGATGTCTTTTCTCTTGTGCTCTTTTTGCCAGTTAGTTTGCTGGTAGGTGGATGGAAGTTACAGACCCCAATACCTCCTGCAGCCTTTCCCGGCATGCGCATGTGGTCACAGTGCATCCTCCTCTGTGAGAAGTACCCATAAATAATGGCAGCAATGTTAGTCTGTTAGCAGTGGGGGTGGAAAAAAACAGTCAATAACTCTTGCTTCCTGAATCGCTCCTGTTCAGATTCAGGAGGTAAAGTCCTGTAGGTCCTTTTTGTTCGAGAGAAATTAAAATTCAAGAGGGCAGCTGCTGTGATGAGTGATGGAAAGAAATGTCTTCAGTTCTGAATGCTGCTGATTCAATGATGGTGAAGGCAGGACTATAACACTGATGGTGCTGACCCCCAGGCAGGGGAACATGTGGAAAGAAGAGGGGTATCTGGATAACGAGAACCCCCAGGACTTGGCAGGTGCAGGCGATGGATTGTTCTCCAGACCAATGGAGAAGGGCAGTTTTTGTGTCGCATCAAGATCTTCCTGTAGATAGTGATTCTTGGGTGGAGGCGGGAGAGTGGTAAAACATGCACATATGTGCACAAACAAGCAGGAATAGCAGAGTGCCTGGGCGTGCAGGGCAGACTCTTCATGATGAATGGATGGGGCTGCAGTGTGATGACTCAGGGAACATGGTGAGGGAACATGTGCTAACTACATGCACACATTCACTGCGGCATGAGGGGCAGCATGCTAACTGCATGTGTATGCTTACTGCGGCACGAGGAGCAGCATGCTAACTGCATGTGTATGCTTACTGTGGCACGAGGGGCAGCATGCTAACTGCATGTGTATGGTTGCTGCGGCACAAGGGGCAACATGCTAACTGCATGTGTAT
>JAABNY020000019.1:13766486-13776486 GCA_015164015.2 Brevimyrus niger
CATGCTAACTGCATGTGTATGGTTGCTGCGGCACAAGGGGCAACATGCTAACTGCATGTGTATGGTTACTGCGGCACAAGGGGCAGCATGCTAACTGCATGTGTATGGTTGCTGCGGCACAAGGGGCAACATGCTAACTGCATGTGTATGGTTACTGCGGCACAAGGGGCAGCATGCTAACTGCATGTGTATGGTTGCTGTGGCACGCTCTTGCTCTGTGCTGTATCTTTCTGTAAATAAGTGTTGATACTAACTTGACTCTGAGAGAGCTCTGCACAAGAATTCCAATGTGCCTGGAATGTTGGTTTTATGCACAAATAGCAAATAAAAATCTTATATATCTTCAGTGTGAGGATTGAGCTGGACTATTGGGGGGGGTTCTCCGTCTTGGTATTTATGTGATAAACGCATGGGAGAGCATTTGTGTACATACAATGTATGTAAATATATCTGCTAATTCCTCTACATTTGGAACGGCTGACTTCAGTATGTGTCTCTGTCTGAATATATCTTCATATGAGTGCTTGCTGTTAATCGGTCACCTTCTTACCCGTGTCCTTCAAAGATCTGCCTATTGTTTGTCTCACTGTTGGGCCACCTTCACCCCTTTGACTGATGCACCTTCAGCTGACTGAAGGCATTATCTATGAACTGGGAAAGATATCCCAGAGTTCAAGCAATTGCCTACAGATTCATGGGAAAAAAATGCATAAAAGATGCTAGTTTTTGATTTACCTGGAACAGTCTCTGATTGGCTACCCTATACAGTGTGTGTCGAAATGCAATTAATCACATTAGCGCACGCTTCTTGAGGTCATCTCCCACTTTCTATAGCTTTCACCTTGAAATTAAAACATTCCTTTAGTCTCTATTTGTTTTTTTTGACGGGAGGGATACGAACACATAGAGATTCTGAAGTACAAAGCTGTTACTGAGCGGGTAAACATGCTGGATGCGAGTTTTGCTGAGCCCAGAAAGAAGGTGATGCCATCTGAGGCTCTCTTGCAACTGGCTGAGATGGCGCCCGGTAACCTTCACATCGCCGCTGCCTTTCACAGGTCAGGAGGCAAAGGTCTCCTGGGAATTCGCCGTGTGGGTATAGAATGAGGCTGCTGTTGCGTTGCAAATTTCTGCTGGTGTAATTTACCGCCGCCTCTTCTACAGAGCCTAAAGATTCTGCTACCACGTCCTGAACTTCCAGTTGGAACATGAGGTCCAACTGTACACCTTAGATGTCTAACGTGCAGTGCGAGGCCTTCACATAAAAACAGGCTGTGTCCTGTATCCCCGTGAAACACTCACTGGATGGTGGCACTCCAACTTCGGCTTTAAAAGTCACGCAGAAATATATTGCCTCTTAACTAACAACGAAAGGCTCTTAGAAAGATGTCTTGCTCTCAGGTGCCTTGCAGTCATGTTTTCAGGGAACAGCTTCCGGGTTTTTAAGCAGCCAGATTGATGCTATAAAAGCTTAATGACGTGTTGAGGGTGCAGCAGCGATTCCTCGTCCTGGGATTCAGACCTGCAAACCTTTTGTGAGTCCATTTGCTTAACCACTTTGCCGACTGAACTGCTGAGGAACAGTCAGACCCTGAGGGGTCTGAGAAACAGAAACGAGCTCCCTTGGGATTCTCTGCGATTTATAATAAAATAGTAATACGTTTCATTTTTTAGTGCCTTTGTAATACTCGAGGATGCTATACAAAGACAAAACGAGAGAAAAAGAAGCAATTACATGACAGCATACAAGTATATCTGGCAGAATATTCACAACAAGAGTATCGATACGCAGGGTGAACGATAACAAAAAAGGAAAAAGAAGATAGCTGGCCTTTTGGGCCATCTCCAGGATCGGGTTGGAGCGACTCTGTGACTCTGGACCAGGTGACAAAAAGACGAGTGCCAAGGCTGGGTGGCTGTCTCCCCCAGGAGCCCTGTGAAACGACGGCGGCGTGCCCAGCGACCCGTGAACTCTGCCCAGCGACCGTAACCCGAGCTGGCAGCCACGGCTGCCTGTCCGGTTCCCCGCTGAGGAGCCATAAATCACAAGGCTGCAGCCGTGGGCGCTCACACTGATCCCAGAACAGGCCGATAGAGCAGAACCTGGGCACAGGATGGGGAATGGACACGGGGCTGCCTCTTCCCCTGAACACCATGGCGATGCCCGCTACTATGTCACTCTGGGGTAATGCCATGTCCGTATGTGCATTGGGAGTGCAGGGACTGTCGGGGGTGCAGACTGGGGTGAGGTGCTGACTGTAAGGGTGCTGACCGGGGGGGAGGGTGTTGCGTGCTGACTGGAAGGGTGCTGGCCAGGGGGAGGGAGCATGCTGACCTGGGGGGTTGCTTCCTGGGAGGGGTCCCTCCCTCATATCTGTGGTCATGTGTCCCTTTGCAGCTCGGGGAGGGGGGGAACTGTATTGATCTAAATGCCAAACTGTGACTTGAAGTTTCTGCCTATATGTGGACTCCTCTGATGGTGGACATGGCATGCTTGTGTATCTGCGTGTGTTTTCAGCTAGATATTTGTATGCTGGATGAGCTTGCATATAAGGAGATATCTTCATGTATAGGACCTTGTAGTGTGAGAGTCCATGACAGTGTGCATGGATGCAGAGTGAATCTTATAGCAGTAGGTCATGTGATTGAAGATGACTTGTGGGTGATGTGTGAGTGACATTTGAGTGACGTGTTGGTGACATGTGGATGACGTGTGGGTGACGTTTGGGTGACGCGTGAGTGACGTGTGGATGACGTGTGGGTGACATTTGGCTGACGTATGAGTGACGTGTGGGTGACGTGTGGATGACGTGTGGGTGACGTTTGGGTGACGTGTGGGTGACGTTTGGGTGACGCGTGGGTGACGTGTGGGTAACGTTTGGGTGATGTGTGGGTGACACTGTGTGTACAGGTGTGTGTGTCTATGTGTCTTATTCTGCCTAATCTGTGGATGTGTGTCTGTGTGTGCGCATGGTAAGGCCTGTTCATACTTTCCCGCATGCAGGATACGGGAGTATGCTCACGACGCGATCAATGCTCGTGACGTGATTGACGTAATTGTGCTTCTCTATGGTTGAATGCTTGCAGCACCAAGATTTTGTGTCTGTGCAGCCACTGGTCTTGCTGGTCCTAACCCAATGTGCAATATTGTGCTTTCCTCTTTGCACTCATTCTCTGTATGTGCGAATTACTGTTTCCTTATGTTTATTGAACCACTCAACATAAATTCAAACAAGACATTTCAAAAGACTTTTGAGCAAAAGTTTCTTCATACATTTTAAACATGTCAAATAATGGCACAGTTCTTTAGGAAAGATGTTAAATACAGGTCTTATTTTCAAACGTTTGGATTTATTAATGTATTATTATTTTTAAAAGTATAATATTAATAAGTGTAATATTAATTACTCTTTCTTCCTTCTTAGAACATGCGCACATTATGCAGGCTGGAGTGCAGAAGTATGAAGGGCTGCGTCTCCATGTGAACAAATACGCAAACACACAGGCTGCGTGCACAGAGATGTGTCCAGGCCTGTGTCTCTGCGTACGCCTGTGTGCCTCAGTGACACAACCACATCGATCATTAATAAGTAGGACCAGGAGTGGGCTGTTTTACAGAGCTGCTGTTTTCATTGCTCATGGTTCAGCGTTTGCTGTGGGATTTCGCTCTGTACTTTTCATGACCAGTATGGTGCCTGTGCAGGATATCATGTAAACAGCAGTATTCATGTAGCCCTTGTAACTCTTTTTAATAACATATACATATTTACTATGTGTCTGTCTTTATCTTGCTTTGTACCTTTTGAACCTTTATATGGCCTGATGGGGCATTTGTACTGCAGGCAAACGTCACTGAGAAGCCCCATCTCTGAATTTCTTTAGATCGTGATCAGAGATCTGGCAGGCTTTTGGCGAGGGGGGGGGGGGGGAGCTCGGCTGTCAGTCAGATTGCTCCCCTAACCAGCAGGGATGTTGACGGCATATACTGCTGGACGGCCCAAACTTTGTGCCCTCTACTACAGATCTCACAATCAGTCTCATTAAGTCATTGCAAGCACAGGATTTGATGCATCCCCAGTACCTGTGCACTTTGGACCATTTTAAGCAAAAAATGTCATTGAATTGAATCAATGTGTGTTGCTTCCTAACAGCTGATGTTTTCATGTAAAATACTAAATCTGACAGTTTTAAGAAGATGATTTCTACTGAGTGCTATACCCTCCTTCTGTCTAATTCCCTCGCTCCCTCCCTCTCTCTGGTCTCCCCCTCTCCCTCTCTCTCCCTCTCTTTTTATCCCTCCCTTGCCTTACACACGGACGTTTGGGTGCTGCGGCGTTCGGTGAGAGTTTCTTGTTTTGGGGGGGGGGGTTACAAAAGTGCCGTGACCGGGGGGGGGGGAGCTGGAGAGACCGAGCGATGCTCCGGTCCTGACCGAAAGCGAGCGGATTAGCCGTCTATTCGGAGCGCTGATGGGATCGGAGGGTCACCGCAGACATGGGCAGCGGCAGCGCTGAGCTCCTTGGGGAGCGCCTTCTCCGTCGCCTCCTCGGCACTGGAAATGGCGTTGGGATGCGGGCGGACGCCTGGCTGTAGACGTTGCGCGATCGCCGATGCCGGTTCATGGTGCGCGGATTCGCGGTACGACTCAAAATGAAATATCAGAAATACATCACTGTCATGCAGTTGGCCCTGGGAGTGACTGCGATCAACAAGGAGCACTGCCTTCCCCCTAGGAGGAAAATGTGGTGAGTAGGACCGTCGGCGCGGATGTGGATGCCGAACGGTAACGGAGGGTGCGGGCGGCCGGCCGGCGGTGGGACGGCCGTGGCGGTGCCTCCGGAGGGGGGGGCGGAGGGGGTGGGGGTGGCTCGGCCATTATGCTTAGGTTCGCTCCGCAGCAT
Source organism: Brevimyrus niger (assembly GCA_015164015.2). Classification (NCBI taxonomy): domain Eukaryota; kingdom Metazoa; phylum Chordata; class Actinopteri; order Osteoglossiformes; family Mormyridae; genus Brevimyrus; species Brevimyrus niger. The sequence goes on from JAABNY020000019.1 coordinate 13,771,388, forward strand.
TAGCCTGTTAGCTTTGCCCCGCTTGGGAAAGGAGGGGGGGGGCTCTCTCTTCGTGACACGTTTGGCTTGGGAGAGATGGAGCCCCCGGGCCGGCTAGAGATCCGCGGCGCTGCGGTGTGCGTTCGGCTGGTGGCAAGGGGGACGCGGCGCAGTATGGGTCTGTCAGAGTGCCGGGGGGCGGGGGGTGGGTGGTTTGTTGGTTGGTTGGTTGGTGTGTGTGTGTGTGTGTGTGTGTTGAGGGATTTGCCTGTGTGTGTATGTGTGTGTTTATGTGTGTGTGTGTATGTGTGTGTGTTTTGAGGTGTGTGTCCACACTGAGCCACAACAGATACTGTGTTTTAAGAGGCGATATTGCAGCATAACAGTTGTGAATCTGCTCCAGTGCAGTTTTAACAAGATCTCAGTGTGAAGCCACAAAATTCAGCAATATGAAAAAGTTAGTACTGTTAGCTGCCAGGCTAAGGGGCAGCCTAACCTTCTGGTGTTATTCAACTGTTTCTCTTACACATGCATCAGTGTCTAAATGCCATAAGATGACTGGCCATAATACACCCTGACTGTAATACGGGGTGTGCATGATGGAGAATGATAACGGAGCTGTTACTGTTGCAGCCACTGATTAGTCAGCCCCCGGAGGATGGGAGCCTTCACGCGGTGCTCTTTTTCTCTGCCAGTTGTGCATCACCTGCATATAGTCCACCACACTCTTCACGTTTCCGCATGCGCCGTATCGCATCATGTTTACTCATGCTCCATATCTCTGCATGATAGTCCACGCAGTCCTAATGCTTCCACATGCGCCATATCGCCTACATATAGTCCACACAGTCCTCATGTTCCCGCATGCGCCGTATCTCTGCATGTAGTCTACATAGTCCTCATGTTTCCGCATGCGCCGTATCTCTGCATGTAGTCCACACAGTCCTCATGTTTCCGCATGCGCCGTATCTCTGCATGTAGTCTACATAGTCCTCATGTTTCCGCATGCGCCGTATCTCTGCATGTAGTCCACACAGTCCTCATGTTTCCGCATGCGCCGTATCTCTGCATGTAGTCCACACAGTCCTCAAGTTTCTGCATGTGGCACATCACTGCATTTAATCCGCGCAGTCCTCATGTTTCTGCATGCGCCTTATTCCTGCATATAGTCCGCACCGTCCACATGTTCCTTGCTGTCCTTCTTGTTCACACCGCTAACAATGCCTTGGCCTAGGGGAGGTGTGATTGCGAGCTGAACCCCGTTCCGGTAGGCTCTTGACCTCTGGAGAGTCTTCCTGGTGGTAACCTAAACAATCAGCAAAGACGGGTGGGCTCCGGGGACAGGGTGCAGGCGAGTGGGATGACGGCTGTGTCAGATGTCATGCGAGTGGCCAGATGGGTGTGAAGCCGGTGGCGGGGAGCCGTCTTCCTCCCCTGTTTCAGGTTGCACATGTTTATCTTGTTCTTATCGATAATTTTTGACAGACAATCCAGTTAAACTTGTTTACAACAGAGGGTTGGGGGGGATGCCCTGGGATAGACCACAGAATGCTGTCTCAGCACAGTCAAGGGGTGCTGGCTCATTCAGGGCTGGGTATCACCTCAGCCAAAAGGTTTGATCCATGTGGGGGGAGAACACTGAAATGGGACAGGTTCACCTCCAGTGTTTGCTTAGGCGATGTGTGCAAGATAGGTTTGAGTGACGTGCACTCATGCTGCTGCTCTGTCCGTTCTGCTCATGGCGTTATCAGTGTTGTGGGGGTAGGTGCATTTTCCCATAATGCAGCTTGAGGGGATGCCGGTGAGTTTAAATGATGCCGCTTATGCTGTTTTTATAACAGGGCCTTATCTGATTCCTACATTACTGGTCTTCGTCACCGCAGCCCATCTTTGTGCTGTCACGCATGAGGTCAATGTCATTGGTTGTCCCTTCCAAAGTGAAAGAGCCATGCCTAATAGCCCTATCTATATGCATTTCAGACAAACGGATAGTCCATAACTCAAAAGCTGGTCTCGTTTCAGAGAAACTGATATATAGGCCTGTATATTGGCGTAGTTTAGACATATGCAGAGTCTCACTCTGCTGGCTGTCTAGTTGCATCCCGTTGGTGTGAGATTCTGGATAGAACAGACTTCTCTGTTCTTTAGGCACATATCCAATCCTCCGGTTCTTAAACCTGGAGCACCATGCTACAGCGGGCGCTGTTTCCATCAAACAGCATCCATGGAAATGATGAGGATTCTTACTGGCAAGATCTACCAGGGCCACATCGGTGACGTCAAGGACACAAAGGTCAGAATAAGGAAGGAGCCGTAGAGGACTTTTATCAGCTTACTGTGAGGATTCATCTGTGGGACTCATTGGCGGAACCAAGGCCATATAGATTAGGCTGCGGTTTACTGAGGAGCTGAGCATATGTCAGATTCAGGCAAGTTCTTTACTGTCTATGGCCTCACACTGGAGTTGTGTCCCTATCACTTCATATCAAAGGTATCTTTCTCTACTTTCTACTCCCAGCTGAATTCCAAGCTGGGGGTAATACCTCTGATCACTCTGACAAATGGACAGTGAGCTTCAGTGGTGACATGGAGCTATTCTTCTCCCGCATTCACCCTCTCGCCATCTCAGGGAGAGATGGATGCATCAGCTACCAAAAATCACCACCACCCTGTGTCCCAATTGATTTTTCATCCTGTGAATGTTGCGCTCATCAGTCACTCGCTTCCGCCCTCTAGAGAACACACCTCGTTGGAGCTCATTGCAAGAATAATTACCGCGCGACTCCTTCACCCGTAAGGGAGCGCAAGCAGTGCATTACGCATCTCCTGTAGGCTTGCTGGGAAGAGCCGAGATCCAAATCATCATTAGGGATAAAGACATGCAGCCCTGCTTACTGTGGTCGCGTAGCAGATGTGTTTGTCCAGCGTGGACCTGTTTAGCTTTCAGCCGTTCACTCACGGGCATTTACACACGAGGATATTTACTGAGCTAATTGAAACATCCCTTGGCCATAGCTCACCTGTCGCGGACGGCCACCACCTGACCAGGCGCAGAACAGATGTTCTGATGCCTGCAGTGTCTATCTGGAAATCTCCCACTGCTTGACATAGTCGGCACAAGGGGCCGGTGTTTCTTTGGGATGATAAACTTTAACCGTTTAATAGTAAAAATGTACCTCGCCCCCCCCCTCCCCCCCTCCCTTTCACTGTGGCCAAAACCTTCCTTTAAGTGTTTCCGTGTTTGTGTACAACATCTCTCCTTGGTACCGGATTTTGTGGTTTGTTTGGAGGGCAGTGACAGTAATGCGATACGTCCCTACACAGATAATCTGTCTGTTCGATCTGTCTGTCAGGTCTGTCTGACCCACCTTAATGAGCTCCTCTTTTTGTGGGGGTGGGAATACCCCTGTCTCTCGGGGGGTATCCTGCCTTAATGGCTTCGTTTGGATTCAGTTTCACTTGCCACAACACTGTAATCGAATCCACGGCAGTACCGATAGCTGCGGCTGCTCTTCAGGAATGCCCTAAACTGGGCCATGGCGGGTCAGGGAAGCCTGCGGGGCCGTGGGGGCCTGTCCTCCCCCCGGACCCCTATCCAGCACACGCGGCACCGCTGTCACATCCGGCCTCTGCTCCGAGCAGGAAGATCACAGAGCGATGAACGCAGCGTGCTCTGGAATGCCCCGGCCGGCCTCGCCCAATCAGAAGCCGGCAGGTCCGGACTCCGGGAACGTTCTGTCGTGAGGTGTGACATTGCAGAGGGGTGGCAGTGGGTGAAGTGCAGCTCCTTCTGGAGCGTTTGCAGGAAGCCCCCAGTGGGCTGGCTCTGCTGCAGTGGGCTTAGCTTGGCGTGATCTGGGGATGTATGCATTGTACATACTGGGATGTATTGCTGTATTTCATATATACTTTTGGATAACTCGTTTACATTTTATAAATATTGGGATATATTGCCTGATATGTTATATATTGGGATATATTGCTTTATATATTGTAGGTATTGTTTTATATTTCACATATAAAATATATATATTGGGATGTTTTGCTTTATATGTTGCTTTGTATTATTGCTATCAGTTGTCCTTGAGCAATGACATGTTCTTTTATCATTCTCCATAGGAAATAAATCTGGCCTAGACATTGTATCATGCATCGTTCCTTCTGCATGCTGTATTATAGTGGCGTACTCACTGCCCAGCGTTACACTTTTATTTGCAGAGTGTGCAATCGGTATTACTGCTGTAAGTGAGTCAGTTACGCGGTGCCTCTGAAAATCTTTCCTCGTGTGCAGTGGCCCTCGTGCCCCGAGAAATCGAGATAAAACTCCGGCTGGCAGAAGGCTGGTTCTTTTGGGCTCAGAGCTGCTGACCGCGTTACTCTTCTGCAGTGAAGGAGAGCCTCTCACCCTGTTACATTCATTTCCTTCGCCTGGAAAGGCCGCTGTGTCTCAAGGTGTCCTGGTAATTCTTTATTTTTTCCTTTTATGGGAATGATGTCATAAGGGAATGATGTAATATAGGAATGATGTAATAAGGGAATGATGTCATTAGTTTGGGGCATGATGGTGATCTGTGGACCTCCCTCTTTCGTTCATTGTCAGTGTTTGTCTTTGCTCCGATGCAGGAACTGTGTGTCACAATGCACCTTTCGTGTTCCTTTCTCACTGCTCGGCTTTTTGACAGGCACCGTTTTCACATTGGTGTTTGAAGACCTGGCCACGCTCTGTTGGAGCTGAGATGAATTTGTATTTGCCACAGTAGATCATTGCTGGAGGTGCTCAGGCTGAGCTGCCTTACTGACCCTGTGGGGCAAATCTAGCCTGACATTTAACATGGTTTTCCACACAGCATGCTGGGATATGGAGCGAATGCTCACCTCCGGGGAGCGGGAGTGAGTGACCTTCGCAGCCTTTATGCGGGAGGATATATGGGGGAGATTCCTGGAGCTTAACATGAGGGCCAACTGCCTGGAACATGGGAGACCAGCGGTGATGGTCCCGCTTGGTTCTCTGAGACACAGCACCTCGGCCCTCACGCAGAGGGACATGTCTAGTGGGTTTCTGGGTAACATAGGGCCGGAGGTTTTTGCTAAGTAGGAGGACATTTGAAGAAAGTGCTAGG